>OX438704.1:6000000-6367462 GCA_949316375.1 Mythimna vitellina
TGACCCGAGATCGTGGCCTTCCTTGGCGACGAACAAAGCCGCCAGTCTCTAGGTACCTCCGATAAACATTTCGGACCGCAGATCGACTTAAATTAAGTTGAGCACTCACGTTTCTTTGGCTGTGTCCAGCCTGAATAAGTGCCACAGCTTGGGCGGCGACTTCAGGTGAAGTATCCATAGATTCTTGATAGAACCTCACCTTAATGTTAAGAATAAGTAATGTTTGTTGCAAAACCAAAGATATCAATCACTTTTTCAAGAATTAAATCCAAGTAAACCAATAAAACCAAGTTTTCTTAGTATTCGATTGTTTGATATCAACAAACAGGCTCCAAATTGTCTTTTGTTTCTTTAAATTCTGTGTTCGAAATTCAAAAAAAGACTATTGAATGAAATTGTGAATGTGCCAGGTTCAAAACTGCATAAAAACTTTTTGCTCGACCTAATATAAAATTTTGGCTAGGACCAAACGAAACTGAAAATGCAAGGTGGGCCAATAGATGTGTCCAGAAGTGTAGTTCATAAACGACTAATATACGATTGTCGGAAATACAAAAAATACTCAATTATCAAAATGCTTTTTCTCCTACTATCTCAGTAATAACACATTCAATTTTTTTAATTGACCTCATTTTTACAGGTCGCGCTTTTTGAAAGACAAACTATACCTAAATTACCTTTTTCGTGTAAGGTAAAATAAAATCAGAATTGTTAAAAAACACATAATAGTAAAATTGACGTAAATGTTTTCTTAGCATATATCGTCTACGTCTAAGGTAAGGTGGTAAGTTTGTCTGATAGATATCGCTGTCAGCGATAAAACCACCTTTGTATCCATAGATTTAAGTTAGTGTAAAATTTTTGTTACTATTTTGGTGTACAATAAGGTTTATTCTATTCTATGGTCTGATTTATTCGTTGAGATTTATTAGGTTTCTTGGAAATGAAACCAATAACAGTTTTCTATAAGTATGTACCTACTCTGTATTATAAGGTAAAATAAAAACCAAAATAATCACAATCCAACCCAAACCGATTGTTTATTTAATTAATCAAAACCCTTGTTATACGTTATAGTTAGTGTAAGTTTCACACAGGTTCTTCAATTCAAATTCAGATTTTATTTCCACGTCTAGATAACGGTTAATGATGGCTTGACATTCCATATCGTTGGAGATGAAGGACAGAGGCGTGCGTAGCTGGTGTACAGCAACCGGACGTTGTGAGTATTTCTGCAACTCTTTCGCAGGTGATGTACTATTCGCAGACGCGGCGCGCAGCAGCACAGCTGAGAACTCAACGAGCGCGCTGGTGCCACATAACCACGTGAACGCTTGATGCTCGCCAAAGCAGACTCTATAAGCCCACGAGCGTACTGTGCTGAGTGTTGCAAACGTTTTAATAAGAAGTGCACACATGTGTCTACTTTTTGCGACCAAGTCGTAGCATTTCTTAACACTTCGTCCAAATTAGCTACATCTTCACCAATAAGCAGCTTAGACATGTGTCGAATTACGGAATCTTGAAGCTGTTCTTCTGTATTTATGTCACGTAGTTGCTCTTCAAGAATTTCTTGCAAATCGTCTGGAGAACCACCGACACAAAAAACTGTCCCTGTTATACCTAAAAAAATACAGTGTTTATGAAACTTCTGATCCAAACAACGTAATTACAGTAATAAACCATTTTTACCATGATCTTCAAGTATTGCAGCAAGTTCGAAAGCCACGTGCACTCCAGTTTCGTATCCAAGCAAGTAGAAATTATTTTGAATCCCAATTTTGTTAATAAGGGTCTGCAAACAGTAAAATAATTATATAATAAGTCTTTATCTATGAAATTGCCTTTTTTAAAACGGGTTGCTTTGAAGTGTTAGTTATATCTTTAGATTGACTTGGAATTATAAGTACAAATAATTTTTTTTCGAAATGAGGTATTTATTGGTTGCTTTGTGTTTTGTATTTTTGTAATGTAGCAGTACTTATGACCATTTTTGTATAAAATCTTTGTAAACTCGCATTATTTTGTAATACGAGTTCTACCGTGGAAACAATGTGTCTCATGCGGTATGCAATATTGACGATGTATACGGCCTTAAAACTGCCAATGAATGGTATGCCAATATTTGTTTCAATTACAATCACGTGGGAAATTTTATCTCACGAATAACTTTTCTTCTCAGGGAGGCTACAACACAAAATTTGCAAAACGAAAGCTGTTAAACCAAGAACACAGAGTGTTTTTGTTAGAAGAGAGTTGTAGATATACATCAGTGATATTGCTTGCCCTTTGAAACGCATAGTTTCTACGTTGAAACTCTTCATATGAAAAAATGTTTTTTTATTAGCACTGATAACCATGAACGATAGTTAGCTAGCCAAACTAGAACGACCAGAGATAATATGTCCTTCATAATATATCTTCGGTGGTTGTTCGTTAAGATAACTCCGTCTATAATTGCACAGACAAAACCTTCATTTTCCCCAAAGAGATCGCTGAAACGAAGCCATGCCACGGACATGAAGAGCTCTATAAAAGCACCCTTGAAGCTTCTTGCCTTTCTATACTTCCTTGCGGTCATCAGTAGTCAGTACTACAGGTTTGCGCAAATTCCCTTTAGCCATGGACAACGGGGTGAGTCCCTTGTCCACTGCGACCACATCTCGGTGCATAACCCACATCGGTTTTAAGAAGATATTCTCTGAGGCTGCACACCTCGCGGTTGTCTTTGCGTTCAAAAAGCCTTGACCTCCACACTTCAGCGAGATGTACAGTCTCATCACCGATGATGGTGGTTAGCAATGTACGGACGCACCTATCCAGAGCGTCTAGTTCAGTTTGAGTCCATTTGAGTATGCCAAAAGAGTACATTAAAATTGGCATGACACAACAAATGAAGCACCTTATTCCCACCCGATAGAAGGCTATTTAATTCCTTTTTCAGGCGGTCAAAGAAGCGCTCTTCCAGCGATTGCTTTATATCAGCACTGTTAATGCCTAACACTTCTACATACCCAAATACCTATAAGTTTCGGTCGAGGAGAGGGATTTAAGGTGCATTGAATCGGGGAGTTGAATTACCTTAGATTCCATATAATTATATAGAATCCGATAATTAATCATATAAATTCTAATGAAAAATAAATAATGTACCATATTAATTGTTATTTTATAAGTATTTTATTTATTTTTCATTTATTTCCTTTTTATGTCACTATAATTTCATTCATTATTTTAATTCAAATTGTATTTTGACTCTAATTTTTAATATGTATTATTTTTACACCTAGTTACCGACCACAGCATGCACATAGCATGCTGAGGTCTCCTGTAACTGAAGGAGCACACGCTAAAAGACCCTTCGTACTATTTGTGATTCATAAAGTAGTTACTGTGTATCCTTTGTTGGAGGTCCAATTAAATAAATAAATTAATCTCCCCTCGCTTTACATGCATGGCTGCACATTTATTCACACCAAATTCCATCCTGATGGCGCTACTGAAAGTTTCAGTTACCTTCAGTAGATCCATTAGCTGCAAATTGATGGAGGCAAAGATTTTCAGGTCATCCATGTAAAAAGGTGAGATATGGGCTGACCACCTCTTCTCAATCGATAGCCTAGTCCTAAATCCTCCAGCAATATGCTAAGAGGATTCAGATCTAAGCAAAATCAAAGCGGACTCAGACTGTCGCCCAGAAATATTCGCCATTTAATCCTAATAGGCTCATCATTATCCTGGATCAGTCGACATCCTGGATAGCGAAAGACCGTCTTTCATTGCCTCATACATGACTCAAGGAAGGTGCGTAGAGTCATATCTATTTTATAAAACTTCAACACCCTCATGAGCCATGTATGTGGAACAGAGTCATAGGCCTTCTTGTCATCTATCCAACATGTCGACAGATCCTTGCGGGATCGACGAGCCTGTAGGCTTATAACCATATCTATGAGGAGTAGCTCCTTAGTACCCCGGGACCCATTCCTACATCCATTCTGAGAGGCAGATACAATTATGTTTAAGAAATTATTTGGATACTATCCATTTTTATATCCGACAAAAGTTTTGCTCGGCATGCTGAAATTTAACTCCCTAGAAGTAAGGGGCAATTTCTTTTTTCATCCTGCAGATTCTTAGAAACATTAAATCATTGGTATTTCACTGTAAGTTATTAAAGCTTTTGAAGTATAATGCTTTACTTGTGCAAATCTCCGTGCAGTTTCATGCACGGTCTCGGTGGGACGATCGACTCCCGACTGCAGTACCAGTGCCGGCAGCTTAAGATGCTCGCACAGCACATGAAACCTCTGGTGGTGGCCCTCCATACCCGGTACTATGCACATGTATCTCTTGCTTACGTCAAACTCGTCAGTAGACTGTAAAATAAGAAAAAAATATATAAAATGTGTTTGTGTACGTAATAATATATTTTATTTCACATCTCTGTCTAGAAAAAAAATAAAAAAAATCATTTGGCATGTGCGTTGACCTCCCCGCAACTATTTGGTCAATATTTTTTTTTTAATTACAGCATAGAATAAACTATTACAATACGAATAGATATAAAACGATATGTTTACACTCACCAAATTGTCTTTGTAACGAGTGGGTACTACAACCATGTCAGTAGTGGCAAGAAGTTCATCATTGGCAACAATGGAAAAAAATGTTTCTAATCCACGAACACTATTTGGGACTATATCTGATGCAGACTCTAATAGTTCAGGCAACCTAAAATAAAAACAAAATTTTACGTAAATGAATTAGTCATAATGCATACTAACTTGATTTTCTGCATATTTAAAAAAGTTCATTAACTATTCTCGAATTAAAAAATTGTAATTCGGTGTAGGTTTTTTGAAAAAGGATCAAAAGTAGTAAAATTTTTGGTTCTAAATTCACGATTTTTTTTAGGTGATTACATCTCCCACCTTTGATCGGGGCGGGAGGGCGTGTCAGTCTTTTACTGACTAAAACCCACTAATAACTCCTTCGTTGCCTTTCATTCCAGGGCCGGGCTTTCCTTTCAGAAGCGAACCCATGGCCTCAGTAGGCCTCGGCTCTGCTGGGCCTCTACGGTTTACTGACATCTGCTGGAGGCGCGCGTGGAACACTACGTGCCGTTGACGACTTGGGCTTGGTCCGCAAGCCCGCACCTATGGTGGCCGGAAATCGTGAGCGGGATCCCTTTGGCTGAGGCGTGAGGGCCGTTGCCTCGCGCGTGCGGCCGCCTCTTTTGCTGGCATTACTGCTTCGCAGAAAGAAATGACCGCCTGCCACCAGGGCCCGGCGCGAGAGATCATCGCCGCCGATCGCACCCACGAGGACACGGTGGTGCTCTGCCCAAGCGGGGCATACCTCTACCGTATGCTCGACCGTGTCCTCAGGGCGGTTCACACAGTGGTGACACCCGAACGTTTCTTTCGCACGGATCTGGTGCAGGAACCTCCCCAAATGACAATGACTGGGAAGATCCTTCGTCATGCGGAAGGTGAGGATGCCGTGAGATCTTTATACTAAAATAACAGGAACACTCTGTGAAACTTACTTGTTCAAAGTCAGTTTAGATATTGAATCTGCCTCCAAAGATATGTTATACGCAATATTCAGGAAGGAAGAAATTATTGGTATTTTTTCATCTGCCATCCCCAATTCTTGCAAAGTAGTGTCCGGACTTGTTTTATGTGGGACAGTTATTCCTGTAAGATAAACTATGTTACATATTTTTACCTCATCGAGGTGACCTATACCACCTCGATCGTATCAAATGATACCCTAATGTAATATGTGTGTGGTTGTACTGTTACAACGACACACATATTAAATATGGGTAGCCTATGTATCCATATTGTGATAAAAGCTTTGTTGCCAAGAGTTTAACTTCGGACACTGATTCATTGATTTTAGATGTTTTTGTTTGATCAGATAAACATTAAATTACGTTTGAATTATTATCTGCATTTCAAATTTATAATATTTAAAAAGTGTTTCCAATAATATTTCAAAATTTATGTATAATCGTAGGCACTACTTTAGGTTGTACGCCATATTTCTGTTAAAAATGCCAACCTATGCTATTTCTGGTGAAAAATTATGTGGTGGGGAGTAGTGCGAGCACTTAGTGAGTTCAGTAACTGACCTCACCAAGTGCTACAGAACAATACACTTCAAATATTTGATGAGAACAGTTGTTATACTTATCGTGTTAAATGATTTTGTGAGAACATAATAAAACATTGTGAATCCAATTGTTAGAAATAGTTTTAATTTTCTTGACGTTTAATCATGTAATATAATAGTGACATCTATAAGACTCCAAGGCTGGAACTACGACATAGCAATTTATAGTAGACTGGAGAAGCGAGCCGACAAGAATGTTTAAAGTGGCGTGAAAGAAGTAAACAAATGAAGGAATAAATGAATGCACTTTCGTGCCTCAATGATGCACATTGGTAGGTCAACGTGCTAAAAAATGTTACTTAATAATTTAGATGGTTTTCTTACCGGCCAGATTAATGAGTTGTTTCAACATGTCAACCTTAGGAGAACGTACTGCCTGCGCTATTAGTACAGACGAGGTGCTGCACAGTGCTCGTTCTGCCGCCTCTGCCAAATCGTGTGCACTTGCCTAGGTAAACATAATATACGTGTAAAGGATATTGCCAGGATTTGGAGCAACTGCTGCCCAGGAATGAAAGTAGTTCTATTGGTATCGTAGAATTAATTTACATTTTTAAAAATTATCTAAAAAAATTGATCCCAGAAAAATCAAATAAAAACAACTATTGTTTTTATTAAATAGTTCTCATTAAATCATGTTTCTTGTATCAAAACCGTTCCGAGTTAACTTGTTGAGTTGTTTTAATTTAATTATATACATATATTTTTTCTTTTTATGACATTGTCTTTGCAACGTTTTTCTATTATTTAGACCTCACACACCTTAACTTCATTAGTTATTTATTGATAAACCACTCATTTGTTGATTGGTTTATTATTATTTTACTTTGATTCACATTTTTATTATTTATTTATTTATTTAATGCTTTATGCACAAACGTACAGCGGCGGATTGTATTATTATTGTGCTTTTAAGTATAATTTGTACACAGTCCTTTCACACCAATTTAATATTATCATCTACCTGACCTTTTCTTAACAGTGTTGGGGTCGGCTTCCAGTCATATCGCATGCAGTTGGATACCAGTATTTTACATGTTGCGACTGCCTTTCAGACATGAGTAACCCAATAACTGGGCAACACGATATTAGAATACGCGAACTAATATAACTACTACTACACTATAGACTGATGGCCAGACTTTCTGGCATCTGTCTACGTGTCAAAGATATACGAATGACAAGCAGGACTAACGGCCTTGCGTGTTTTCCGAGTACGTTAAGATTAAAAACTACGTTGAAGACACACTTGTTTGACATTGACTGATTCTGCATATGTGGCTTCCCTGGTGGTTCATTGACTGCATTATCGTGTAAATGTCTATTAACTACTCCACTTTTGTTTTAATTTAATTATATTTTTTGAAAATTGTTTTTAACAGTGAATTGAATTGATAGTGGTTTTGCAATATTTTTTTTACATTATTTAGACTTCAGCCACCTTATACTCTGTTCGCGATAGCATTAGACAGAAGTTAAAAAAGGTTCTTTTAGTGTACACTTTGTAATGAAGTACAATATATTAGGGGTTAAAGTATGAAATTACCGTGTTTTAAAACGGGTTGCTTTGATGTGTTTTATCTTTGGATTGACTTGGAATTATAAGTTCAAATAAATTTTATATTAAAGGCAAGTAATTCTTTCCCGAAATTAGGTATATATTGAACTCTTTGTGTTTTGTATTTTCTGTAATATCGCAGTGCAGCCGGCAAATTCTACATAAGAGTAAAAATGTATGACTTCGCCATTTCGCTACCCTCGTGGACGTGGGTTTCACAGAGCAAACCTTATGTCGTCATCTTGGCAACATTTTACATGAAATGTTTTTGGTGAGATTTCAGTTCTTTTTGTAAATTGCTAGGCAGTCTTTATAGTGTTTACTTTTTTGTTCTTTTTTTGGAGTGTATTTCCTGCACATCAGCAGTGCCGGTTTTTATATCCTATTCTCATGAGACTCTTGATTAAGACGAAGGTTCTTGTAAGTACTTATTAATAGGTTTTTTAGTTACTGTCTACGGTTCTGTGTAAACTTTCATGTCCTAATTCATAAAATTGATGAAAGTCTCATTCAAACTTTCACCCCCCCCCCATTTTAGGGGATGGGGCGAAAGATATAAGTTTATGGGGGGGCACGGTAGTATTTTTTGTATACTGAACTTTGTTTACATACCAAATATCGGCTTTCTAGCACTTCAGGAAGTACCCTAACATTTTGAAGTCTCATACAAACTTCCACCCCCCCAGTTTAGGGGATGGAGCGAAGGTTATAAGTTTATGATTTTTTTGTTGGTTGTATACTAAACTTAGATTACATACCAAATTTCAGCTTTCTAGCACTTCAGGAAGTAGCCAAACATTTTGATGATCATCAGTGTGTCAGTGTATCAGTGATTGCGTCAGTGACGAAATCGCTGTATTTTAGATATCAATAAAATCTAAAGTATTAAAGTTATTCAATCGAGACTTTGTACGTTTAATTAGTCTACTATTGACATCATATCCTGAGAATATGAACTATCTGGTACATGGGAAACCAACTCTATGAGGGTTCAAAAAAATGACGAAACACTTCGAGAAAAGGCAGGTAGTGCCCTTGCGCTTCGCTTGGCTCGTCTTGGCGGGGGCACTACCGTGCCTCTAGATCAAATACGCTAAAAACAATTATTAACCTACTTTTCCCAACAAAACATTTTTATGACTCCTGGGACAGATTTTGGAACGCATCAGTTTACTGATTGGTTTGGTCTGAGGAACAAAATGCACTATGTGTGCACTCTGGGCAGCACTTGTAAGTGTAATTTACAATCAAATAAAATTTGCGTCACATAATAATTATATAAAAGGAGAAACTGGCTGACTTAGGGCCAACGCTGCTTTAAGCGGGCGCCCGCGCGGGCACCCGTCGCGTGGCGTCGCTCGCATGTCGTGTGCGGTGGTCCCCGTAGCGAAAAACTGATTATTACCTGCGCAGTGTCGCTAATTCAACTATAACGGAGTGCACGTAGTCGTGTCGATGGAGAAATTTAATGTATTACCTAGTAAAAAGGGCGCGGGCTGCGGCCTCCCGCAACGGGTGCTCGCGCGACGAGCCGCGACGAAGCACTTTTGTATGGGACCGCACGGAAGCCCGCTTAATGCAGCGTCGAACCTAACACATCTACGCACAGCCGAAACTACTGGGTCTCGGAACGTGAAATTTTACACAAGGCTTCCTTTTACCATGTATACAAACACTATGAAGGGGTTCTTCAAAATTCTACTTTTAAGGGCGTGAAAAACGGGGCAATTCATTTGTAAGCGAAGTTTTATTCCTTGGACCCATGATAGTAAACCAAGTAAATAAAAAAGGTCATCATTATTCGTTTTTCAAAACTACCCCTGTAAAATAGTTCAGGGGTTATAAAAGGTTGTCCGGGACAATTTTATTCTTTGGGTTAATAAGCTGAAAACTTGGCACCAATTCTAATCGAAATAAATAACAAAGACTGCCTTTATTAATTTTAATTACTACCCTCAAAATACCGATTTAAGGGGTGTAAATTTTTATGCAAATATTTTCGCAAACGAAGTCGTGGATATAGTGCTAGTTATTTATATAAAAAAAACTAATAATTAAATATCTGGCCCAATGGACATGTTTACTTGCTCAGTCACATTATGTTATTTAAATAATCATTATAAATGAACTTACTTTGCTCAGATTAGATACATCCAAACTGGTCGCTTTAAAGCCACATTTTGCTCTAGCTATACATGTGTCTTGCCCCACAGAACTGACTGTTGATACAACTGCAAAATACCTGTAATAATATAAATTTATTTAAAACGGGTGTAGTCAGAAGAAACTCCGTCCGTCACCTTAATTCATATAAAATAAAATCATATTCATTAAATTTTTAATTTAGTGATTATAACTACATAAAACAATCATTTTTATTGAAATATAAGTTTTAAAAATTTTATAAAAAGAAATTAAACTTTATTTTAAGGACTTATTAAATAAGGAAACGATTCATTTTAAGAATTTTGTAAATATTTTGACTTTTGTTTTTGTTATTGTTGTGAGTAAAGCAGGGTATGAATAATTAATAATTTCTTTTTGTTTCATGTTCGTTTTTTATGAAAGACGCCACGCGCCGTTACCGAAGAAAGAAAACAAGAAAACGTTGTGCGTTAAATAGTTTTTCTATTCGTCTATATTAAGATTGAGATGTGACAGGTGACGGACTATGGTATCTTCGTTTCATCCTTTTTCAAATTATCCACGCACTGTGCTCTTATTAATTGTCTTATATTGTTAAAAAAACACATAAACTGGTTGCTGCGCAAACGTATGGAAATGATAAATATCATAAATAACAACATGTTCAACGAACTCAATTTTTTATCAAGAATATAGAAATTGACAGTATAATTGAAAAAAAAGGAAGCTTTTATCCTTCAAGGTAACACTGATGGCCTTAATACCTTATATTAATAAAACCAAAGAGATGCAATAAAATGGTTATCAGAAGACATGTCTTGAACAAAAAATCAAAAAGTCTTGAGAAAAAATGTCATCCAAATGCCTCAGTGACGCCATCTAGCTTTGAATAGCAAACAAGCGACTTTTTGTCAAAATTTATATTAATTTTACTATCACTCGGTAGGTGACCAACGGCCTTAACATGATACGTTAAAATGTCAGTTGTAGGAGCGAAAAAGAGTGATGGAGCTATACACCCTATATAGCTCCATCCCTTTAACAGTTTGGTTTAGGTAGTAAAATGGATCACGTTAAGAGCTCGTGGTAGAGCCTCAGTTTGTGATAAATACGACAAACCTTTTCAGCAATAGATGGCATTATCACAAAATCAGCAAATGTTCTAGAAAATTTTATGAAAATTATTGAATTCTAATTAATTACTCCGTAAACACCAAGCTTATTTATGAAAATAAACTGCAGTTAGCTCCAGTCATTTTACCATAACGAGATTTGCAATAGCCTAATGCGCAACTTGGCATATTTTCTTAGAAAAAGAATGAATGAGATTTTCTTTTAGTGCATAAAATGGATACAAACACGACTTGACGTGTAGAGGTATCATACTAGACTGAGTAACTTATGACCACTAGGTAATAAGTATTGGATTACGATATCGTTCTATTGGTAGTATATATTTAATGCGAACAATGAAAATTGGTACTTACTTTAGATCAGGACATAGAAATCTTGATGCTTTATCTAAAGAATTTATAAATGTTTTCAGCTGTTCCTTTTTTTCATCGTCAGTTACGTTTGTGATAGTAATATAAATGCCTTCAATTATCCCAAGACCAGTAGCATTGTTTAATATATCAGAAACATTGTTTTTAACATCAATATTGTTTTCTAAAGTAATCACTTTAACGCCAAGTTTTTGCCAAGACCTGAAAAAAGAAGAAAAATTGTAAGCGTTTTGAATAACTTAGTAATTTTTTTTTGTGTCATAGTTTAGTGATTATTTTACCTTATTTTATATTGTTGATACGGATTTAAGCTTCTAGAGTGAATAAATAGTTTTTTAACCCCACGTTGGACTAGTCTGTCAGCTAGATGAACTCCGAGAACACCGTCATCCCAAAACATTAAATGATTCTCATCAGGATTGCATATTATTCTGAAAAAAAAAGCAACACAACTTAATTTTAAACATTTGAAATGAAAAATAATAATAAATCAGTTGAATATCTAAAGAATTTAGGTTAGTGACTAAATAATTGTATCTAACGTAATTCGAGTCCAAAAATGTGAAGTATCTATCTATACTGTTACTATTATTACTGATAATTTTGACTGTCTTACTAAAACATCAAATTATGATGCTGATAAGTGTTGGAAAAATGATTTTAATTTATTGCTTTCTTGAATTTCTTATTTTAAGTTTACTAACTCTTAGACGACAAATTTTATTTAAAAACTATCGGTTCAATGATGACTTTAAATTAAATAAATGATTATTATTATTTCGTTTATTCATATATATGTGTATATCTATATACTTAGTATGTTCATAAATATTATTACTAAAAATAGCATAATATGTACGGGTACCTCAGAAATAATTTACTATTGTAGGTGCATAAAAAATAACAAATACATTATAAATACACATTCATTTACGAAATCAAAAACTGAAAACATGTTTTTTTTCTCACTCCTGTTCTTTCTTTGCCATTTTTTTTTCCAGGGCCCCGGGGATCTCTTTCGCATCACCCATGGCCCCAGTAGGCTTGGACCCTGCTGGGCCCCTACGGTTGCTGACATCTCCTTGAGGCACGCGTGGAACAGTACGCGCCGTCGACGACTTGGGCCTGGTCCGGACGGTTACCGGACGATCGGACGGCGTGCCACCCATTGCTTGCCGTCTGCAAGCCCGCGTCTACAGTGGCCGGAAATCGGGATCGGAATCCCGGCGGCGATTAGGACGTGAGGAACTTTGCCTTACGCGATCCGCCGCCTCCTTTGCTAGCAAGCAGTAATTGCTTCGCAGAAGGAGGCGACCGCCTGCCACTCTTCCTTGCTCCGGATCATGCCCTTTACCAAGGCCCGGCGCGAGAGATCGCTGCCACCGATCGCCCCCATGAGAACACGGCGGTGCTCTGCCCAGGCGGGGCACACCTCTACCGTATACTCCACCGTGTCCTCCGGGCGGTCACGCCACACAATGGCGGCACCTGAGCGTTTCTTCTGCACGAATCTGGTGCAGGAACCTCCCGAACTTACCATGTCCGGTGAGGACCTGCGTCATGCGGAAGGTAAGGACGCCCTGAGGTCTTTCCAACCACTCCTCAAAGAGGGGACTTATCGCCATAATTATGGCGTGCCCAGCACTGGGTTACGATAACGCCCTCTACTGGCATTACCAGAACCGGCGCAATTCATTCAAGTTCCCAGCGAGAATTCTAAAGGTCCTACTTTGACTGAAGAGGGTCCTTTTTCACTCGCCTATCGTCAACATCGAGCATGGTTTAAAAGCTTGTTACTTCATCTAACGCAATCCAACGCGATGTTTGGCGAAAAGGTAACGCGAAAAAAGAGAGGCGCCTGAAAACTCTGTTAGCATTCAGTAATTTTGTGATTTGCTTGAATATTTTACAAAACTTGTACCAGGAAATACGTGTTACAAACCAGTCAAGCATGTGAGTAATTTCCAGATAAAAAAGGAAATATTACTTTGACTGCAAAATAAAGCTGCGATGACACTTGCGTTGAGTCATCGACAAACTATTATCCGAGATGCACGCGCGGCAGCAAATTAACTAGTAACCACAGTTGAAAAATTTTAATATTATAAATAATGTCGAAGTGCAATAATTATAAAAAAAAACATAACTAAAGCTTCACCAGGCCTAGAGTGTAGTAAACTCGAAAAGATTATGTATTTGGATCCAAAATGTACAGGATTAACAAATAAGCAGAACGCTGCGCTAAAAGCTGCAACCAGTCTGGACTGGACGTGCAACGAATGTCAGCAGAAATCCCCGAGACGTTACTCATACATTATTACTCCTGAAGAAAACAATCATCATGATCATCATCATTTCAGCCGAAAGACGTCCACTGCTGTACATAGGCCTCCCCCAAGTGCCGCCACAATGAACGGTCCTGTGCGTCTCGCATCCATCGTACTCCCGCAATCGTTACCAGGTCATCAGCCCACCTTGTAGGAGGCCTTCCAACGCTACGTCTTCCGGTACGTGGTCGCCATTCTAGAACCTTTCGGCCCCAACGGCCTCCGTTCTGCGAGTAATGTGCCCTGCCCATTGCCACTTAAGTTTGGCGATTTTTCGTGTTATGTCGGTAACTTTGGTTCTTCTGCGGATATCCTCATTCCTGATTCGATCACGCAAGGAAACTCCGAGCATAGTCCTTTCCATTGCCCTTTGGGTGACTTTAAGTCTTCTGATGAGGCCCATTGTAAGCAACCACGTTTCAGAGCCATATGTCATTACTGGCAACACGCACTAGTCATACATAGACTTTCGTCTTGAGACACTGTGGTATATAGACAATACTCAGTTTAAATTGATGCTAAAAAGTTACTAAACAATAAAAGTAAGGAAGAAGAAAAAATTTACCAGAAAAGAAAATTGCGTCATGCAAGTGAGTGACTCTTTACAGTTCCATAGTGCCAAATTTGATGAAGTATTCAAGTGCAACAAAGCTTTCAAGAGAACTATCAAGGCCTTAGAGCTGAGGAATGTGGAGCTAATAAATAAAAACCACAATTTAGAAACCTGTCTAGGTGTATTAGAACAGTAATAACAACAACAACAATAAAATAAGTGAGGAAACTTCTCTTATTCTATCTCTTGCAAGCGTATCTTTCTAGATACAAGAAAATTGCAAATGTGCCTACACAAAAGGATGAAGATGTTAGATCCCATTAAACAAAATTGCGTTTCACCTGAAACAGTTCATAGTAGAGATCAAAAGTACACAAAGAGTCTACGGATGGAACGATCAGTCGACCAATATACTAGTGGGGTTCAACGATGAAATAGTCCCAAGAAACTAAATTAATGCCACTAAAAATATCAAGCCAACTATTGATTAGATTTTAACTAATGAGCGAAATAACACACACAAAACACGATAGGGTTAACCCTAAAGGAGGTACAGATTGAAAGTGTTCGCATTGTATTTGTTTTGTCTTCGTAAAACTGGTCTAAAAGGTGGTTAAAAGTAGCGCAATTTATTGGTGATGCATATCATTGTAATGCTTGTGAATTGGACTAAACAGTGGTATATAAAACGCACCTGGACTCTATTGGAACCGTGAGTAATTAGTGATAAACTTATTAAAAAAAATTGCAACGAGTTGCGTCCCTGACCTAGGGCAACCCGCAGATCGGCCGCTTCTACGCACACATGCTTAATTGCTTACACGTACATTACGCGCTTGACCTAACAACTTGAGCTTACGCTACGCATTCACAGCAGACTTAGCATACGCCACGCCTCGTTGCCTGGTAGATATCGCGGAATCGAAACCGTTGTATAGTGACCCTGTCTAAGAGTGACTTGAGTAACATCTGCATACTTAATTAGAATGACTGAACGGTCTCCGCCAAGTAAGTCTGGTAGTACACTACTGCTCAACATTTCTACAACTTCTAGAGGTAATAAAAGGCAAGCCCTCTCGTCCCCACCAAAGGAAAGTACAGAGCAAAAATTGACTTCAGAAAATGTTCGTCAAATAGTTCAGGATGTCTTGAAGATCGAGCTTGAGAACATGTTGTCTAAGTTCAGTGCCAATATAAACGATATTTTAAATCGTGAACTGCACCCTATTAAAGAAAAAATGGAAAAGATGAACGACTCGATGGCATTTATGAATGCTCAGTATGAGGACCTTCTTAAGGAGCATGCAGCCTCTAAAGAAATTATTAAGGAGTTGCAGAAAGATAACATGGACATGAAGGGTGTTATCGGGGACCTAACAGGGCGCTTAAATCAGCTGGAACAACAAACCCGTTCAAATAACATTGAAATCCAATGCCTCCCCGAAAAGAAGCAGGAAAATTTAGTCCAAATTGTCACTGATCTATCGAAGGTGATTGGATATGACATCACGGACAGAGATATCATGCATTGTACCAGGGTTGCTAAAATCAATCCCAACACAAACCGTCCACGATCAGTGATAGTACAACTTAGCTCGCCGCGAGTCCGTGACGGATTTTTAGCAGCTACTATTAATTATAATAAATCCAACCCCAACAACAAGATAAACAGTGCGCACCTGGGATATTCCGGACCAAAGTTACCTATTTTTATTATGGAACATCTATCTGCCGCAAACAAGGCGTTGCACGCTGCTGCGAGAATCAAGGCCAAAGAAATAGGGTATCAATATGTCTGGATCAGGTCTGGACGGATTTTTATGCGGAAGGCACAAGAAGCAGAGCATATCTACGTCAAGAACATCGAGTCTTTAAATAAGTTAGTTTAATATGATAAGGTTTTTTTTTATATATATTATTAAAATGTATTTGGCTTTTACCATAACTTAAATTCACAGCTTTAAAAATATATTATCAGAATACGCGAGGTTTGCGAACAAAAACACACGGATTTTGTCGTCAGTTATCTTGTGAGTCTTATGATATTGTAATTTTAACCGAAACATGGTTAAATGACTCAGTCATGAGTGCAGAGTTATTCGACAATAGATACGTCGTTTATAGACGGGATAGAGATAGTAAGAAAAAAGATGGGGGAGGGGTTTTGATAGCCGTTTTAAAAGAAATAAACTCAAAACGCATGTTTCACTGGGAGAGCCAGTGTGAAGATCTCTGGGTTACCATTGAAGTACCTATTACAAAATCAATACGTCAAATGGCTCTGTGCGCCATATACTTACCACCACCTGTAACTCGATTGACATTGGAATACTTCTTAGATTCTTGTAGCTCAATTTTGGAACGGTCAGGATTGCATACATGTATAATGGGTGATTTTAATCTGAGTGCTATAAATTGGAGCTTGGAAAGTGATCCAACTGTTTGTTACACACCTCCTGGTTTTGCTCATATTTTGACAGACTTTACACATTTAAATAAATTCGTGCAACTTAATAACATTTGTAACATTTCTGGAAGAGTATTAGATCTTGCTCTAAGTAACTTGCCTTCTGGTAGCGCGAGTGCTGCACCAAATCCTCTAAGTAAAATTGATCCTTTGCACCCTCCTCTTGAAATTTTACTCAAAGCAAACTCAGACCTCAGACTTCCCTACAATCCTAATGTCCGCCCAAATTTTTTCAAAGCAGACTACGAAAGAATTTGTAAACACATTAATGACATAGACTGGGTATCATTATTGGATGTGGACGATGTCAATGAAATGCTTGCAATTTTTTATGATAAGCTTTCAAGTATTATAAAAGCACACCTCCCTTCAAAGAGAACTCAGAAAAGGAAATACCCACTTTGGTTTGACAAAAACTTAATAAGAACTTTAAAAGAGAAGGAAAAAATCAGAAAGCGGTTTAAAACGTACAAAAACCCTATGGATAAATTAGAACTTAAACTACTGTGTAAAAGATGCTCTCATTTAGCTACCATTAATTATAATAAATATATTGCAGATATTGAAACTGAAATCGCTGAAAATCCAAAGCAATTCTGGGCGTACATTAAGGATAAAAGGGGCGGTTCCAGCTCATTTCCTGTCACAATGACAGATGGACACAAAGCAACGTCAGATGGACAAGAAATTTGTGAGATGTTTGCGGAGCAATTCTCTTCTATTTTTGACCCGGGGATTTTACCTCAGCAGTTTTCTGCCTCAGACTACCTGCGAAATTTGACAAATAACAGCCTTCCTCTAATAGCACCTATAATAGACCGTGATAGTTTAATTAAAAAATTAAAGTCCCTAGATTGTCACAAAGGTGCCGGCCCTGATGGGATACCACCTATTTTTGTCTCAAAGTGCGCTTCTTCGTTGGCATCTCCACTTCTATTAATTTTTAATAGATCACTAGAGACAGGAGTTTTCCCAGATATTTGGAAAACCGCAATGGTGGTGCCTGTGTACAAGAGTGGTGAAAACGATAATGTTATTAATTATAGGCCTATCTCTATCCTGAGTACTCTGGCTAAAGTTTTTGAATCTTTGATTTGTCCTCTCATTCAATCACATTTGAAGCTTTATCTTAGTGTCTCCCAACATGGTTTTGTGGGCGCAAGGTCTACTTGTACAAATTTGGTGACTTTCTCTGAATCCTTGGTGGGGGCTATTGACTGTGGCAAACAGGTTGACGTTATCTATACGGATTTTAGCAAAGCCTTTGACCGTGTTTCACATGACATCCTTTTAGAAAAGTTACTGGCTTATGGCATTACTGGTAATTTGTTAACTTGGCTCAAATCCTACTTAGAGAAGCGTTTCTTTTTTGTTGCGGTTAATGGCTTCCAGTCTGGCATATGTGCGATCACATCAGGTGTTCCCCAGGGCTCTCATATCGGTCCAATATTATTTATTATCTTCGTCAATGACTTACCTGAATGCTTCCGTTTCTGCGAATGTTTCATGTATGCTGATGACCTTAAGTTTAGCAGAGTTATTGATTCTAAAGTCGATGCAGAGTTACTACAAAGTGACCTAGATAGACTAATTCAGTGGTGTGTTAACAATGGCATGGACCTGAACATTCAAAAATGTTTTCATGTCAAGTTTACTAGGAAAAAGCTTTTTGTTCCGTCAGTATATTCGATCGGTACCCACGTTATCCAAGAAGTGGACCAAATCAAGGATCTGGGTATACTATTTGACAAAAAACTCACATTTATGCCTCACTTAGAGAGCGTCATCAAGCGAGCCTCTAGAATGCTGGGGTTTGTGATTAGAAATGTAACTGGCTTTCGACGAAGTAAAACTAAAATCCTATTATACAACTGCCACATTCGCAGCATTTTAGAATACTGTAGCACTGTCTGGAGGCCACATTATGCCACACATAAGTTGAGACTGGAGCGAATTCAGAAGAGGTTCCTCTGGCATTTGGCATATTCGGCCGGAGTTGCTAAAAAGAAGCCATCATATGCAGCTAGGCTATCATATTTTAAGGTACACTCACTAGAGAAACGTAGAAATGTCATAGATGCAAGTTTTTTAATTAAAATTTTGCGAAACAAAATAGATTGCCCTCAGTTATTAAGCAAAATCAGATTCCGAGCTATATATATCCCTCCAGATACCCCCGTGCACCAATCACTCCCTTCTACCCTACACCACGTAGAACTGTTCTCGGTTCCAATTCTGCTATTCCCCGGATGTGCAAAATTGTTAATGGTTGCAGCGATCTGGTGGATGTACATACTGATTCACTTGCCAAGTTCCGGAAATTGACGCACCTAGCAATGTAACCGACCTGTTTGGTTTTATTTTAGTTTAGTTTATTATTTTTTTTTTATTAGATTTTTGTTTATTTCTATCTCTATGTATACATATAAACTAGTTAAATAGTAAATTGAGCAAATGTATTTATTATATCACATTTACAACATCTAATTTTACCTTGGAGTGGACACATAAGTCATTTTGTACTTTTTAGCATATGTGGTGCTTACCTGTAATAAATTGTGACACTAGACTATAGATTTAAGTGAAATTTTGTAAAAATTTGAGTGTTAACAATTGTTGGTGAGCCGAATAAATAAATAAACACTATAAGATATACATGTGAGGGAAGTTATGACAAAAAATCACAAGCAACTATTTTGGAACGCAAGCAGGAATAAGTTGAAGTATTTATGGTTTAAACAAGTTCTGGTAAAAGCACGTAAGGATGACGTTGTAAAAAATTGTACCTTACGCACCATTAATGATGCACACGAACTAATCGACAACAAGGACTAAGGCTTTGACGATAAATATTAAAAAGTAAAGTATGTCTCAATGATATAGTGAGGTTAGTAACTGCTTAAAAATTAACGAATTCCTAAACAGTATCTCTAAGTCAATGCAACCTATTGCGTATGGTGCGATTCACCTTTAACGATTGCATCATTGCTTACCATCAGGTGGGTTCGCAGTCAACCACTAGTTTTTATCATTAAAAATAGAATTTAATTCTTATAAATGATTAAAGAGTTTAATAGAACAACAACAACAACATATAATATTCGTTCCATTATCAAACACTTCTCTGCGGTGGGAAGATCATCTTATGACATCCCCCGCTCTTGGGCGGGGCGGGAGATAGTGTCAGACTTTTACTGACTAAAAACCCACTCCTGTTCCCTCGTTGCCTTTCGTACCGGGGCCGAGTCTTCCTTTCAGAATCAGACCCTTGGCCCAGGTCGGCTTCGACCCTGCTGGGCCCCTACAGTTGCTGGCATCTCCTTTAGGCGCGCGTGATTCGACTAGACACTTAGAATGATTTAGCCAAGCGTTTTTATCAAGGATATAATCTTCCATTTTCTAATAAATGCTTGTCTACATAGTGTTCGTTTAATGCATCCTCTAAATTAAGACTCATTTAGTTGTAGAACCAACTGGTATTTTATTATAAAATCTTACACAGTACCCCATAAAAGAACTATGTACTTTAGACAATCTGAACCGAGGTTGATCTAATGTCACTTATCTTAGTAAAAAGATTAATATTTTCCGAACAAACACAATGTTTTCATAAATGTATCGACATGGGACCGTCAGGATGTTTATTTCCTTAAATAGTTCCCTAAGAAAATCACGTCTGCGAAGATTATATATGGCTCTGATAGCTCTTTTCTGCAGAATAAAAATAGCCTCTATGTCTGCAGCCCGTCCCCATAGCAAAGTATCGTAAGACATGATACTATGGAAGTAACTAAAATAAACTAGTCTCGCAGTATCTACATCAGTAAATAGACGTATTTTTCTGACAGCATATGCCGCTAAACTAAGCAGACTTGCCAGAGATGTTAAATGTGGACCCCGCGTAGCCTCGAGTCAAGCGTGATCCCTAGGAAAACCGTATTCTCGACGAATTCGAGTTTTTTCCTGTACAATACTATGTCGGAGCAATTACTTTTAACATTCGGTAAGGCAAATCTCATGCATTTAGTTTTTTTTTTTCATTTAATACTAAATTATTAACAGTAAACCAGTTTTGGACTTGCTGTCGAGCATTGTTTACGTCATCAAGATTTGTGGAACGTCTATTAATCTTAAAAATTAACGACGTATTGTCAACAAACAAAACAATATAGTGTGGTTGGTTCCTCAATTTTACTTATAGGTACTCTCTTCGGATATATGTTATTGATCTAGAATATGATATTTTTGTTGTGTTTTTAATTTTGTTAGGCAAAATTTTGTGTCCATGATTATGATGCACGGTAAAACTCTAATGAGTTTATGATTGCATCATCTATAATATACGTATTACTTGTATACATTCAAAAATAATTGAAATGAAAAGAAAAAGTAAATTTCTCGTTTGTGTGGTACACATTACCTGGGGTACATGTTGGACACAGTGTCCTGCATCTTCAGCAGTACCCTGCCACGATGCCTGCTAGTTGCGAGCAGTTGGAAGGCGCGTGCGGCATCATGCGGCGCGTACCATACGCGTGACAGAGGACGCACGTAGCCGCGACTTATACCTTCGCTCAACATCATCTGCAGATATTTCATTTCCTCATATTTTTGTTGTGTGAACAGCGATAAAAAGTCAGTGGTGACGTATGTCGTATCTTTATTCAAAAAATACATTCCTAGTTCGTAATCTTCCCTGTCCTGAAGTTGAACTGTATCAACAAGAACTCCCAAAAGTGCAATGCATCTGAAAGTTGCCTAAAAAACAAAAATCATTGGATTATTATTTTATTCGTGTACTTGATTTCTTAAACGGTTTTTTAAGTACAAGTAATATTATATAAATGGAAATCAATTGCCGCATATACATTCCATTCAGTGCCATAACATCATAACACAACAGTAACTTTCCGACTCTTCAGTCACTCCTCAAATATCCCTATTTCCATTTGAAACATGTTGCCATAATTATGGCGTGCCCAAACCGATAAGTACTTTAGGACTGCTTGGGATTTTCTTTGTTGTGTTACAAAACAGTTTTTTTTTAATACATCAGAAATTAAATTCCAACCCGTACCAAGCTTGGGCAAGTTGCTAATTAGATATTAATTATATTAAACTTACATTTTTTAATTGCCCTTTAACGCAACTTAGGGCGACATCACAACCTTTTCCATTTGTTAACGTTAAAATCTTGTCTGAAAAATTAACATCACGGGAATTTCCAATGTGTTCATCTGTGAAAGAAATATTTTTTTAGTATTTAAGTAAAGAGCCTAATTAAGTAAAAGCAACTATATTTTTCTTGATGATTGTATGGTCAAAAGGGGATAATGGTGGTACTATAAAAGCCCGAAAAGAGCCTGATTCATTTGAGAGTTTTTATTGGTTTGATTAGCGTGTCAGTATGTTTTTTAGGGTTCCGTACCTCAAAACGGAAAAACGGACCCTCTGTCTGTCTGTCAAGACCCTTTATCTCGAGAATATGTGGAGGTATCGAGTTGAACTTAAAACCATATACTCAAGTTTGCGGTCCCTTGAAGCTGTGAAAAAATCAAACTTCTAAGTTAACGAAAAAAAAGGTACGGTCGTTTATGTTGCAAAAAATGTATATTTTGACACTCTCAAAGAAATCAAAATTCATAGGGTCAACAAGGTCTAATAGCACAAATAAAGGAATAAATCTGAAAACAGTAAATTTGTTATAACGTCATAAAAAAAATTGCAATTCGGAAAAATCTTCAAGAATGAATTCTGGAATTTAACTGTTTACATACTACTAGGTTAGTTTGTACGGACCCTCAGTGCACGAGTCCGACTCGCACTTGCCCAGTTTTTTTTTTTTTTGTAAAATTTGCCCTACATTAGGATTTATTTCAGTATCGTGGGTGCGTTTGTTTATGGTTATCTGTGGTTGTCGATGACTGTAATTGGTCTGTGGTACGAAACACAATTGTATTGTAACGGTTTTATTGTAACTGCAAGATGGAGAATAAAGTAAAAAACAGAATACTCAATATTAACGTTGTTTAATTACAAGACAATCACAAACAGCGTTCACAAAAAAATTAAACTGACTTCCACAAGACACCCAGATCCAGAACAACTTCCTGTAGGCCATACAAATATTAGTTCCGTGCGGGAATCGAACCCGCCACTCAAAGTGCAGCAGCCATTCGCTTAACCGCTGCACCAACTCTGCCGTCAGGAATCACTGGTCCCTCGTAATTTGACTACTTAGGCTAGTTCCAAATATTACCATTAATTATATTTACTGGAAAGTCAACGTCATAGTACGCTCCCAAAGCATACGAATATGTGGATTACCTTTTAACTCAGGGAACAGTTTCTTCAAGAACTCCTTTTTCTGAGAATCGCTGACTGTGGTGAACACTGTGCATCCGTACGCAAGTGCGACGGCAATGGCTGCCTGCCCCAATGCGCCTGTGCCTCCATGCACCAACACGTTATTACCAGGCAACATTCTACCCTTGATGATCTAGTAACATCAATTTAAATCGTTGTTATCAAATGCTATTATGTATATTAGAGGAAGTTTGAAAGTAGCGCCAACCAGTGATTGAAAAGTTGAAAGGGAATCGTTCGTCTTGGTGTGGCTATGTAAAGAAGAGGGATGAAATGCTTATTATTAAAAGAGTTATGAGTATACATGTGGATGGATGGAGAGGGAGAGGGAGCCAAAGAAAAGATAGATGGATTGTGTGAGAAGTGATATGAAAGAAAAGATAGTCGGGTGTCAAGACAGAATAGAAGAAATAAAATCAAAAGTAAAAAACCTTTTTAAAACAAGGTTTTAATTAAATGCGATAAAAATAATAATTTAAAAAGGTTTTTTACTTTTAACTTTCTTTTTTACTTTTTAATGATATCTTTTTAACTCTCTTTCGTATTCTCAGCTATGTGTTTGTGTCGTTTTATTGCCAAGTTCCTATGGCCACCTTCCAACTTCATCATCAGGCCATGGTTACCATATATGCATCAAAGCAGTGGTCAATACGAATCAAAAGAGCCAAATTTCGATGGGGTTGTGTGATCGTTTCATTGTGGAGTTTCTATGGTCACCTTCTAGCTCCATCATCAGATCCTGGTTTCCACATAGAACAAAGGACTCAGTAATGCGAAACAAACAAACCCAAACTCGATGGGGTTGTGTCGTTTTATTGCAGAGTTCCTATAGCCACCTTCCAGCTCCATCTTCAGACCCTGGCTACTATATAAAATCAGAGTACTCGACTTTTTAGTTATTTCGTTTTTAACTCGCAATTGTATTCTCAGAAGTCTTTTTATTTGATATCAATATTAAAGGAAAGCGTAAAAAAACTTAGACCACCATCTTTAGAAGTCCGCAATATTGGATTTAGAGTGACGTCACTTTATTTTTCGCGTTATTCTCAGCAAGCCCTTTCATTTGTTACCCATATTGTAGAAGAGCATTAAAAGTAACGAAACCGAGATCTTAGGTGTTCCGCTATGTTGGATTTAAAATGACATCATATAGCTTACCATGCATTGTCATCTTGTATCATCATCAGACTCTGGCTATTATAATATCTAGTCAAAGTACTCGACTTTTTAGTTATTTCGTTTTTAACTCGCAATCGTATTAACAGTAATCCTTTTGTTTGATTTGACCCATATTAAAGGAATGCATAAAAAAATACTTAGTCCAGCATCTTTAGAAGTCCGCCTTATTGGATTTAGAATGACGTCACTTTATTTTCCGTGTTATTTTTAGCAAGCCTTTTCATTTGATTCCCCTATTGTAGAAGTGCATTAAAAATAATTATACCGCCATCTTAGGTATTCCGCCATGTTGGATTTAAAATGACGTCATACAGCTAACCATGCATTGTCATCCAAACTAAACTTGTACACAAAATTTCAGCACAATGAGCTGAAGATATCTGCTTCAAAATTGAGTCGCAAGATTTGAGCCGTCGATAGTTACAAACATTGCAAGTTAATAAAAAGCTTGCAATAGAAATAAAAAACGTATTGCGCCGACCCCAAATAAAACGAGACAAGGGCAGGAAGATGATGATGATGAGGTTACATATCTAAATTATTTGTATTTGTTCAGTAAAATTTTGTTATTTCATCAATGTTTTTAATTTTAAGTACAATTCAAAAAACATCGTCTACTTTTGATTTTGGATTTATCTATATACTTTTACATATTTTTCATCATTGGACGCTAAAAAACATGTCAACAAAATTTTGTTCGGGAGCTCGCCGTTGCTCTTTCAGAGAATGAATGACTTAAAATTACGGTGATTATTAGGTTTTGAACCAAGGGTTGAAATAGAAATTGAAAATTTATTAGAAGTTGTTAGTTAATAGTAGCTATTATATACATAATGAAATAAACTCACGAGACAGTAGAGCGCGTGTGTGTAGGCGAGTGGCACGGTGGCAGCGTCCTCGAGGCTCCAATGTGCCGGCACGGGCCACAGCAGTTCCGGTTGCGCGCGTATTACTTTGCTTGCCGCTCCAGAGTGCACAATACCCATCACGCGGTCGCCACTGTTGTGTTAAAATAATATGAAAACACACTTGGAAACACAACACATACATTTTGCATGTTAAGTTTCATAGGCTATTGATATTAACCCTAAAATTATATAATTATGTATATGTTTGAACAATGATAAGATCTGAAAATATTAAAAATTCAGTCAATTCCATAATATTCAATACTTAAAATGGTCAACATTCAATCAATTCAATTACAGTCAATACTGAAAATATATAGAAATAGAATAATGAAATTTAATTAAATATTAAATAGTCATGTTTCAAAAACTTTCGTTTAATAACTCCGCGGCATTATAATAACCCTTAAGCAATTTTTTTAGCTCACTTTTAAATAAATTAATATTCATTCATCATCATCATTTCAGCCGATAGACGTCCACTGCTAGACATAGGTCTTCCTTCGCTACGTCTTTCGGTACGTGCTCGCCATTCCAGAACCTTTCGGCCCCAACGGCCATCCGTTTTGCGAGCAATGTGCCAATTCATGACCATCAGTTCACTTCGATTATATCATTTTTAACATAACTATTTAGAACCATATATTTATTTGTATTGTCATAGTCGCTTAACTATCTTCAATGTCTTCTTCATCAGTTCCACTTCATCAAATGTTCTCGATGAAAATACCAAAATCACCGTACAGTTGCCTATAAAATTTAAGGAGTTGCCTTGATTCCTCATGGATTCCATCGTTAGATATGGATTCTGAAAAAAATGGGACCAATTGGAAAGCATATCCTCTAAGAAGAAAAAAAAAATGCAAATTGGTCTATAAACGACGGAGTTCAGAGGTAACACACATTATTGAAAAAAAAACATACAACCGAATTGATAACCTCCTCCTTTTTTTGAAGTCGGTTAAAAAACACTTTTACGCGTCACATTTTTCGTCAGTTTAAATTAGATCAGGCTGATGTTTCCTAGCTGACTACTCTGAGAAGAAACAGCAAAACAAACTCAGGGTTTAATCTCTTTTAAAGTCCATACAGCATTCGTAATGGTCAAATCATATGAGAACCATCAGATTAGTGTCTGAGATGATCTTTTAAAATACCTTAGGCAAAAGGATACGTTCTATGAATATATATAGAGCTAGGGCTAAAAATAATTGAAAAATTGAACAGAACTGTTTTCGAAAAAAAATGTAAGCTCGTATCATTCACATTATTTTAATAGAGTTGGCAACGCTGCGGTAATTGACGTAACAGATATAAGGGCAAGTCAATGATGGGGTCAAAAGCACCGTTTGTCTGAATCCTCTGTTTCCGTGCGCTAGTGTAATTAAAACTGGATGGAGGAGGCTTGGCAATAGGAAGTTGGCATGGAAGTTGCAATTCCTGGCTATAAATAAGTCCCTGAGTCGGCGTTTCGACAGCCACGGCGGGATAAGTAATGTATGGTATAATTACAAAATCTCTAATTTTTACAAAATATAACAACTGAATCTATAAATTTATATTCTAGTTTTTGCCTGCGGCTTCGCTCTCGTATATGAAATATAGACTATGTTACTCAAGAATAAAACAGCTTTCTACCAAAGAAAAAATTTTAGCAATCGGACCAGTACTTTCAGAGATTACCTCCACAAACAAAAAAACAAATTTTACCTATTTATGAGTGTAGATAATGATCACTTAATATAATAAACGATTGACATAATTTTCAAATTATTAATTTTTATATTAGAAAGAGAAGGTACCTATGTTTTTTACCGTAGAATTTTGATCACGCATGTGGAGCAATCCCGTAAATGTAAATTTCATACAAGTATTTATTGTAATGTGTGGAATACGCACGCGGGATACGTTTTTTTGCATTTTGAAATTTCTGCATGCGGAACAAACCTGCATGCGCGATGAAATCCGCACGATATTAAAAACACCCATAACAGCATGCTATAAAACTCAACTTTAAGTTAAGCTCGGCTATGTACACAAACTTTGTCATCTACTTATTTTATAAGTTATTTTAGTGTACAATAAAGAATTAAAGAAAAGGATTAAAATTTCTAGGAGTTTTTCGAAAGATGAAAATAAATTTATACGTAAAGAGGGGGCAGTAATAGAAGGCAAGAAGTATTTTAGAATAATTTAGTTCGACCTCGAGAAAAATGTTCATCAGCATTTAATGGCTGCACTGACAAATTCACAATAGAGAACAGAATATACAATATGCGGAGATATATGGTAACACCACCACCACCACTTACCATTCGGTCATTTCTTACGAGCACAAAACCAGGAAGAGAATAGTATGAATGTTTTTACAGTCAAAACTAGCCAGCACATCATGGAAATGAGCCGGAACACTCTGGGCATTAATGTGTATGACGTTGAAGTCAGACTGTTTGCAAAAGAAGGAATACTTATAAAACTATCATCGCTACTTGTAAAAAAAAAAACTGTTATTATCACTGCTTTTGTCTTGAATAGACATAAATATTTACCTATTAAAATATTTTATAAATATAAAAAAAACCTAACTAAAAATAAAATACCTTAAAAACAATAATAGTCACCAGCCGGTTGCGTTATTAAAACATTTGAAACAAAAAAATCATACTAAATCTGTAATGAAGTAACGGAATCCGGGTAAAACGATTGGTAAACAACTGTATTAATATGAAGACATATGATGTTGCAGACTTTTTTTAAGAACTTTTAAAGGGGAAGAATATTTGCGTAACTCTGACCGTTTATGCAGCGCACGCAATGGAAGCTCTTAAATGGAATAATTTTCGATCTATATAATAATCTCGATAAATAGACTATCTAAGATTAAAAGAATTTTTCAAATCGGACTGGTAGTTCTCAAGATTAGCGCGTTCAACCAAACAAACTCTTCAGCTTTATTATATTATAAAGTATAAATTAAGCGCTACCGGAATTAAAATTTATGAGATTGGCATCTTTAGATGCCAAGAACTGATATGAAAGAGCCTTTCAGTACATGGCTCGGTAAATGATCTGACTAGTAAAGTTTTCGTATTGAAACAGGACATAGATGATATGAAGAAGACCAAAGATGACATTGCTATTAAATCCGTAGGCCCTGATAACATTCCTTCAATCTTCACCTCTTAATATGCCAGGTGTCTATCGATTCCGTCATCTCCATCATACGTAGAGAACAGGTGCCAGATGGTAGGTCATGTAAAGTTATGTACATCCCGTCAAAAGTTCCCAAGGATCTTTATTTGGGCCTCTTTTATTTAGTACTTTTATAAATGACGTTGTTCTATGCGGATAATATGAAGATAAAATGCGATCCTATTAATAATAATCAAAAAAAATCTTGGTCAAATATCAACCATTGAGGACGCATACATTATACAGGAGGCAAAAGTATTACTAGCAAAATAAACGTGGAACCAGTCCAAATACCGGTTCCACGTTTATTTTGCTAGTAATAAGTTAGATTTCAATGTTTCGAAATGCTATGTATGTACTACATTTTCTCGCAAACCAAACTCTATCAAATGTAATTATAAGCTATCGAATACCTCAATAGCCAGTGTCAGTGTCATAAGGGACCTTGGTGTAACTTTTGACTCTAAGCTTCTGCTTGGTGACGCATAAATAATGTAGTAAGGGTTCTAAAAGCCTATATTTTATTTTTATAATTTTAAGAATATTAAGATAATGAAAATTCTTTACTAGTACATTTAAATAAACAATACCTATTAGTTATAAACGCGGCAATCTATCCGGTATTCTACACAATACCTAGGCAATGTATAAAATAACTAAAACGTGTAGGTAATGTATGAAATAATATTGATTTTATACTTTGCTTAGGTATACTATATAGAATACCAAATGCGCAGCCCGGAATGTGTTTAAAAGACAAGAGTAGGGAACACTGAGCTCTACTACACTAAATAGTAAATTTCAGGGGAAGGAGGTGACGTAATTTTAGGGAACCCCGGACAGGTTAGGTTACAAATAGAAATACTAGAAGATTTTTTATTTTACATTAATTTTAACATGTATAAATACTCAGGTCCTATTTCTGTCTGCGAGGTTTAAAGGAAGGCTCCTAATTCCACGTGGATAAAAAAAATAACCATGGCTACAGTTGGCGTCATGAAAGATAGCAAGAATTGATGGCGTTAGATGAGTAAAAGTCGTTTTTTAACCGACGGTCGTATTTTTTTTTATATGTGTTACCTCAGAACTCCGTCGTTTATGGACTGATTTGCAATTTTTTTTTCTTTTCAAAGGATATACTTTCAGATTGGTCCCATTTATTTTAAAATCCAGTTCTGATGATGGGATCCATGAAGAATCGAGGGAACTCCTTAAACATTATAGGCAACAATATAGTGATTTTTGGTATTTTCATCGAGAATTTAAGCAGTTACAGTAAAAAAGTAACATTAATTGATGAAGTGAAACTGATGAAGAAGATCAGAAATGGCCAACGGAACTTGATACTCACATAGATATCACAATGAAGATAGTTAAGCGATAATAATATTTTGAGAATAAACGTAACGTGGACACAGCCTGGTAAGTAAAGGTCGACTGATGAACGAATAGCGCACCAGAAAGCGTGCGGCGCTGGCGGGCGCGTCACCTGTCGTCCCGGGGCCTACCTCGTACCACCAAATAGACCGATAAATCGCCATATACGCAGCTTAACCGCCAGCGTTCTTTTTATATGACGCAGCCTGTACGTAGCTATGGTGTATGATTGCGTAAATATTGATGAGTAAGTTTAAAATTACCTGTGAAAATTCATAATTCATTAAAAAAATAACACTTGCTTTTTGGTGGTTCCACTATAGTCCATTCCGTATAAATTGGAGTCAGCCGGCGTCACGCCAATCGCTTTCTTAACGTCCGACATAGAAAGCCCAGCGTAATGAATCTGTTAATAGAATATATATATATATATATAGAACTGTTTGTCCTCAAACTAGAAGATTGATGCCAAGCTTTAGGAATTGCTCAATACAGGTGGGTCATAATCAGTAAAAATCTGACTCTCCTCTGATATTTCACTCACATAAAAAGGTGTTGGTGGACCACAACTATAAACCAACCCAACAGCAAAGCGAGGAGAAATTGTGAAAGTCCAGATGTGTGCTAAAGAAATATGCAATTGGGTGTGGATAATGTCCCGGCAACGACTATGGAAGACTACAAATCTATTTTTGCACTTCTGATACATCGCAACAAAAGAACGACCTTTAAAAAAATTAAAATTAAATAGTGTGTTAAGATTGTCGTCGTAACTTAAAAAAAAATACTTTCATGAAAACCGGTAGTTGGCGTAGTTAGGAAAAAGCTTTACACATACCGTTACCGTCAAATTTGACGGCTGTACAGGAGCAGCCTCCACCCAGCGCAGGGAATCGAGGTCACCAATTCGCGAACATTGTAGTATTACATCGTTATTTAAATCTACTTGTTGCTGCACAATAGCTGAGGATTTCTGTAAAGAAATAAATTTAAGTGAAAGAGAAACTAGTCAAAATTTTTACATAAGGAATCATTTTGCTCCAGGGCTTATTAATGTTACAAAATTTTAAATAAAAAAATTCTACTGGCATTTTTTTATTTGAATTTTGACATGTTCCAAACCTTGGTTGTGCCATGTTCAGCGGTGTTTGACATACATAATTATGACGTCAGACGCCAGGGAAATTGGGTTTTATTTGTCTATTAACAGCTACCAGCGGTTTCACCAGCGTCCTAAGGTAATATATTTTCAAGATAAAAAATATCACATGTGCCATTCTCAGACAATATGTGCTACTCGTGTTTTAAATTTCATCCAAATCCCTTTAGCCGTTAAACGTGAAGAAGTAAATATCTCACGAACTGTCGCTTTTATAGTATTAGTGTGATAGTGTGATGTAAAGGATAAATTTTAATTCCAGGTCAGAGATTTTCATGCAATAATGGTAAAAATAACTACGTAAGTTAGGATAGAGAACCGGATTGTATTTGCTGTTCCAGTTAGAATTAATTTTTGAAAAATATTAGAATAAAATGAAATGGAATGGAATAGAATAAACTTTATTGTACACCAAAAATGTAACATAATTTACGCATAAACTTGAATCTATGGGTACAGTCACGAGCACATTTAAGACTTTGAACGATGACATTTTTCCAAAACACAAGGTTTAAAAAAACACGTATTTCTTAAAACAAGTTTTTTGAAATATTTGAGTGGCTGATGGAATTACCAAATACCAACAGAACGTTCAGGCCTTATCTCTTTTTTTCGCAATGCGACCAGTCACTATTTTCTTAACGTTTATACTAAAAAAATCACTTACGTTTCCGCTGCTCGATTGTATAGCTGGTACAATTAGCTCCACTCTGATATTGCCTTGACTGATAGGAGGCAGGTTGCGGTATTTTATATTTTGTAGAGTAACTCCTCCACATCTGAAATATTATGTATACATAAATTATACACTTCAAATAGACACAATGCTGAAAAGTCAGAGAAAAAATTAAAATCACTTTTATTTTAATGTATAAATGAGTAATATGGAATAAATGTTGTCTGCTCAGTGCAACATAATTTAAAATAAATAAAAAAGAGTAAACGTATGGGTGAAAAACAAAAACAAAAATTTATTATTGGCAACATTACAGTCTATCAGGTATACATAAACGATATAAAGTGATAATTATATAAAAAAAATTTGGATGCGCCAAAATAGATCATTTCAGAAATTGGTTTGCGCACCATTAGTCTAATTCTCGGTGAGGTAGGCCACTATAGCCAGAAATCGTTTTTTTTTTTCGTGTACAAAATACAAGCATTTTGTCTACGTTTTCTTTTGTGAAAACATCAGTCTCCTAGTAAGGACACTGTTGAAAATAAATAACACAGCTATTATGTGCAGTTTAGTCATAGCAGCACGAAGCATTGAATTAAGGTCAAGCAGTGCTTGCAACGATCTCAGCTGGTATGTGATTAGATGACTATCCATTTGTACTGAGACTGCTCCATGCACCTGAAAGCACGTTCATCTTGGCCAGCATCCATAGACATCTGACGTTTGTTACGGATACCCAGAACTCGTAAATCTGTTAAACAATCAACAACTGTCAACTTTTCATCCCCAGTGCACACTATATGCACATAAATCCATTAAAAATAGACCTGACAACCAAAGTCTGCTCTCGACACCGCAAACAGTTTTTTGTCCAGACGGCGCCTGTCTTACTCATTTACAACAACATAAGCAAGTGCTGTGATATCAAAGTGCTTAACATCCATTATTTCACTGTCATACATTGAAACTGAGGAAATAGTAATTGTTTAATACCAAGATGGTAATGTTAAACTTTTTGAGAACACTAATATGGTTACGAATATTGAAATTAAAATTGAAAATATTTATTTCAGACACAGTAATAAAACCACAACTGTGCCCTGATCTGAGTTGAATTTATATTCGACCAGCATATGTTACCCTTGTACAAAAGCAGATATTTCAGCGGTTTCACATTCCATTATTTGTTCGTACGCCTAATCGTAGGTTTTCCAGCATCACAGTAGGGATGGCCTGCGCAGGTACTTGTCGGCCACCACCTAGTGAAATTAGCACGACGCAGCAACCATTGAAAAGTTCTAGTGCAGATCTGTGAATCTGTAGGCTGATACGCGTTAGGATGCTCAATCATGTACAGCCGCAAGGGCGCAGTTGTATTTAACCGTTATCCTCTGTGTCCTTTACTTTAGGAGATATAAATAGGAAAAACAATTATTTCATACATTTCTTAGAATTATTCTTGGGTACATAAATATTAGCAGACTCAATTGTTACTTTTACGGATTTGATTCCGCTGATATCATACTAAAACGTCATAGTATTTTTTACTTCTAAAAACATGTTTATGGCGAGATATTTTTTCTCAGTTAGAAACGGTTAGAGACAATAGGTTCAGTTTTATTTTTAAGTAAAAATAAGCTATTTACGCGTTTTGTTTTATTTTTTCTGAGAGCACACTCTTACAATCTATATATATAAAATGAATCCCTATTTCCATTCGTTACCCCATCACGCGTGAACGGCTGAACCGATTTCCCTATTTTTCATATGTGTTTTTTATCATCAGGCAAAAGTACTTAAGAAAGAAAAAAATTAAAAGAATTAGTAGAGTAGGGTAGTGTAGGGTAGAGTAGGGTAGAGTAGGGTAGAGTAGGGCAGAGTAGGGAAGAGTAGGACATATAACCTACGGTTATTAATGTATCGTTAAATCTAAGGTTGCGCCGTGACTTCGCTTGGCGATTTATTGTTTTCGATGTAACAAGGGCGATTATAGGCGTGGATTTTTTATCATATTATAATTTGGTTGTTGATTGCAGGAACCAACGCCTCATCGACAACTATACTACGCTCTCCGCCCCACCGTTGCCTGTCCGTCGTTCTGATGGCGTCTCTTCGGTGAGGTCTTGGTGATTCCGCATACACACATACTGCGGGAATTCCCCGACATCACTCGCCCACAAGGGACACACTGCACTCCAAAATACCATACAGTATACCACATCCGTACTACACCAGGGCCACCAGTATCAAGTTCACCTCGCAGATTGGCCCTGGATAAATTAAAAACAGCCAAGGGGGAATTTGAGGCAATGTTGCAGTGTGGTACCTGCCGTCTATCGGATTCACCGTGGTCGTCAAATCTCTACCTAGCACTTAAAAAAGACGATGGCTGGCGCCGTTGCGGCGACTACAGGATTGTAAACGCACGTACCATCCCTAACCAGTACCCGATACGGCACATCCAGGACTTTGCTCATAGCCTGTCTGGCTGTACAGTATTTTCAAAAATCGATCTTATTGACCAGATCCCCGTTCATCCCAAAGACCGCAATCACAACGCCTTTCGGTCTTTTCGAATTCCCGTACAAGATGTTCGGTCTTCGGAATGCCGAATAGAAGTTCAAGCGCTTCGTGGACGAAATGTTTAGGGGTCTGGATTTCACGTACCCATACCTGGACGATTTTTTGGTTTACTCGAAAGACCAGAAGACCCACGAGCACCACCTACGTCAGTTGTTTTCCAGGCTTCAGGACTACTGCATGGTCATCAACAGCTTAAAATGCGCCTTTGGAGTATCCGAAGTAGACTTCTTGGGCTACCGCATCTCAGCCAAGGGTACAAAACCATTGCCTTCTAAGGTGGAAGCTGTGCAGAACTTCCCAGCACCTAAGACTGTGAGGGAGCTGTGAGGATTCCTTGGGATGCTGAACTTTTACAGAAGGTTCGTTTCTGGTGCAGCTTGTTCCCAGGCACCCCTGAACGCTCTGATGACTGTATCGGTTAAAGGTACACATCCCATCAACTTCACACCTGAGGAGAACGAGGCATTTTAGAACTGCAAGAACAGCATTTGCCAAGCAGCACTGTTGGCTCATCCTCACTGCAACGCTAAGTTGGCGTTGGTCACGGATGCGTCAGACAAAGCCAGGTGCTGCAAGACAGCGCCTAGTCTTGCAGCACTTCAAGGCGGGGGCTTGGGAGCCCTTTACCTTCTTCTCGCGGAAGCTCAGCTCGGCACAGGTTAAGATTACCACCTTACGATCGCGAGTTGCTCGCCATTTACGAGAGTGTGAAGTATTTTCGGCACATGCTGGAGGCTCGTGACTTTGTGATTTACACGAATCACAAGCCTCTCACATTTGCCTTCCATACTCGTAAAGAGAATTGTTCCCCACGACGTTCCCGTCACCTTGATTTCATAGCCCAGTTCACAAGGACATCCGGCATAAATCAGGAAAGAATAATGTCGTGGCGGATACCCTCTCCCGCGTTGAGGAGATCACTCAAGCTGTGCCCGCTGAACGGGTCGCTGCAGCGCAACTGGAGGAATAGGAGCTGAAGCAATTCCTTACTGAGGATAATGTTTTACGCCTGAAACAAGTTAGCGTACTAGGTTCACAGACCAGCTACGCACCTCTACGCCAAAACCTTACGTACCCAAGGAGTTGTGCAGGACAATTTTCCTTAGCCTGCCCTACTTGAGTCACCCAGGTACGCGTCGGTAAGATTGGTTACTGACCGATATGTGTAGCCTGGTATTAGGAAAGACTGTTGAGAGTGGGCTCGCTCCCGTCTGGCTTGCTAGCGCTTGAAGACCACACGGCATGTCTCTGCACCACTAGGTGCTTTCAAATTGCCGCAATCGAAGTTTGCATTCATCCACATTGACCTGATAGGACATTTGCCATTGTGCCAAGGTTTTACGCTATTGTCTCACAGCCGGCAATACCGTTAGCAGACATAACTGCAGAAATAGTGGCAAAGGCCTTACTGAGTAGCTGGATCGCTCGTTTTAGCTGCCCATCGAATATTTTAACCAATAGAGGTAAGCAGTTCGAATCAGCACTCTTCAAATGCCTGGCAGCCATTGCTGGGTTCCAACATCGCAGAACAACTGCGTACCATCCGGCCTGTAATGGACTTGTGGAGAGATTTCATCGTCAACTTAAGGCTTCAATCACCTGTCACGCGAATGACAGCTGGGTGGAATCTCTTCCACTAGTCCTACTAGGCGTTTGCAGCGCTTACAAAGATGACGCTCAGGCCACCGAATTGGTTTATAGCCAGCCGATACGCCTTCCAGGTGAATTTTTTGAACCTCAGGCTGACGAGACCATCAACATGACAGACTACCTGCCAAGGCTTCGGAGTATAATTCAGAATCCGCAACCAACACCAGCAGCTAGGCACAACAGCTATTCCAAAACTTTTACTTAAAAGGATTTATCAACATCAAATCATGTCTTCTTAAGGGATTTCACTGTTGGTGGTGGTATGAAACTGGCATACTCTGGTCCCCATAAGGTCATTAAAAGGGGTGACAAGGTATTTAGATTGTTAGTAAATGAACCGGCCTTCATACTGCGTAGCCCTGACAAGACATCAATTCACCATATACCACTAACATGCATCACAACACACCACAATCACCACTCAACACTAACACTCATCACTACATACCCAACGCGGATAACCAAAACTTACCTACAGCCGTATATGTCGTCATAAGAACGACGCAGTCGGGACGCTGCGTTAGATTTCCCGACTATTATCGCCCTTGACGATCTTTGGAAGGGGGTGATGCAGTGACCTACATATTATTAAAATAAATAATCATATAAAAACAAAATAAAATAATTTATTTTTATACGTACAGACACTAACAAATAGTATTATACAGAATCAGGAATCAAAATAAAAAAGAACTGTCCTAACATTCAACAATCAAACTGAGCGAGGCAAATTTTGTGCTATTAGTTAATTTATTATCGGTTGTCCGCCGTAGCTGTACGGCACATCTATCGTGCAGTGGCCGGCAGGTCTACTACGTCACACGAGCCGCGCGCGTAGGCGAGACAACATGATCATAGTGTTGCGCTCGCGCACGCGCATCGGCCCGCGTGTATGTATGACGGCCAGTACGTTTTGCCGAGCCTACCGCCTAACATATATCTTTTCCGTTATATTTCACCGCGCGTAATTTATATTGCATTTCCGCTTACTTTCGTCTTTCCATCTTACTACCACTCCTTCTTTCTCTTTTTAGTGGAACTCTTGTGTAAATGTGAACTGTAACCTGTGACTGTGTGTAATAAATTTTCTACTACTTCTTGTGTAGTTTGGACTTTCATTCTTCTCTTCACACTTTCTCACACACATTCTACACTAGCACTCTCATGAGCCATGTATGAGGAACAGAGTCATAGGCCTTCTTATAATCTATCCAACATGTCGACAGATTTTTTCGGAACGTTGAACCTGTTAGCTTATAGTCATATCAATGAAGAGTAGCTCCTTAGTACCGCGGGACCCGTTCCTACATCCATTCTGAGAGGCAGACATAATCAAGTTATTCTCTACGTGTAGATTAAGTTTTGCTCTCAGAATGGATGTAATAAGTTTATGGACCGTCGACAAAACATGTAATCTGTCTATGATTCTTGGTTATTATTATTAGTAATATATGTTCAAGGAATAATAGGTTATTCCTGTTGTTAAGAACTGGAGCAGCGACCCTGACTCCAAGGCTGAAACTGAGATGCCAAGCAAACGTGCGACCTTGTAATCCACTTTATCCAGAACTTGTGCAGTCCGTTCGGCCTTGAAGATTTCCAGTTAGGCAACGGTCCGTCCGTTGTGTCGGGGGCTGATGGAAGCGCATCACACTTGGGTGAGTGTTGCCCTACCTAAAGCAAACTAACATGCCGATGAGTGCTCTGGTCCTACCAATATGACGCTTGATATGCTGCACTGCCAGGCCGGCAAGGCTTGTTTCGTCATGCCGCTAGAACCGCGCAATACACTATCGAGTGTGCATCGGTGAGATCTTTATAGTTATCAAAATATACATCTGTGAATAGAGAGCAGCCACCAGCGCCCTATGGACAAACGAGGTAAGCGTGGTCTAAGGTCGGGCGGTATTTGCCATATTCCCGAATTACCTACTCCAAGGCACTACTCAGCTCGCTATGGCACTTGGTATCTACGTTTGTAACTATGTTAGTAATTTTCCCGTCAGTGGGGCTGGAGATGTAGTTGAATGGTTGTACCATAACTGGTACCACAGACTACGACGGGAGGTCAGTGACACGGTTACCCGTTTCAGTTCGGAGACGATGAAGTACAGTGTCATCCAACATAGTGATTACGCAGGGTGACCAGCACCTAATCCGACAGTCGTTGGGTGGAACGTTGTGTCAGGTTGGTGATATTTTATATCTTTATAATTGTGCGTTAATATATCAGACAGCCAGTTTCTCCTTTTATATAATAACTAGCAGTTTAAGCAGACCTTGTCCTGCCCAAAAGCTGGCACGTCATCAGAAAAAAATTAAGTACTCGATTGCATATTTTCAAACCATCTGGAGACCTACTCAAATATATACATGAAATTACTTTCAAATCGGTCGTTTAGAGGGGCTCGGTGACAAGCACACGTATAGAAGAATTACATGTATACTCACGTAGTAAGATCATAGATATCAGAAAAGAAAGCATTCATGACAGTCTTCCCGTTCAAGCTGTAGGTATCTTGCAAATGTCGTCTAGGGTCAAGGTACAGTCTCCGGATATGTGTGGGCAGGGATACTGCATCGTGTACTTGTCGCAGCATATTCATCTGTAGCAAGCCGTCGATAAACGTGACCCAGTTGTCTCGCCATATCAGTGCTGCTTGGTCCAACGAGTCGCTAGCGGCCTCGATGCTTAGGAACTCACCGCTACAAAAAAAAGATACACTGGAATTTCCAAAACCATAACTTTGATCCAACGTAATATATATTATATGTCGTAGAAATTGATCACTTCGTGATATGGCCAACTAAAACTGGCCAGATCGTATAATATTTGATGATATGTCAATCTTTGTTTGGGCAAATCATTGATGTAGGATTTCAATGATGATAAAAGGTCTAAAGAAAATAGGCCAAACGAAGATTGAAATATCACCAAACTTTAACTTTTAAAACGATCTGGCCAGTTTCACTTGGCCATTTCATGAAATGATCGATTTCTATGATCTGGCACTGAAAACGGTAAATTTGGCATAAAGAAAGGTCATGCTTTATGCCCAATTTAAGGATTCTTCATCAACGCGAAGTACCCTATGAATTTTGATTCCCTTGAGAGTGTCCAAATATACGATTTTTGCGACATAAACGGCCGTATTTCAACTCGATACCTCGTGTTCTCAAGATAAAGGGTTTGACAGACAGACAGACAACAAATTGATCCTACAAGGGTTTTTTTTTTATTGTGGGAAAATCATCCTTATGACATCCCCGCTCTTGGGTGGAACGGGAGATAGTGTCAGACTCTTACTGACTAAAAACCCACTCCTGTTCCTTCGTTGCCTTCGTCCCAGGGCCCCGGGATCCGCTTTCACACTACTCGTGGCCCCAGTAGGCTTCGACCCTGCCGATCGGGGGGGCTTCGAGCCCCTTTGATTTGCTGACATCTCCTTGAGGCGCGCGTGGAACAGTACGCGCCGTCGACGACTTGGGCTCGGTCCGGACGGTTACCGGACGGTCGGACGGCGAGCCACCCATTGCTCGCCGTCTGCAAGCCCGCGCCTACAGTGGCCGGAAATCGGGATCGGAATCCCGGCGGCGGTTGGAGCGTAAGGACCGTTGCCTCACGCGATCGGCCGCCTCCTTTGCTAGCATTACTGCTTCGCAGAAGGAAGCGACCGCCTGCCACTCCTCCTCACTCCGGACCATGGCCTGAACCAAGGCCCGGCGCGATAGATCGCCGCCGCCGATTGCCCCCACGAGGACACGGCGTTGCTCTGCCCAAGCGGGGCACACCTCCACCGTGTGCCCCGGAGGAGGTGATTCTTATGCTATCTAATTATAACTAACCTGTAATTATAATCTCTGTCTTCCAGCAATTGGTAAATATCTTTGGAACTGAGCCCAATGTCAATATCATTATTGTTTTTCACGATTTTCTCTAAATACTTGTTAATGTACCCTGACGCCACTCTAGAGTTTTCATTCAAGATCTGTTAAAAAGAAGAAATGGTGATATACTAAGTAAACAAGTCTTTCATCAAAGTCAAAGGTCAAAACGTTTGTGACAAACTAAGTGTACAGTGTTGATATTAAATTATTTTAGTACTTATGACTTAGCAGACTTTTTCAAGCATTGCATTTATTATCATCCGCCGCGTTTGCATCCCTAAAAAGACAGTTTTAAAATTTTCTAAAAATACACCGCACTCAATTACATAAAAAAAAATATGAGGAACCGAAATAGATGTGCCAAAAGTTTCACTACTAGATTCGGTTCCTTAATTAATAATTTTTCTTCAATTTATTCAAAAATATGATTTGACCTGTATCTATTGTATGTTTGTTCCTTTATGATGCTCCAGAGACCAACAGTGTGGATCGATTTTAGTCAATCAATTTACGTTAACCTATAGTGTACTTGATCGTGATCCATGCTTGTTCATGGTGTGCTTCTAAGTCGTGTTGAACAGTTTAAGTTTCTAGGATACATTGTAACTGAGAATTTGAGCGACGAATCAGACATTGAGAAGAAACGCAAGACCTTGTCGGTGCGTGGTAATATGTTGGCATACAGGTTTGCTCGATGTACGGCTCCTGTTAAAATTACAATGTTCAAGCTATTCTGCCAGACATTCTACACGAGTGGTTCTAAAGTTTACAGTAAAAGCTTACAATGTGTTTAGGGCTATGTTTAGGCTCCCTCGATATTGCAGTGCATCTGGCATGTTTTCTGACGCCAACGTAGATGACTTTTATGCAATTATGCGCAAAAAGGTAGGTGTTGTGACGAGTACGGGGGACCATCTTGAAGATGATTGAGAGAACCGACAATGTTTTGCTCAGTAGGTTCACTCCATGTGTTGCGAAACCGGTGAGCCGACTGTGTTACACACACACTCTACAGGGGTAGATGGTGTCTTAACTTCTATATTATTACTGGTTTAATACTAACATAATTTAGAAGTTAAATTCGTGTTACTTTTATGGACTGTTTTGTCTGAATTAAAAGATTTTTATTTTATTTTTTTTGTTTACTAGAATGGAACTATATTTTTTGTTATTTTATGACAAAATCCATTCATTAATGGCCACCTGATACAGATTCATCGAGTAAGACCAGTACACGTTCGATGCAAAAAAAATTAGATCCAAAGAATAATTTATAAAATGACAAAATGTAAAACCAACATCTGTTTGGTCTGGAATGGTTTATTACTCTTTAATTACTCATAATTCACGAAATATGTTCCTTGGAGGAGATTCCCACTCTTATCGGTATCCGGAACCGACAAGTATAACTATACCTCAAACTTTCCGGTCCCCCTGTGCAGGGTGACACTGAGCCTCAGTGGTCGCTGGTCGTGTAGCGTAGGCTGGGCATACAGGCGCACATCAGAGAACTTTACTGGCACTTGACGCTTTTCAGCCCCTGAGTGCATCGCAAGGGTGTCCCACGCACATACCAGGGCAGCCGCGAATGGATAGCACTGCTTCTCTGAAATTCAAGGATTTAGTTATTTTTTTTACATCTATTGTATATATTAGTCCATACCAGACGAGTTACCATTCCAAAGACAAATATGTATCCTTAATATAATTGCCTAACATACTCAGTGGCAATACCTTACCTTTGTAAATTCAAATATATTCATTGAGCACTTACGCTACCGAACAGAAAAATTTTCAAAAATATTATAAAGTAATGGATTAGTAATGTCTACAAAAATCCTTCGGTCGAGGATGCGTGCTGGTAAGCATTTGGGGTGCTGAATGTCTCTTCAGCCTGTTTTTACATTGGAACCGTCGCATTAAAAGGTCAACAAGAATGGCGATAATTTACTGGGGCAACGATACCCGCTTCAAATCTGCTAACTAGCTTGAATACAGCTTAATGTGTAGTTTATTCCTTTAAAGTTTGGAAAATACCAGCAAAATGTGCTAAACTGCAGAAAACTGTTTAGTACCTCTAACAACGTGACCTCGCAGGTAACTGTATTCTTCATCATGGATGGACTTCAAAAACTGGCAGGCTGCAGCCACTTGCAATTTTTCACCTTTATATTTTGTAACTGCCCTAGTAATAAATAATATTTTAGTTAGTGTCTATAACAATATTTTTATATCTTTAAAGAAAATGTTCGATAAATGCTTTGGCTAAAAATAATTAAAATATTGAACATTAATTTCCTTCGTTTTATTTTTTTGAGGAATGTGGAATATATTAATATAAGCTTGTATCACTATAAACGTTATTTTATAGGGTTAGCAACCCTGTGGTACTTGACGCTGCAGTAAAACTTTATATCTGTTTATTCTATGCAGCGCGTTCTGAGCCGCGACAAAATCGATATTAGCGCGCCAACAATCGTTCCTTCCCGGAAAACAAAACGGTTTGTGAACGTACTAACATTGACTTTCTCATGACTCAGAATGCGGGAATGGTTTATTTGAACATCAAACGTAAAATTGATATAATATTTACGGATTTGACCTATTTTTGAAACGTTTTGATATTGCAATAACATGATAATAGATATGTTTTGTCTTTATTGCATAAAGCGGCAGTTGAAATTATAATAAAAGGTTAAGGTATTTAATGGACACGGTAATTTTAGTTATATTTTAAAATAATTTAGCTTAGGAACGAATAAATAAATAAAAAATACGTTTTTTCTTAAATAAACACTTTCAGATTTTTACAAAAACATTGGCAAAAAAAAAAAATTGCTTTTTTAAGGTATTTTACATTGGCTTTAATTTTTGTTCGGAATAATAGCAAATTTTTGACCCCTCCTCCTTGAATATTATAAGTGTAAATAATAAGAAGAAGTCAACATAAATGCAAAGTGCGCTCGAGATCCCGAACCGGTTGGGACCAGTGCGAGCACGAGTGCTAAAGAGAGGAAAGTAGATATTTGCTTGTATTTCGATGTTTCGTTCTAATATAATACAGAACAGTTAGTAGGTAAGTGCCCCGACCCCCCGGGGCTCCGAGCCGAAAAAGTGAACATGACTTTACATGGTTTATTTATTTCTTTTATTTATAGTTAATTAAAACGGTACACCCACTTACATTAATTAACATAGAATTTTTAAAACTTATAAAAAAAAAAGAAAAAACAATCACACATAATGTTGACAGCAAAATTGTCTGGCATTTTAGAAAATAATTGATTTTGATTATTATAATAGGATTATTTCAATAACACATAATTATAAATTAATAATTTAAGATTAAATACAATACTAAATATTAACATGGATTAAATCATACAACTAGATATACATGTGCCAATACTGCCATATTTTTTGTGGATAAAGCCAAAGAATGAAAAATAAAGTATATACTTATATGAGATTGACTTCTATACCTATATATATATTCTATACCGCCAGATATCACGAACTAAGATGATTATAATATTTTATATTCTAGTATGATGATGGACGATCCGCAAATTGAGGAGAAAAATGATGACGATGATGATCAGAACTGTAACGACAGCAACCAAATCGATGACAAGACAGGACAGAAAGACCCGGGTGTGTCCAATCAAATTATTATTTCATTCAGTTTGATTTCAGAGAACCTAGAGACGTATTTAATGGAGTTACAATGTGATCGAGCCAACTAACAAAAATCACGTCGACAATTATCATATTTTGGGAACTAATTATGATAATAAAATTGATAAATCTGAACAGAGTTTTTTGCAGGGTTAAGCTAAGATGGTTTAGTTTGATACGAGGGATCATGTCCATTTTCCTTTAGTAACAAATAATGTTAATAGGTTTGATTTTATCAATTTATATAATTACGCCTGCTTTCTTTAAATGAAAGTATTAATTACAATCACATTTACTGAACATTTTTTTACATTTCTTCTTATTTACAATGGTGTTTTTCTATTTACATATCTACCTGCAGTATGTTCATCTTTAGCCTTTAATTATATTTGTTGTTATCAGTTGCAGTGCTTACGTTGGGTTATACTTTGCAATTTTATTTTGAATTTGATAATTTTAGCATTTCAAGTCCACGAAATTAGGTCTCTGTACTTTTATGTAATTTATTTATTTAAATATGCTTGAAAAATACTTTAAACTTGGTTTGTTAAACGTAGGTTCCCAAAGCACTAATCAAGATGATTTTATAGCACCAGTTGAAAGTTATTCCTTCGATGTAATGGCGGCAATAGGACAGAGGAGGGGAGCGCACCACTGTTCCAGGTTATCACCTGCGTTACAAGCCGCGGCCGCTGACTGTACATGGGGGTCGTGGGGGTGGTATGGGGTTTTATCTTAAACGCAACTTGACCGTTCGTACCTGGTACACTCCAGGTGACGCAAAATATAAGACCGTTGAACAAAAAATGTAGATTACCTTAACTCTAAACAGTACAGCGTATCGCCCTCCGCGCTTTGACTTGGATTTTTTTCTCGATGCCATAACTGACTCCGTTAGTACCTTAGTAAAACAAGATCACTACATATTACTCGGCGATTTCAAGGTCAACTTATTGAGGGCTAACGGCCAAACTAAAAAAAGTATCTGAGTTTCTGAATAGCCTGGGCCTGACTCGTTATTTCTCCTACTAATTTAGACCATAGCGAAACCTTTATCGACCTAGTGTGCACCAATATCAAACACAAAGGGGTGTCAGTTGAGCCCTATGGTTCAATAAATTGTCACTCGCTTGTCATCTGTGAGCTTAATATTAAGCGTAGTAGATATAAACCCCATATAATTAGGTACAGGCCGATAAAGAACATTAATGGTGTCCAAAAAGTCTTTGACAGTGACTTATCGAAAAAATTGGGGCAAAATTTGTAGTTTGCACAATGTAAATGACATGGTTGAGGAATTTAATAAAAATATATTGAAATTGTAGGCCATTACCTCAAAAAACAATCGTTAGGCTATTACCTCAAAAAATAAAACCAACCAATTTGAAGGATCTTAGGCCCATTAGTTTTCTGCTGTGTCTATCCAAGATAGCCAAGAAGGCTGTGTGCCAGCAGTTGACACAATATTTAGAGAAACAAAAACAATTGCCTGAACTACAGTCAGGTTTTTGAAATCAGCGTGGTACTGCTACTGCTCTTCCAGATGTTACGGATAACATTTTGACAGCACAGGATCCTTATCCTGTGCTGCCAAAATATTATCCGCCCTATAATATCATGCCCTTGCATGTGTACACTGCTGGTACCACTTAATTTCTCGTGAGCTTTTGACTGTAATAATATTGTCTTGTTCCTCTCAAAACTGAACTATTACGGATTTGATCAAAATGTGATGAACTGGTTCCGAGGTTACCTTACCAACCGAAATCCGTTTGAGCAATGCTCATCCCTTGATTCGTCACTCACACCTATAAAAAGGGGAGTTCCGCAGGGTTCTATATTGGACACTATCTATATTACTACATTGTAGACTCTCTGAAGCGATGTAGGTATCATATTTACGCTGATGATGTGCTAGTATATATCTCTTTTAAGCCTAGTGACTATAGCAGCGCATTAAAGAATCTCAACGATGATCTCGATAGTATAGCATGTTGTGCTGAGAACAATGGTTTGGTACTTAATCCTGCCAAAACTAAATACTTGCTCTTCGGAACCAAGTGTCAAATCAATGCAGTTCCGTCAACACTCAATGTTATTCTGCTGGGTGAGTCGGTCAGTCGAGTCAGTCAAGCACGTAATCAGGGACTGAATATGGACGCAGAGTTGAGGTACGAAGCGCACGTGATAACAGCTTTGCGCACTTTTTTCTATCGGTTGAAGGTTCTTTATAAAATAAGGCCTTATATATCAGAGGAGCTGTGAATAAAGCTGGTTGAGTTGCTCGTATTCTCAAACTTAAATTATGCAGACACAGTTATTGGCCCTCGATTGTTGGCAAAAAATGATCGACTGGTTCAGAGAGTGCAAAACGCCTGCGCCCGTTTCTGCTTTAACATTCCTCCAAACACTCACGTTACACCATTTTTAAATAAGCACTCAACCCTGAAGATGAAGTCGCGTCGTAAGTTGCACTTGGCTTGCCTACCTTTTGGAGTTATAAAGTACAAGCAACCGACCCACTTGTACGCTATACTGATTTGGATCGATAGTAGAAGGCAATGCGCCAGCAGATAGTGCTCGCAGCAGCTTTACGCAACCGCACAAGACAACGGCTTTTAAAGGCAGTTTTAGGTACGCCGCATGTAAATGTTGGATTAATATTCCCCCGCCAATAAGGAATATGAAATGTCTCGATACCTTCAGGACTGGATTACAGCAGTTTCTGATTACCTCGAAAAAGAAAGTAGGCATGACTGTTTCGAACACGTCCATTATATAGTTCGTTAGCGTTTTCTCATGTTCCCGAGTCATCCCACCTGACTTTACTTGTGAGCTCTACTGGACAAACGCAAACATAGGATTTGTAGCCGGCATATAATGAACCAATGACTGAAAAAAAAACTTATGAGGTTTTCTAACACATACACTTACTGGAGATAGGAACCATACAACTACACAACACAATAAGCATAATTGTATTATTTACGTACCTACTCCAACGTCGAACACTAAATCTGTTAAATTGTGGGTATACCATACACTTACACAACTTTCTCTACACATAACACTTACACTATAATTATAACACAGACGTAGCACTTCTTCCACAGATTCAGCTCGACGTCCGTATGCCACCACAGGGACCCAGTAGAATACCAGCGTCAGGTATATTTGCCTGACAGATGCTGAGTTGGGCTCCATTTGATGCAGCCTTGAAGCGCACACCGCACTATGCTATTCCATATTTATTTGTCTCACAAAACTTTTACTAAGTACTGTGATATCGGAAGGAGATCGCACGAGTTAGGTTAACGAACTGGCGTGTAAAATATACTTTGAAGGATTTTGTTGTTTGGTGTTCTAGTATAGGTTTGAAAATTGAGTAGAACAAAAAATGATTAGTTTTTTCAGTTTGCACTTAACCATTGTAGCGTGATGTGCTAATATTGAATTCTTAAACAAAAGTATAGTAAATTTTATAAAGCTTCCCAAGTATTTCATTGAAGTAAAATGTACGATCCCTCAAATAAACCATCGCAGAGTGCGACAGTACCTACCTCTGTTTTTGTGTTTAATTTTTTAATCGTGTTTTTTTGTGTACATAATTCTATGTACTTGTTGATGTCTGTGATTGTATACATTTTTTTTTTGTTAATTTTTGTACTTAGTTTTATGTTTGAAATTTTGTTTTGCTTTTGTGTAGGTACTATCTGATAATTTTCTGTGTTGCATCCAATAAATGTTTTATCTATCTATCCTCTAAGTACGAAAAAATCCGTATCGGGAAAAGCTGGAGCCGTATGCGCAAGATCCGTGCAAGTCTCGGTCAGCGCAATGCGCAGGCGGCTATTTAAAAAAAAGTACGCGAGCAGCCCGAATTACTCGAAGGGTTCACCCTGCGCGGAAAAAGGGCTGGATACGGAAACAGTAAGAGTAGGCGACCAGTCCACAGTAAGTGAAGGGGAAAGCAAACACAGAAAAAGGCCGGACGCGGAAACACGTGAACGGGGACAAAAATAAGCGACGGGGCCACCCGACGCGAGACGCCCTCGCATGCACCGAAACCAACCGAAGTTGTTGACCAGACCCAAGACTAGACAGACCATAGATGTCAATGAATTAAATGTCATAGAAACAAAAATTAAAATGGCATGGAATAATAAAAAAGAGGGATAGCCTGGACGACTTAGCCTCGCCGAGCGCGCCGCTAAGAGAGAGTGAAGACCCAGGCTGCTCAAGTGAAGCAGAAACATACTGAAAGATTACTAATAGAGTCAGATCCCACAAAACCACTCCCGGCCTTCTGGGGTTACCCTAGGGTGGGTGACGGTCGGCACCTTTCAGATGTGGTGTGAGGACGACAATAGCTTAACTTGACTGACCCAGAACGTACCCCGACTAAAACTCTCAGACATTGAATAGAGGCAGACTGTCAAAGACAATCTGACGTGCCGACCCATGTTCAAGCCGTGTTTCCCCAGTTTCGCCTTTTCTTCCCTAGGTACAATGGGGACATTGTAGGGCTCTAGAGCCTTCTGATTCGAAACGCTTGGTACGGCATCGGGAGGTGGTCGCTTTACAGGCTAACGAACGTCGGTGGGGATAACTAGGACGTATTTAACCCACCTAGAGTCTCTCGACCCAGGTGACAAGGTCTTGGGTCGGAAGCGACGTATATCCTACCTGCTGAGTTCATTTGGGAATGTATAAAAAGATATAAATATAGCATTTTTAAAGGAAACTACAACAAAAGCGAGCAAAATTGGTGAGCGATATAAGTTTTTCTATTATGGAAGTGGTAGGAAAAGAAGTGGGGGATAAATAATGTTAGACAGTAAACTAAAAGAAAGCGTGATGGAAATAAAAAGGATTAAGAAGAATAGATTGATTGTTGGAGGGTTGTTCTTGGATAGAGCACCCAAGAACACATAGCGCGTACAAGGATAATCGTCGTTTGGCATCTTTTAACGTTACATGGATACACATACACATACAATTATCTAAAGGCCCTCTGTAAGGTGGATTCGGCCCCTCGTACGCCTTCCAAAGGTCTAGAACCACATTGTCTTAAGACAAATAAATGCAAAAAAAATGGATTGCTAGTTGTAAAAGTTATGAGAGAGAATTATAATGTTGAACGATCTTAGTAAGAAATTTTGGGAGCACTGATACAGTTTTAATGGCTATTTGGAGAATTTATTGACACATTTATTTATTTTATAGGGATAACAAACAGCAGTATACAATATCGGCACTTAGTCAATAGAAGTAACACATACACTACTAATAGCTAGGCCCTACACGTGGTCCTCGGGTGGTTCTAATCAGGTGACATTAACTGGTGGTAGGTTTCGACCGACGGCTGTGACCACCCACTGGGCAAAAACGTACCGCCAAACGGCCTAGCCGTGTTCCAGTACGATGCCCAGAGTAGCCAATTTAGAGGAGTTGGGTCGAAGTGGCAGTTCTAATGTATACAGACCAGCCGGACCCGCGCTGGTATTGACGTATCTGGAGACTACTCGTAGAGGGTAGCAGGATCCAAGATATGGTGCATCGCTGGCCGACCGCCGTTAGTTTGGGGCCCAAGTAATGTGCTACCACACATGAAAGGTTGCCCCACCAACTGACGAAAAAACCCGGAATGCACCATCGTGCTGGTTGGCGACCAGATGAGAGGGCTCGATGGTCATCTCCGGGGGGCTCGAGCGCCCCCGCAGTCTCCAGACTAGTACCCCAATGATACTGTCCAGCCAGTGCGTGACTGAAGGTTAGCAACATGGGACCCCATTTCACTTCCTTCTCCTCTCCTATCTCATTCATAATATGCCAGGGTTGAAAAAGGAAAAAGTTAGACAGCGGCTGCACTCTCTCTCACTTAAAGTGCACCTCAGCAATATTAGAGGTCTGCACTCCGATCTCGCAGCAGTCCATCATCACCTGGAAACTGAAAAACCTTCCCTCTTTTTTCTTTCAGAGACGCAGATAAGAAGTCCGTCAGACGTGTCGTACCTGTCTTACCCAGGTTTTACCCTGGAGCACAGTTTTAAACCACACGCTGGTGTGTGTTTGTACGCCAGGGACGACATCTGTTAACGGCGTCTCCGCAACATTGAAGATTCCAGGTTCACAACGCTTTGGGCTCTGGTGGACACCGGCATGGATAAAATTATCTATGCTTGTGTCTACTGTTCGCACAGTGGTGATCAGGAGACGACTAGGCTCACACAGTACCTCAGTGAGGCGGCGGATGCTCAGCAGAGGTGCCCTTCTGCGCAACTGGTGTTACTGGGGAATTTTAATGCCCACCATCAGGAGTGGCTTTTCCCATACCAGTGCACAGACCATGCTGGTCGAGAGACGCCAAAGCGTCCGTTGAACTTCTGCCGTCCCTCACTACCGCCACTGCTTAAACCCGATGGATCGCTGGCCAATGCCGCTGAGGAGAAAGGAAATTTGCTTGCCTCACTCTTCGTGGAATCTTCGCGTCTAGATCCTAGTGACGCGCGGCCCCCTGTTAATCCTAATGGTTTTGAGACGAGTATATCGGATATTCGCATCCATCAGAAGGACGTCCGCAGGTTACTGCGTAACCTTGACGTGAACAAGGCTAGTGGTCCAGACGGGATACCGGCAATTATTCTGAGAACGTGTGCGCCTGAACTGTCTTCTGTCATTTGAGGCTGAAAAAGTGCCGATTGTATGGAAGTAAGGTAACGTTCAGCCCGTGCACAAGAAAGGTAGTCGGGCTGACCCAGCTACAGGCCAATCTCAGTAACGTCCATTCTCTGTAAGACTATACGAACGTGTACTCAACACTAAGCTAAAATCAACTCGGTCAACTGGTGATCTTCTAGCGTATGCCATCCATATCTGGAGTGAGGCCATCGAGAAACACAGGGAAATGCTTGCCGTCTCCCTCGATATCTCGAAGGCTTTCGATAGGGACTGGCACGAAAGCCTTATTAGTAAGCTTCCTTCTTTCGGTTTACCTGCTGGTTTGTGTGCTTGGATCGCAGACTTTCTGAGTGACCGGTCCATCCGAGTGGTAATCGATGGTTGCTCGTCCTATCAAACGGCTATTAATGCCGGGATCCCTCAGGGGTCAGTGCTCTCGGCAACATTGTTCTTAAAAAAAAAAAATAATGAAAATGATCTGCTTAAGCCCGGTACCTTTGGGTATGCAGACGACAGCACTGTTGCTGAGAGTTACACATCCAGCGTGCAAGCTAGTAGTAGGTCACAGATCCAGTCTCTTCGAGAGGCTATGGTCGAGTGCTTGAACTTGTCCTTGGAGGCAGTTTCTGAATGGAGCGATGCCAATTTGGTCAAGTTTAATGCTGCTAAAACCCAGGCGTGTCTATTTTGCGCTAAAAGGAGCCAATTCAGCCCTACTCCAACTTTCCGGGGCGTAACCGTGCCGATAACCGACCATCTTGATCTCAGCAAAAAAGCTGGAAATCCCCACGAAGGTCAGACAGTACTTCATGCCGGAACAGCTGCTCAAACTTTATCAAGCGCGAGTTCAATCGTGTATGAAGTACTGCTCGCATCTTTGGGACGGATCTGCCCGATACCAGCTTGATGCACTTGAGGTAATTGAGAGGCGTGCCAGGAGGATCATTGGCAATGATGCACTCGATGAGTCGAGGGTTCAAAGTCTTGAGCATCGACGCCGAGTTGCTAGCCTGTCGGTTTTCTACCGGTTGCATTTCGGGGAGTTTGCGTCGGAATTGCATAACCTAATTCCGCCTAGCCCGTTCCATCATCGGACCACCAGGCGTACGGCAATGCGCCACCAGTACATGGTGGACATCCCACCTATACGCACAAAACGTTTTGGGAACATATTCATTGTATGTACAGCTAAGGAGTGGAATTCCTTACCGGAATCTGTGTTTCCTGATGGCTACAACCCGGGAATCTTTTATATCAAAAGTGAATAGGTTATTTCTAGGTAAGCGCGTTCCATCGACGACCGCATCGTCACTTTTTATTATAATAGAGGTGATTTTAATGGACTGGTGAGAAGAATAAGAGGTATTTATAAAAGAGTAAATGAAAGATGGAATTCTAGAAGCCCCAATAATGAAATATAGACGCTGCTGCAATCTGTTACCGGTTTTGCCCTTGCCAACGCTTGGTTCCAGAAGAAAACACCTAATCACATACAACAATGGTTATCACTGGACTCAAATCGATTACTTTCTGATTAGGTGGACCCAGATTAAGTACGGCAAACACTGCAAAGTACTGCCAAGAGAAGACTTAGTCTCATATAGACCTCTGGTAATTATTTCAGTGATAAAAAATACAGTGTAACAAAAGCAAAGAGCTTCCTCCCCCTAAAACAAAATGACAATTATGCTAGAGAGGAATGATTGTGCGAATAAATTCGGATAGCGAGTGGTAGGCAGAATGATTGAGCCAAATGAACGGAGTGTAAATGAAAGATGAAATAAATTAACTGGTTGTATCATGCGTGCAGAGAAGGATATCCTGGGAGAAACGAGTAGAAAGGGTTCCATAGATACATGGAGGTGGTCGACAGAAATGTGGAACGTGTTGAAAGAAAAAAGATAAATTTCAAGGAATGACAGCGAGTAGAACAGGTAAACGCTAGTTTGATCACTGAAAAAAAGAGTGATTATGATGTTCTGAGGAAAAAAACCAAGAAAGCTATAACATTAAAAAAAAAACTGGCCAAATGCGAGTCGGACTCGCGCCCTGAGAGTTCCGTACAAACTTATGCAAAGTTTTTTCAAATCGAAAAAAAAATATTGTAACGTAACAACAAATTTTGTGTTTTCAGATTTATTCCTATACTTGTGTAATAAAAATTTCACCCGGTCAAATTCTCGGAACTTTTGTTAAAAAAATAATTTAAAATGAAGTTGTTATTTTGTTGTATATATTTTTCAGAAGTGTATAATTTAAGCCATCTAATACTGACATTAAATCGGTCTACATACTGATAACTAAATTGTTATTCTACTTTTTAATTGACTACTTGACGTTGGGACATGGCAAAACCCGGCTAGTTAGTAATTTTATTGGACTGAAAAATGAAAGGTCAACGAAAAAACAATGGTAAATAAACAAAAATGCAACTAAATATGTGCTCAATAAAGTGTTATTAAAAATATTTGTGTATTGTAATGATGCAAGCAGAATATCTAAACTTAAGGGACACCGAAAATACCTTATGTGATTTTTTTTTTTAAATCCGCCCACTTACCATTTTTCAGTATGACTCCATTCGACTAAATGCGACAGCATAGGTGTTTCACTTGACACAGGGAACTCCACTTTTGGATACAAAGCTTGCACCTTTGGTAAGTATCCGAGCATGTACAATCTGTAGGAATGAAATAAAATATTAGTCAATTATTTATTGTTTTCAACCTTTCGTCTGCTTTTTTTCCAAATCAATTGTCTCTTTCTTGTTTATTTGTCACACTTTCAATATCTACAACATACTCGCAGATATTGTTAGTGAAAGTCTTTTCGCGCTAGGATAAAACGTAGGTACAGTAAATAGTTAAGCCAATCATTATTATTTATAGATAGAATTGAACAGACTGTACATATGAAAAAAAAACTTAAGTATCTATAATTACCATATATAAACACTCAGCCAAAAAAAAGTAATAAAACTTGTAAATAATTAAAGCTAACTAAAAATAATCTATAATGGGCCGAAAAGAATAGCATTATTTCCACGTTGTCTTGTAATATTATCCTCTGTCCAAGGTAAATACCACTCATGATCCAAGCCATGCGAAGGGTCAAGAAGGCTTTTAGATAGATCTTGAGGTATAGAATTTGTGAACACTTTGACCCCACGTTCTGGGAGATTTTTCCGAACGAAATTGCCAACCAATTTTATTATATTTCTGCTGCTTGAGGTTCTCCGCAGCTGCAGCGGTAGCACAAGACGCCATAACAAGCTAAGAAGGGGAATGGCGCAAAAGTATTGATAGTAGTTCGTTTCGTCAAACGAGGTGCCTGTGTTCGACGACAGTAGTGCATGAACCTAGAGACTGACTTCCACTCTCTCACAGTTAGCAGGCGTGCATAATCTGCAGTAGCAGAAGATGTTGTAATCAGGTTTTACCTTCTTTAGGATGATGGGTCTTTGGGCAGATTGGGATTCGGGTAAGTCAGTCTTAAAGATAAAGATAAAGATATTTTATTTGCTTAAAACATGGTATAAAAGGTGTTATTGAAAATATATTGATCAAACATGTTTTGCTTAAAACTAAAGCGTGCAAACTTATACACTAAAATATTATGTCAAAATTGAAATTAATTACATTAAAAATTCATTTCAAAAGTCATTAATACTATAACAATTATTAAAAATTCATTTTAAAAAGTCATTAATACTATAATAATTATTATTATTGAGCCATTTATACAGTTGCATTTTGAATAGCTTACAATTTAATGTTTTAAAAATACTTGGTAATTTATTATACAGTCATATACACATAGCCAAACAATTTTTATTATATTTTGCTGATCTAGGTAGGTCTTCCAGCACAAGCCTATATTGGTCACGACGACTTCGAGAGCTTTTAAATAGTTCTTCTGCTGTTCTAAACAATTCTAAGTGCTTTCGAACAAACATACATGCTTCATATATATATAATGAAGGTAACGGTAGCAAACCAAGTTCCTTAAATATTGGTTGACATGATTCGTCCGATGGAATCTCGTATACAGCTCTTAGACATTTCTTTTGGGCAACAAATGCTCTATCGCGGTCAGTACTATTTCCCCACATAATTAGTCCATATCGTAGTGAGGACTCCACATATGCGCGGTATGTCATCACAGCCGTTTTTAAATTAGTCACTTTTTTTATTTGTCTCAAAGCATACACAAACTTATTTATTTTATTGCATACAGTATCTACCTGTGTTTCCAGTCTAAATGTTCGTTAATTACTACTCCTAAAAATTTAGTTTTTGTCACTTGTGTAATTTTCGGAATATCCATTTTAAAATTAAATGTATTATTATACATTTAATGTGAGCAGTGGTGGCCGAGTGGTAACGGCCCCGACTTACGAGTTGTAGGTCGCGGGTTCAAACCCAACCAGGCATATTACTTTGTGCAATTTATTTCATCACCACTGCTCTCAAAACGGTGAAGGAAAACATCGTGAGGAAACCGGCATATCCTAGAACCAAAAATTCGAAGATGTGTGACATCCACCAACCCGCACTGGGCCCGCGTGGTGGATTACGGCCCTTTCCCTCTCCTAGAGAGGAGGCCTGAGTCCCTACAGTGGGAACATTATAAGGCCGACTATGCTATGCTATGCTATGTATTATTATAAGATTGATTAAATTGTATATATACTGATTTATTTAGATTAATTGATAAATTATTATTATTTAGCCAGTTAATTAGATTATCTATTGTATTATTTATGTCCGCTTCATGATCTGTAAGTGATTTATATTTTTTATCGGTAGTAACGATACTGGAAATGTCATCGGCAAAAAGGAAGCATTGATAATTAGTTACATTAACTATGTCATTTATATAGAGTAGAAATAAGATAGGGCCCAATATGCTACCCTGGGGGACGCCCCTTTTTATACTTCTATATTCAGACGAATATTCTGTCATGTTCCTACTTTCATTTAGTATAGTAACAGTAACTTTCTGTTGTTTGCTAGTTAAATACGACGATATCCATTGTAGTGGCAGTCCTCTAATACCAATAGCCTCAAGTTTTTTCAATAGTCTTTCATGTGAAACGAGGTCAAATGCCTTAGACAAATCAAAGAATAGCCCTGTTGTTAGCTGTTTGTTGTTGATATTAGTCAATACCGCTTTCAGAAGTGAAAAGATGGCAAGAGATGTGGACTTGTGTTTCTGAAATCCAAATTGTTCTTTTTTTATAATATTGTACTTTCCGCAGTAGTCGACTATTCTTTGATACATGCATTTTTCATAGATTTTTGACATGATGGGTATCAATGTTATGGGGCGATAATTATTCATGCCACATTTTTCTCCCTTTTTAAATATCGGTTTGACAACAGATATCTTCAAAGCGTCAGGAAAGAATCCTTGTGAAAAGGAGAGGTTAATGAGATAGGTCAATACTCCGCTTATTTCACTAACACATGCCTTAATAATTCGGGTACTGAGTCCATCATAACCTACAGAATTAGTATTTTTCAACGATAAAATGTGTTTTCGTACCTCATTTTCGCTTATAGGTATAAGGAACATAGAGTTAGCAGTTAAGGTATCGCTGCGATAACTATTTGTACAATATTGAGTAGGAATAGAATTTGTAAAATAATCATTGAAGGCAGAAGCTATTTCTACTGGTTTGGTAAGTACAGAATTATCAATTTTAATACATTCAATGTGGTCTTTGGGGTCCGTATTATGTATTTCATTTTTTACGACTGTCCATGCGGCTCTACATTTATTGTCATTATTATCCATAAACTTTATGTTAGCATTTCGTTTAGCCTTGTAGATACACTTTTGTAATAATTTTGAATATGTGATATATCTACTTTTGTTCATTATATTTTTATTTTTGTAATATTGGTATCGTAAGAAACGCTTTGTTTTAGAACTTTGTTTGAGCCCCTTACTTATCCACGTTCGTTTTTTATTGTTTAAATTTATCCGAACCCTAACTTTTGGAAAACAGAGATTAAAAAATAAACATATTAATTCATGGAAAACGCGGAATGCTGTATTTGCATCGCTTTCCATGTAAATATCTGTCCAGGATAGATTTTGTAAGCATTCCTTAAATTTACGCATATTATCTAGACTGTAGTCTCTTTTGTAAATATGGTATAATGCAGTCTTTGCTGTTTGAAGTTTTAAAGGGAAGCTTAGCATTTGTGCTGTGTCGTGGTCAGAGAGATGTAGTGGTAGTACTGTTGGGATTGCATTAGGTATGTTGCTCAATATATGGTCTATACAAGAAAGTTTCCGAGTAGCCACCTCAATATGAATTTCCATATTGTGATTATTTACCAGGTCTTGAAATTCTTGAGTGATTTTACTTCTTTTTAAGGTATTAATATTGAAGTCACCAGTCAAGACTATACGTGTGCTAGATTTGTATTTCTTGTGTAAATCCTGTAAGACTCTATCTAACTTAATTAAAAATTGATTAGGGTCCGATTGAGGTGTTCGATATAAGCAAACAATCACAATTTTTTAATTTTCTATTTCTATACCACATGCTTCGAACGTATTTACCGATGCATATGTTTTTATAAACTCTAATTCTTTGTAGTGTAAACCCTTTCTGACTAGAATGCAAGTGCCACCTCTATTTTTATCCCTGTAAAAATTTGTAGCCATTTCAAAATTTAATAACTTAATAGAGTTCTCTTGACCTTTTTTAATAAATGTTTCGGAAAAGCAAATTACATGAGGTTCATTATGTAAGTCACGCATTTCCTGTAATGTTAACTCCAACAGTTCCCGTTTAGATAAAACACTCGCAATATTTTGGTAGAGTATTTTAAAGTTGTGTGATATAGGTGTTACATTTTTAGGTACGAAAAAAGGTATCGTCTTCAGGTGACTTTAACCTCGGTACAGCATGTCATAATTATATATATGCTGGCTGAAGGTTCAATGATAACAACAGATTGTACTTAATGTCACGATACTCATACAGCTCCTCGATATACTTTTTGGCTAAACATCAAATCAAGACAGGATTGAATACATGAGAATAAAATTAAAAAAAAAATCCAATGTATATTATTTTAATAAGTACCTAGGAGTAGTTTTTATGAGACAGTAACCGCAAGCATTTATTTATTCATTTAAATAAAAAATTCTAAGCACTTACTCGCCAATCGCCTCGAGTAAGAAAACCGTGTTGTCTGGATGTCCTCGCCTGGTGAGAGCAACATAGCGACTTTCAGCTGGCATTGACCGCTTGAGGATAGCTTGCATCAAACCATGTGGGGCCACCTCTACACACACAGCATTGCTGGGTATCAGCTGAGATGTCTCTTCGAACAACACTGGGCTCTGCAATACACACTCGAACAATGTAGAAATTGATTCAAAGCAGGTAATGAGTAAAGTACTGCTGAAAAATCGAACTGTAACTATGCTAATAAATCTGACTTGTTTGTCAACTCGCTACTGTGAAACTTGCGAGCGCTCGTGAGTATAATTTATATATCATCATCATCATTTCATCCAAAAGACGTCCACTGCTGGACATAAGCCTCCCCCAAGTGCCGCCACAATGAACGGTCCTGTGCGTCTCGCATCCATCGTACTCCCGCAACCGTTACCAGGTCATCGGTCCACCTTGTAGGAGGCCTTCCAACGCTACGTCTTCCGGCACGTGGTTGCCATTCCAGAACCTTTCGGCCCCAACGGCCATCCGTTCTGCGAGCAATGTGCCCTGTCCATTGCCACTTAAGTTTGGCGATTCTTCGTGCTATGTCGGTGACCTTGGTTCTCCTGCGGATATACTCATTCCTGATTCGATCACGCAAGGAAACTCCGAGCATAACCCTTTCCATTGTCCTTTGGGTGACTTTGAGTCTTCTGATGAGGCCCATTGTAAGCGACCACGTTTCAGAGTCATATGTCATTACTGGCAACACGCATTGGTCATAGACTTTCGTCTTGAGACACTGTGGTATATTGGACGAGAAGATACAGCGCAGCTTCCCGAACGCTGCCCAGCCAAGTTGGATTCGACGATTGATCTCTTTCTCGAAGTTAGACCTTCCCAACTGGACCGTCTGTCCCAGGTAAACGTAGTCGTCCACAACTTCGAATGTAGAGTCCCCGATCTTGATGAGAGTGGGTGCTACATGGCTGTTTACCATGACTTTGGTTTTATCCATGTTCATTTTAAGTCCCACTCTTTCGAAAGCTCTACTGAGGTCACCAAGCATTGTACTGAGCTCCTCCGTAGTCTCAGCCATGACTACTATGTCGTCGGCAAACTGAAGGTGAGTGATGTACTCGCCATTGATATTAATGCCTAGCCCTCTCCACTCCAGAACCTTGAAGACATCCACCATTGCTGCCGTGAACAGTTTCGGAGAAATTACGTCTCCCTGCCTCACGCCCTGCTGCAAGAGGATAGGTTTCGAAGTCTGGTCTTGTAGTCGGACTGACATAGTGGCGTTTTTGTACAAACACTTCAGCACTTCGATGTACCGATAATCAATTTGGCACCGTTGGAGAGACTGCAGTACAGCCCAAGTCTCAATCGAATCAAAGGTTTTCTCGTAGTCCACAAACGCTAAGCAGAGAGGCCGATTATACTCCTCAGTCTTCTGTATAACCTGCCGCAGCGTATTTATGTGGTCCACGGTGCTGAAGCCTTTTCGAAATCCGGCTTGTTCGGGAGGCTGGAAGTCGTCGAACCTGCGTGCAAGACGATTCGTGATGACTCTCTGACTTCTTGATCCCCGACCGTCGCAGCAAGAAGTCGTGTATTTGTGTGCTCCTTAAAGTTTTATTTTAAAACGAGTCTAAAACGATTTTCTGAGGTTAAAGTTTATAAAATCCTATGGACAACTGTGTAAACAATAAACCTGTATAAAGACATATCTGTACATTAAGACCTTAAGTGTAAAAATACTTTTAAAACAAATGTGTTGTGTTGTGCCGAATGAATAGTGACTTACAAAAGTGAAGGTATCTGATAATCACTTAATTGGGGTCAGAATCCTCACTTGTCCCCAATTGGTATCACCAGTACGCCTAATTCGCATTGTAACTTCGCGGTACGGCTAGCCGAGTGGATACGACACCGCTCGTAACAGGTTGATCAACGAGAAGAATCAAGTTCGAATCCTGTGTGTGATGAAATTTACTTTTTGCGTTTTTTTTTGCAATATTGTTGTCACCCGCTCGCAAAGACACTTTCTCCAGTCAACCCAAGTTCGAATCCCGGAGGATTCGAATCCCGGAGGAAAGCAAAAAGTTATAATCGCAATCCGGAGATTGCGATTATAACTTTTTGCTTTTTGGCTAGATTTTTATGAGCTCTTTTTGTTTATTTTGAACAAAATAATAATTTTTTTAGCGACATACCGGTCATCGCTGTGCGTACGCAAGTCCCGCTTTCTGACACTTGCTGTCCACGTTAACGTAATACATTGAATACCAAGGACTACTACGACGCCACGATGTCAGTGCAGCGTTCTCCACCTGCCTCCGAGATGCAGTTTTCTACTCCTACACCGGCAAATTATTATAATTCGGATACAGCCCTCAATACAAAAGGCAACCAAGAATTTGAGGACCGCTATTTTGTCACAAAGCGACTAAAGAGAGGTTTCGGTGGCCTTGCGGAGCAACCTTCGTCCCCCATATCCGAAATAAAAACAATGTTTGCTGAGCTTAAAGCTCAGCAAGACCAGAAGTTTGAATTATTAACCACCACGTTGAGTACGATAATTACGCAAAATCAAGAAATTCAAAAATCCGTTGAAACTATCACAACCCAGCATCAAGATCTACTTCTAAAAGTGGATTGCTTGGAAAAACTAAATTGCCAATACGAAGACCGTATAAACTACCTTGAAAATCAAGTGGATATCTATGAGAAAAATAGGCGTAGTACAACTATTGAAGTTCGTAACCTACCGAAATTAGAAAGTGAGAATAAAAAGGGTTTGGCTAGTGTAATACAGAAGCTTAGCTCGACCTTAGGACTGGAAGCTCCTATTCACGAGTCTGAGATACGAGACATCTTTCGCACTAAGTCCGAGGCTATTATAGTAGACTTTACTACCACCCTACGGAAGGAAGCAATTATTTCCAAAGTCATATTATATAACAAATCTAAACGGGAAAAAAATGAACCGCAACTAAACACAGAACAACTCAAGCTTCCTGGTGATTTACGTTCGGTATATATATCTGAGTATTTGACGGATAAAGCAAGAAAATTATTTTACTTAGCTCGCCAAAGCGTGAAAAATAAAAAACTCGTCGCAACTTGGGCATCCTACGGGAAAATCTATGTGAGGAAAGAGGAGGGCTCTTCACGAGTTCGTATTGAATCGGAATCTGAATTAAACAAAATTACTATGTGACTATATGTAATCAAACTTTGTTGCACTAACGAAAATACTTTTATAATACACTTCTTACTCTGTTTATGTATTAAATTTAGATTAACCTCTAGTAGGGTTTATTGCTTCTATTACGAAACAACTTTTAAGCACTTTTTATTTTTAACTAGGTTTAATTATATCTACTACGAGAAAACTTTTAAACACTTGTTATCATACTTATATAATAGCATTATCTTACTCTCAAGTAGGGTTAACTATATCTGCTACAAATTCTCGTTAATATTTATTTTTGAGCACTTTTTACCATATGTATGTAGTAGTTTTAACTTATCTTCAACTAGTATTAATTACACCTATTTTAATTCCAGAATTACATACACCTTAACACATCTACATATCCTACACCACATCTACAATACAGAGTACATCTTATCAATGCGAGTTTTATTTTTTAACACTTTTAACAATGTCAGTGCACCTTTTCGAATAATCACGTATTGTCATAGGTCTATTTGCTTAGCTACATATGTACCAGGTCCGGGTTTACTCATTATTTATTATAACTTCAGTCGTCACGATCATTTCGTGACTCTGTCTAGCTTTTTTACCTAACTTTCACAATGCAAGATATTGAGACATTAAACTTGGACCTGGACTCTCTACAAGTAGCTAAATCGATCTCCTGTGACATAACAGATGTAAAAAAACATGTTTCTGCTCATTGCACACTCAATCTTTTGTCTCAGAATATTCGGAGCATCACTTGTAACATGCCTAATTTATTAACGCTTCTCCAGAGGTTTTTTTTTTTTTTATTGGGTGGGAAAATCATCCTAATGACATCCCCGCTCTTGGGCGGAGCGGGAGATAGTGTCAGACTCTTACTGACTAAAAACCCACTCCTGTTCCTTCGTTGCCTTCGTCCCAGGGCCCCGGGTTCCGCTTTCACACTACCCGTGGCCCCAGTAGGCTTCGACCCTGCTGGGCCCCTACGATTTGCTGACATCTCCTTGAGGCGCGCGTGGAACAAAACGCGCCGTCGACGACTTGGGCTCGGTCCGGACGGTTACCGGACGGCCAGACGGCGAGCCACCCATTGCTCGCCGTCTGCAAGCCCGCGCCTACGGTGGCCGGAAATCGGGATCGGAATCCCGGCGGCGGTTGGAGCGTAAGGACCGTTGCCTCACGCGATCGGCCGCCTCCTTAGCTAGCATTACTGCTTCGCAGAAGGAGGCGACCGCCTGCCACTCCTCCTCGCTCCGGAGCATGGCCTGAACCAAGGCCCGGCGCGAGAGATCACCGCCGCCGATTGCCCCCACGAGGTCACGGCGTTGCTCTGCCCAAGCGGGGCACACCTCCACCGTGTGCTCCACCGTGTCCTCCGGGTGGGCCACACAGTGGCGACACCCGGGCGTCGTTTCCGCACGAATCCGGTGCAGGAACCTCCCGAACTTACCGTGTCCGGTGAGGACCTGCGTCATGCGGAATGTGAGGACGCCGTGAGGTCTTTCCAACCACGCCTCAAAGAGGGGACTTACCGCCATAATTGTGGCGTGCCCAACGCTTCTCCAGAGGTCAGGAATCTCCTGGGATATTCTTGTCCTCACAGAATGCTGGCTTCCCTCAGCTAGGAATGTACCGTCACTTGATAACTATAACAGTTCATATACAACTATGCATAAAACTCAAAATGAGGGAGTTGTCATTTACTATAACAAACACCTTCCAGTAAAAATCGAAGAACCCTCGATAGATGACGCCAACTGTCTTCTCCTTAAACTCAAATCAGATATTTGTGTTATTGGAATATATCGCCCTCCAAGTCAATCTAATACCACCAATTTTATAAATTCATTAAACACTTTACTATCTAAATTAACTAGCTTTAAAAACATAATCCTCTGTGGTGATATAAATATCGACATAGGGCCAAACACCGTGGATAGACGTGCTAACGAATATCTTAATGTTTTGGCTGGCCATGGCATGCTCCCTGGTCACAATTCACCTACACATGGACGCACGTGCCTAGACCATATTATAATTAAAACCAACATGGATGCAACTTGTTTCACCTTTGAGTCATCAATAACTGATCATGAGAGTGTAGCTGTTAGTTTTAGTCGAGGTGGTCGCTTAGATTATCGCAATGTAACATCGCAATCTATAGACTTGGATTCCCTCGATGATTCCCTAAAGAACATAAATTTTCAGCATATCCTAGAGTGTAATGATGCCAATTTAGCAACGGACATGCTTGTTGCGTGTTTATCCTTAGCTATTAAAAATAACACTCAATTAGTTAAAATTCCAAAAAGGAAACGATACAGTAAACCCTGGATTACTAAAGGATTGTTAAATTGCATGAGAAATAGAGACAACCTGTATAAGAAACTGAAAGGGGATAGAGATAATGAGATTCTTAAGATAACATATAAACGTTATCGTAATTTCTGCAACTACCTAATAAAAAAGGTTAAAAGAGCATACGAGAAGAAAGAAATTGAGAATGCAAGAGGAAATAAGAAACAACTATGGGAGATTATTAAGAAAATAAATGGCAGTAACACTGTATCTGATCATTCACCATGTCTCATAACATCTGACAACCCTGAAACTAACATTAACGACGTGAACAGTTTCTTTGCTGATGTCGGTAAAAAGCTTGCTGAACAAATTACCCTTTCTGAATCTATGTATGAGCAGTCTTCCACTCCTCCACTAAATTCTTTTGCACTTTTTGCTACCGATGAAGAGGAAATTGTACAGCTTGTTTTGGGCCTAAGGGATAACTGTGCCGTGGGAGTTGACCATATTTCTAGCAAAATAATTAAGAGATACGTAAAGTTCCTTGCTCCGTCTTTAACGCACATCTGTAACCTTGCTTTATCAACGGGAGTCTTTCCTAGAGCCTTTAAAATAGCCATAATTAAACCTATACACAAAGGTGGGGATAGAGACTGTGTTGATAACTATCGTCCTATCTCCATTCTGCCATCCATGTCTAAGATCTTGGAGCGGCTGATCAATCGTCGTCTTACCAATTTCCTCGAAACCAACGAGCTCCTTTCTTCGGCTCAGTTTGGCTTCCGAAGTAATAAATCTACTAATGATGCAGTACACGAACTATTGAATAATGTCATTTCCAGCTTAGACGATAGGAAAAAATGCTTGGCGGTGTTTCTGGATCTGGCAAAAGCCTTCGACACAGTCTCTATTCCACACTTACTGAGGAAGTTGGAGGCTATTGGCGTAAGAGGTATACCCCTAAAACTACTGGAGGACTACCTAACTAATAGGAAACAACGAACTAAAATTGATAACAAGCTAAGCGACGAGCGAGGTATGGAATTCGGTGTACCACAGGGCAGCATACTTGGACCTACCCTGTTCCTTATCTATATAAATAATCTTTGTGAAATGACACTACAAAAGGGCAAAATTATAACTTTTGCCGATGACACTGCTTTGCTGTTTAGTGGTGATAGTTGGGAAGAGGTGTTTCGTGTCGCACAGAAGGGGTTTAATAGAGTCAACGCGTGGCTCAAAAATAATATATTAACCCTAAATGTTAGCAAAACAAAATACATAACTTTTGCTTTTAGAGCAAACCTTCTGCCTCCTGAGTCACTGAGCATTAAAGCTCATATTTGTGGATCCGAGGTATCGTTAGATGGCTGCATTTGTCCCACGCTACAAAGAACTGACAATCTTAAATATCTCGGGGTTAACATTGATCAATGTCTCACCTTCAAGTTGCATATTAAAGCCTTAGTGTCTCGTCTGCGAAAGTTGATCTATATTTTTAGGACCTTAAGATACTCAGCAGACAGAAAGACTATTAGAATGGTGTATTATGCTTTAGGTCAATCATTGATTGACTATTGCATAATATCTTGGGGTGGTGCTGCGAAAACCCACATCATCGAGGTTGAAAGGGCTCAACGTGCAATTCTCAAGGTGGGCGCTGGATTTCCTTATCGATATCCCACTGTAGACCTCTACAAGGATTGGGATATTCTTACAGTCAGGCAATCTTTCATCCTTCAAACAGTGCTAAAAAAACATAATACAATGCCATATAACCCGGAATTACAAAATGACAAGCGCCGTAAAGGTAATGTATGTGCAACAAAACCCTTGCGTTCAGCTCTGTCACATAATTTCTTTTGTTTTTTAGGCCCATATCTCTACAACAAGTTAAATAGTAAGTTACTCATTTACCCACTATTGAAATCTAAGTGCAAAGCTGCTGTCTCTAAATACCTCAAAACCCTTGACTACAGTCAAACGGAAAATCTCCTGGTCCCACTCAGATAGTTTTACCTTATTTACTACATTTCTGAGTCAAAGCATGTTTTTCTTTTCTTCAATTATTCTATTTCTTTTACAGGTGTTTCCTTCTTATTTCTGCTATAAACTTAAAAATAAGCTCTGACACTCACATACACACACATACATTTGCACCCTCACATTTACATTAACAGTAATTCACACATTCACTAGCACTCACACTTACATCCTGGAATTAATATAAAGTATAATTGTCTGTTATGTACCTACTATTTAAGAATTAATTAAGTATCAAATTTCTGTCTTTTTTGTTTAAGTTTGCTTAAATATTTGCCTGCTGCGACATGCTAAACTCTGACATAATAGCATACTAGCCGCGGGTGGGTCCTGGTGACCTGTAATACAGGTTGTTGTACATACCTACATCAGGCACCAGTCCCTCACAAAGTTAGCTCTAAGATATTAGCAATGTTAAAAGCTAGCATAAGATAACTGTGTGAAGGAAAAATAAATAAATAAATTATAATTATAATTACTCTGGAGAACAGCTTGTAGACATGACTCAGAAGCGAGATGGGCCTGTAATTCCTAAGTAGGGCATTATCGCTCTTCTTAAAGAAGAGTAACACTACGCTTCTGCTCCACGCCTGTGGCGTTTTTCCTTCGAGTATGACGGAATCAAATAGCTTCTGAAGGGCCTTAAGGACCGGTTTTCCACCCGCCTTCAGGAGTTCAGCCTTAATTTCGTCCTCACCCGACGCCTTGTTGTTTTTTAGCTGCTTCAGAGCCATCCTAATCTCGTACAGGCTGACGTCCGGGATATCTTCGGTATAGTGTCGAGTCAATCTAGCTCTTGGGTCGTTTGCTAGATTTGCCGCGGGTTTAGTGATAGACGTGTATAACTTTCCATAAAAAGTCTCGATCTCTCCCAGAAGCTCCGATTTGGCAGAAATGACTCTGCCATCGTCGGTCTTCAGTTTCGTGAACTGGCTTTGCCCAATAGACAGATCTCGTGCAAATACTTTAGAGCCCTTATTCCGCTCAATATATCAATTTATATATATATTATATATATACTAGCTGACCCGGCAAACGTTGTTTTGCTATGTATATAATTTTTTTTTATCTAATATTAAAAAAAAAAATAGTTGTTGTCCGATTCTCATAGATACCGGATAAGCACAAAAAAATTCATCAAAATCGGTCAAGCCGTTTCGGTGGAGTATGGCAACGAAAACTGTGACACGAGAATTTTATATATTAGACTAGCTGACCCGGCAAACGTTGTTTTGCTATGTATATAAAAAAAAATTATCTAAAATAAAAATAAAAAATAGATGTTGTCCGATTCTCATAGATACCGGATAAGCACAAAAAATTTCATCAAAATCGGTCAAGCCGTTTCGGAGGAGCATGGCAACGAAAACTGTGACACGAGAATTTTATATATTAGATATATATATATATATATTATATATAGAACAAAAAAAAAATATATCTATTATTAAAAAAAAGTATATAAATATCTACAACATTATTTTTAGTTTAAGCAAAACCTGAATATGGTTTGTTCAGAATCAGTAACTGAATGGATTCCAATAGTTTTTACACGATGTTATATTTTTCCTAAAAATTTTTACACGATGTTATATTTTTCCTAAAAATATTTAAGAGGTCGCAAGTTGGATACCACCAACACTAAGTACAACACAGGTCACTGCAGGTCATAGCGGGTATTAGGCGCCAGCAAATAATAATAATAATATACTGTGGCCCGGCTGTCAAGTTGGCTGTCAAGAAATTTTTTCCCTGCAATTTATTACGATAAATTTATTCACAATAATCCATCGCAGCCATTTTTTTTTTTTTGTTGCCGGGGTGGAAAATCCTTATGGATGTCCTTCGCCTGGGGCAGGCGAAGGGGTCTGTCAGACTCTTACTGACTAAAAATCACCCCGGTGTTCCCTCCCACACTTGGACCGGGGATCGTGGGAGCTGATACGCCATCCATGATCCCCAGCTAGTGTCGGTCTGCCTACGCGGGCCACCTCAGGCCCGCGGGGATGTGTCCTCCCCCGCAACATCAAAAAGGGGCACGCGTGGAATACTACGCGCCGCCGCCTCGGGTCTTGCTGGATGGGGGACGGTGGACAACCCCGAGTCCGCCGTCCATCCGGACCTCTTTATGGGGGTTGGAAGAGGGCGTTATCTACCCTCCGTCGACGCCCGGTTCGCCTGCTGCGGCACGGGAGAGTGGCCACGGCCTCCCTCTCCCTCTCCGCAGCCTCCTTCTGCGAAATGACGGCTTCACAGAAGGAGACCACCGCATCCCACGACGCAGCGCTCCCGACCATAGAACGAACGACGGCCGGCAGCGACAGGTCGGGGCCCACTTCAGATACGAGGGCACGGCGCTGCTCCTCCCATGCGGCACACTCTGCCAGTGTGTGCTGCGCCGTGTCCTCCCGACAGTCGGTGCAGTGATGGCACCGAGCGTCTGGCTCCCTGTTTATGCGACACAAGTACTTCCCGAAGCAGCCGTGCCCCGAAAGCACCTGCGTCACCCTAAACGACAGGGACCCGTGCTTCCTCCCGAGCCATTCGTTGAGCACTGGTCGGATCGCATCGACGGTGGTGAGGCCGGCGGTAGGGCGCAGAAGCCTGTCCCGCCATTCCGCCGCCATAAGCTCGCGGAGCTGAGACCGACGCAGCAGCCGCCGGGACCAACGCCAACTGTTAGTCCAGAGATTCCGGTCGCTGCAGTTGCGTCGAGCTCGAGCGACGAATACTTCTCGCCGCCGACGACACTACTACCTGCGCGTCGACGACTGCTCTCTCTGTTTTAGGTGCTTGAGCCAGCTGTCAACGTTTCGGTCCAACGACTATCGGATCAGGTTCGGATCATCCAGCTTAATCATATATTGGATGACGCCGTACTTGATAGACTGCGCCTGGAATCCCAGAGTACCTAGCCGTGTTTTACCTGCTACACTACTGGCCGCGGTGCAACGTCAACCTACTGCTTCACCGCGACCCGACTACGTTGGTGATACCGATGATAACGCGGCTATATCTATGAGTACCCAATGTAATGAACGATTGAGGAGCGCTTTGGAGGACGCCTTTCGAGAGTACTGCTCCACACCGCCGGGGCTTAGACCTGGTTTCCCTCGTTTGTCCATGCACAAGAGAAATAGGGCGCTGGTGTGTGCTCTAGATTCGCAGCTATCAAATTATTTTGATAGCAGCAAAGATCTCACTGATACCCACTCAATCTTGTACTGTGCGATTGTAGAGGCATGTCGTATAGCTCAAGTTAAATTTCCTAATTGTGACAGAGCTACACGACCAGCTGTGCCAGCTTGACAGTGCAGGATAGAGCGCCGTATCAGTGACGCTAGAGCACTCATCGGTAAGCTTATCTGCTTCAAGGAGGGCAACACTCGCCCTAAGGTGATGCGCTTTGTGAGGCGGGCATTCTCGGGGAGTGATATTAGTCCTCGAGATTATCTGCCCTACGTCGCAGAGCGTATCGATTTCCTGAAGCAGAAGATCCATGTATGGGAAAACCGTATCCGACGTTACAAGCGGCGAGTGGAGAGGTACACTCAGAATCGTACATTCCAAAGCAAAGAAAAGTAGGTTTACAGGGATTGGGAGCGATCGGACCAAGGTGTGACTGATACGTGCCTGCCGGATGATGACGCCATGTGTTTATTTTGGAGCAGCATTTGGTCGGCGCCTGTCAGTCACACCGAGGGTGATTGGATTCGAGAGGTCGAGCGCGCATGCGATCTTTTACCAGAAATGGGGGATGTAGCCCGTGCAGTCCGTCCGTTGCCTAACTGGAAATCTCCTGGGCCGGAGGGGCTGCACAATTTTTGGCTTAAATGGTTCCAAGGGTCGCACGCTCGCTTGGCATCTCAATTCCAGTCTGCCTTAGAGTCAGGTTCGCTGTCCCAGTTTCTAACGACAAGAATAACCCACCTGCTCCGTAAATCAGGTAGTACTGCGGAACCCAAAAATTATAGACCAATCACGTGCTTGCCGACGGTCTATAAAGTTCTTACATCCATTCTGAGAGCTAAAATCAACATTCATATTGAGATAAATTCTATCATGTCTGCCTCTCAGAATGGATGTAGGAACGGGTCCCACCGTTCGACGTTCTCGAAAGAATCTGTCGGCATGTTGGATAGATTATAAGAAGGCCTATGTTTCTGTTCCTCATACATGGCTCATGAGGGTGCTAGAATTGTATAAAGTTGATGCAACTCGGCGCACCTTCCTGATGTCATGTAGCGAAGATTCAAGTCATTGTTGTTGGCAGCTCTAGGTGATGCCCAAGGTAAACTCGTCCCAGCTGCCTCAGGTTCTATTCAACGGTACTGCTATTTCAATAAGCGAGAAGATTAAGAACTTAGGCATTTGGATAGACAAACATCTTTCTTGGGGTCCCCAATTACAAGAGGTAAGTCGCAAAATATTTGCTTCTGCCAAGTCCCTGAGACGGTTGCTTAACTTTCTGCCAACTGCCACTAAAATTGCACTTGCTCAGTCCCTCTTACTCCCTATCCTTGACTACGCTGATGTCAGTTATCTCGATCTCACTGAGGCACAACTAGATAAACTTGAGCGACTTCAAAATGTTTGCATACGATTTATATTTGGCTTGCGCAAGTATGATTACGTATCCGATTTTCGTACGATACTCAAGTGGCTTCCAATACGTCTTCGCTGGAACGTACACATCTTGTCTCTACTCTACAGTGTTCTGTTCAATCCTAAAACCCCCGCTTATCTTAAAGAACGTTTCAAGTTCCTTCATGACACACATACTAGATATCTCAGGTCATCGGAAAACTTGAGGCTCGAGATGCCAAGCCATTCCACCAATTTTTATGATAAGTCGTTTGGAGTTCAAGCAGTGCGGCTGTGGAGTGCTTTGCCCGTGGCAGTAAGGCAAGCTCAAACACTCACAATTTTTAAAAATATGGCTAAGGATCACTACCTTTCCTCTTGAACGTCGTCATTAAGTACATCATTTCTTTGCTTTCATAACTATATATATATATATATTATATTATTTGTATTATATGCAATTTATTAGTTTATGTATTGTATATATGTAAATAGTACACCACGAACTACCGGCGCATTTTTTTTCTCCTTCTCTGTCAAATCCATCCAAAGGTTGTCTGTAAAAAATCGCTTTTAGCGATAAGACCGCCCATTGTGATACCCTATTAATTTTAATTTCCTAATGTATGTTGTATTTTTGGTGTACAATAAAGAATATCTATTTATCTAAATTCAGTCGTACAAAATTTTTGAAGTCTGCTTCCTCAGTTAACATCAAGTCTTTTAAAAGATTTTCGTAAGTGTATTTCTGCCTTGTCTTGTACCAATCTTTTGACCAGCGACGTGTTCGTTTCCGTTTACGTTTAGCCACAAGCAAAAACACTACAGCTGCAGCTAAATCATGTTCGGACATGTTGCTTCGCACGGTGCACCCGGGATCAATACTATTCTCCGACTGAACACAAAAACATTGTGCAGTTCGTATTATTGTGCAATATAATTGCACGTTTGGTTTCAGAGCCCCTATCAATCTTATTGTACAATAAAAAGTATTGCACAGTGTTATTGTAGGTCTAGGGGCCGCCTCATCAGATTGACAGGTAATGTTTTATATTAGACATGGGGTTTAGAGGTAACATTTTTAAAACATACAGTCACTTGGCTATGAGACTCACATACCTTAAACAAAAGATAGAAATATCACCACTAAACAGGTAAATAAGTTGCATTTAATAACTATCAACCGGTGCGTGATAAAACTTTGGCAGTAATATTTTAACAGAACTTTAACTAATTGTCGATAGGTTGTAGGATATTTATCACCTTAGCTAAAATATAGATCAACAACACAAAACACGTTGCATTCGGTTTTCATCTGAATCAAGTCAAATGTCAAACGTCGATACTTTGAAACACAAACTATTATTGTGTACCAATAAATAATAATATTAAAATATGATTTTCTCGTTACATCCCGCACTTTTACGATAAAAAAATCTCAATGTTGGTCGATGTAAGAGTTGTGGGGAAGTTCTGATGCATCATCCTTAAATTTTATTCTTAAAATAAATAAAGAATCTTGCTGCTCACCAGTAGGTTGTTAGTTTGATATTCTGCTGAACAATATTTAGCTGAATCTTCGTTCCATCGGCTCTGCGGTACAGAAGTTGACAGCCAGCGCTCACTACGCGGCTTCGGACTCTTTATTACGTCATTCAGTAAATTGAGAAGCTGTGGACCTGAAAAGTAATATAAATGTTCTAATCTATTGTACAAAAACTGATCTAAGAACGTAAAAATCTTTTTGCAGAGACACAATGTAATTCCGTTAGAATTTCGTCTCTTATCATGTTATTAGTACCTAATTTCAGCGTTGCAGGGAAGCATTGTGTAATTTTTTTAATACCAAGTGCATTATGAAAAAAGCTGGCAAACAGTCCGCATATTATAGTATTTATGTAGCAGATCTGTGGCACTCTGTGGGTCCAACCCAAGAAGTAATAATAATAAGTCCCGTATGGGTCCCGTGTATGGTATGTCCCCGACCTAGTTCTCGAGAATGGCGATAACATGAGTTTCTACAATTTTACTGGATTCTGATTTAGCTTCTGCTAATCGAAGGAGTGTTCTATCGAAGTAGTGTTTTTCGAAAGTGTATGTTGTCGAAGTTTGTTCTGTCGGACTTATGCTGATCGAATATAATTATGTTCTGTCGAAAAAATTAGTAGTCGAACCATTGTTTTTCGAAATTGAAACAGTGTCGAAATAATTAATTGTTCAGAATGACACTGTTGATACAGTGGTCCCTCATGACGAGAATCTCGTGAAAGCAGAGAAAGATTAGCAAACTAAGTATCTTGACTTATTTACGAGGCAATCGACATGTGGGAAATGGACTCATCAGTTATTGTGCCGATAGTTGCGACGGCCAAAGGTTTAATAGCCAAGAGCCACGATCAATACCTGAGGAGGCTCTTGTTGAGTAGTTAGATCAAGAACTAGATCCAGAAGACAGTACTCCTGGACACGTCGCGTATTGTTCAGAGATTCCTTTCTTAAGAGCCCAGACCACCAATAGCTTGGACTCTGTTCGCGATGCCGGTGGGATACTAATTTTATATTTTTAAATGCTTTTGTACATTTAAAGATCGCATTTTTAAAGAAATATTTAAAAGTGCGATCTTTAAATGTACAAAAGAAGAAACTAACTGACTGACTGACTGATATGTCAACACGCAACCGAAACTACTGGGACTAGGAACGTGAAATATTTATCTAGGCTTTCTTTTATGACTAAAACGAGTACTAAGAAGGGGTTTATGAAAATTCAACATTCAAGGCGGATGATAAAGGGGAAATTTGTTTGTATGGAAAATTTAATTCCTTGTGCCAAAATACTCGTTAGTTGGTGCAAATAGTAAACAAAATATATAGTACTAGCTTCTGCCCGCGGCTTTGCCCGTGTGAAGGTAGGTTTCTCCATACAAACAATATAACCTCATTTCATCCCTTTTAAGGTTGAATATCCAAAAACCGCTTCTTAGTGCTCACCTACGTCATAAAAAAAAACCTTGTGTAAATTTTCATAATCCTAGTCCCAGTAGTTTCGTGCCTTGATATGTCAGTCAGTCAGTTTTTCCTTTTATATATATAGATGATAACCTTGTCATTATTTCTTTTTCATAACTACCTCCATAAGACAATTTAGGGTGTGTTAAAGATTGTATTGAGGATTCTTATTTCTGGGATAACTGAACTTGAAGCTTGGCAAATATGAGTAGTAAAGGCTATCTCTCATTATTAGTTTTGTATGACTACCCTCAAGAACCACCTTTTAGAACCGACACCAATGTCGATTGTATTTATTTTTGTAAAAACTTTTTTTTTGTATGTTTTACCTGCAGCTGCGATGTATCGCGAATGATACGCTATGTTAGAAGTCGGCACCTCTTTTGCAAACACTCCTTTTGCTTTAAGCTCAGCAACGAACGTCTTCATGACATCAGCAGGTCCTGATATTGTACTGGAACCAGGGCTATTGTGACAGGCCACCTCGACCTCTTGTGGACACAACTTCGATACCTACGTTTCAAAATAAATTCCATTGTGAACAAAATATTTCAATTTATAGAACCAATTTAGAGAAATAAATAATAATGACCTTTTATTCGAGGTGGGTAATCATTATAAGTTACTTACTTTTTGGAATAAAGATAAATAAATAAATAATTAATAAATTAAACGTATTCTCAATAAAAAATTTGAAAAAAGGTTTATGTTTAGTATGATAACTTTTTTTTAAGGTGGGAAGCAATCTAATGACTTCTGCCGCTTTGAGATGCGGCGGAGGGCGTTTTCAGTTGCCCTTCGCGTTCTAGGACCACAGGATTCCTTTTTAGGACGCTTCTAGTTGGCTTCTAGTAGGCTTCGGCCCTACTAGGCCCTACAGTTTTGGTGACATCTCTTTGAGGCACACATAAAACAGTACGTGCCGTTGACGAATCGGGCTAAATTCGGTCAGCCAGTTGGCAATCTACCCTATGGTTTTCATCCGCAAGCTCACGCCCAAGGTGGCTGGAAGTTGGGGTAAGGTTCCCTACGGCTGAGACAGGAGGATATCCCTTACTTCACACGTCCGGCCTCCTTTACTAGCATTACTGCTTTGCAGAAGGAAGCGTCTGCTGCCCATTCCCCCTCGCTCTGGACCATGGTCTGAATCTGGGCCCAGTGTGAGAGGTCGCCGCCGCCGATCCACGAGGAGATGGCAGTGCTCCGTCCAAGCGGGTTACACCTCTACCATATCCTTCACCGTGTCTTCCAGGCGTGCTGCTCAATGGTGACACCTGGGCGTTTTTTCCACCTGAATCAGTTGCAGGAACCTCCCGAACTTACCATTTCCTGTGAAGACCTGCATTATGCGGAAGGTGAGGACGCCGTGACGTCTTTCCAGCTACTCCTCAAACAGAAAACTTACTGTCATGATTATGTCGTGCCCAGCACTGGGTTGTGACAGTCGCTGTCGCCATATCACCATGAAATCTCGTCAGAACTCTGTCCGCTATGCTGCGACTTCACGCGGCAGCGGAGTTTCGCCCCGCGCCCCGGATTGGCATCTCCATGAGCAAATCGTGCGTACGTGCAAGGATTGTTGCTACCAGATCCCATGGCGGCAGGCTAGCAAGGAGGCTCGCCGCTTAGCTGGAGACCGTGAGATATCACCGCACCATCCGTATCGTTATGACCCTCTAAGACGCGTTCAGTTTTGCCACTGGTCGCTTTCGCAGCCACGGCACCCACATCAGCTTTATTTAGCATTTTATTACTATTTATTTATTCCAAGTGCCAAAGACTTACTACTTACTTGCATAATCATACACATACAGATAATATACAGTAGTGGTCATATAATAAAGAACAATTTGTAGTACTAGACATTTTTTTTTTTAAATTAATGTCAAATGTACTTTTATGTTCCTTCTCAAAAGTAATTTATTATGTTATGAAATAGCTACACGGATAGAGTAAACGGGATTAAGAGCAAATATTAAAATCACTTACTATTTACCTTACAAATTTAAATTATTATCGAGTTACAATTTCAATTTGAATAGTAGTAAAGCTGGACAAATAATTAAGAACGATTCTTAAACTGCTCGAGATTTGTTTCAGTAGATACTTAGATTTAAAAAATCATATTAAATAAGACGGTGATAATGTTAAAAATTGCAATTTAAAACATTTTATACTAAGTTATAATATAATAGTTTGTAGCGTGTCCACGACTTTTGATGACTACCTTAAACCGCCGAGGCATCGACTATCAATTTTTGACATTTTTCAAGAGAAATATAGCGCCATTCTTCTAAAAATACGTTTGAAATGACACCTTTTCCTAAACTTCGCACCAAATACGCTCTGTGGGATTTAAATCTGGATTGTTTGGTGACCATTGTAAGACAGAAAATGATTGAGATGTAAGGAATTCTTTGACGGTGCGTGCAGTGTGCAAATAATCGGAAGCACGTCTGCATCATGTGGTAACATTGTTTCTTCCAGTTTATTTTTTTATTGGAATTGATCAATGTTTCTTTTTATCAATCTAACAGGTCCAACACCATGTCCAGAGAAGCACACCCTAATTTTCAAATTTCCACCACTATGCTTTAATGTCACGGAATCGAACATATCGTTTCCCATCAGAACATACTCTGTTAATTTTTGTCTCGTCAGAGAAAAGAACATTTTTCCACTATCTTACTGTCCAGCTTTCATAACCCCTAGCAAATACAAGCTAGGCTTGCCTATGACATCGTCTCGCCGAGATGAATTTCTCTGTTTAGGTTAGGTTAGGTTAGGTTACGTGGAATATTCAAAGTTGTTTGATACGTGTTAAAATGCTTTACAGCGTGAAATATCATCGTTTTCGAGCCCTGTAGATATGCGGCTATCTTTTTATATGAAAAATTCTTATAGCGAAGATTTATTATTACTTCCTTTGTAGATTCATAGTAACTTTTATTTTTCCCCATTGTATTTATGTGAAATAATCAACTTCTTAACTTTTATAGAACTAAATGGCGCCAAAATTACGCGATAATGGCTTAGTTACAGAGTGTTCTCAATTTGAATAAAAAAGTAAACTATCCAGCGTTCTTAATTATGTGACCAGCCAGTAATTTGCAAGAATATGTTAAGGTTTAATGTAAAACGTTTATCTATATCGTTCTGCACCGAAGACTTGAAACTGACAACGGTGAGTACCTTTGGGCGAGTTTCGCATGGCACGGCCGCCTTGTGTACGTTTGTGTTGTATATATAAAACCAAGTGCGACGGACGATGACTTTAAGAGACTGTTCACTAAAGCAGAAAGTTTTGTCAATGGTTTAAAAGGTACGGTTATAATCTTTGGTGACCTGAACTTAAATAGTGCTTCTTTTAATATTAATAATTACTATTTTTACTTTTTCTAATTTGTGTGAAAGGAACATCATTCAAAACTTGCATGAGAGTATGTTAGATGTTGTTTTAGTATAGGACAGCGCAAGTATACATGAAGTTACTGTGACAGCGACTGAAGGTTTGGTGCCACCTGATACGTATCATTTGCTATTGGACATCCAGGTAATGCTACAGTCATCTGATCAATGTGACAGAATTCAACTCAGTAATATCAATCGTAAAAAGGACTGGAATTTAAAAAAATGTAACTACAACCTACTCTTTGATCTACTATCTGAAGTTTCTTGGGATGATGTTACCTCATCCAACGAAGTACGCACATGCACTCCAATTTTTTTACAATATCATTAACAATCTTTTTGATACTTGTATCCCTAAAAAAACCTGACGCAATAAAGCAACTAGAAGGTATCCCACCTGGTTTACTTATGACATTATCAGAGATATACAGACAAAAGTTAAACCACATTCAGCCTGGAAACGAAGCAAATGTGATTTAATATATTAAGAGTTTTCAGAATTAAGGACTAGCCTAAAAACTCGTATTGCCACTGCTTATGACTCTTACATTAGGTGCATTGAAGGAAAAATTAAGAAAAACCCTGTGGAGCAGTGGTGGCCGAGTGGTAACGGCCCCGACTTACAAGTTGTAGGTCGCGGGTTCAAACCCAGCCAGGCGCATTACTTTGTGCAACTTATTTCATCACCACTGCTCTCAAATCGGTGAAGGAAAACATCGTGAGGAAACCGGTCTGACCTAGAACCAAAAATTCGAAGACATGTGACATCCACCAACCCGCACTGGGCCCGCGTGGTGGATTACGGCCCATTCCCTCTCCTAGAGAGGAGGCCTGAGTCCCAACAGTGGGAACATTATAAGGCCGACTATGCTATTCTATGTATCCAACCTTTGGTCAAAAGGGGGATTCGAACCTAATGTAACACATAAAGGGAAAACTTGCAGTGGAGTTGAGGCCGCTGAAGCTTTCGCAGAATATTTCGCGAGTGTTTTCCAAACTGGAGTTCCAAAATTAGATCCGGAGAATGTAGCCCATCCAAGCAAATGGAATGTCAGTAACTCAATTTCACTGAGAATGATATAAGCAAAGGAATAGATAAGATAAATTCTAATAGTTCAATTGGTCCTGATAATATACCTCCATGGTTCCTAAAACAGGCTAAGAAGTTTCTTACTTTGCCCCTTAGCTACATCTTCAACTAAGCATTAAAAACTGGATTTTATCCATCCCAGTGGAAGTTGTCGCGCGTTACTCCTATACCGAAATCTTTAAATAAATCATCTGTAGATGAACATCACCCGATAGCTATACTATTTTCTGCAGCGAAAGTTTTCGAGAATGTCCTACACGATAGTATTTACAGTCAGGTGAAACAGCATCTTTGCAATGAGCAGCATGGCTTTCGCACTAAAAAGTCAGTCAATTCTAATCTGCTGACACTTGTTGACTCTATTTCCACCAGTCTTTATCGCGGACGTCAGGTCGAGGTCCTCTACTTTGACTTTCGAAAGGCATTTGATAGAGTCAACAATGACGTCGTGTTATCAAAGCTCAGTGGCAGCTCATAGGTATTGCTCCAAGCCTTCTTCGGCTTCTTGCAGACTATTTACGAGATCGACAGCAATTTGTGAGACTAAAACTATACGAGTCACTTCCGTATCACACTCACTCAGGAGTAAGCCAAGGATCGGTGCTTGGTCCTCTCCTTTTCATTTTGATGGTCAATGACGCACCTAACGTCATTAAAAATGCCAAATGCCTCTTATATGCCGATGACTTAAAACTTTTCTACGAAATAAAATCCGAGTTTGATTGCCTGGCCCTGCAAGCTGATATAGACTCAGTGTATAAGTGGAGTTTGGATAACCAAATGGACTTTAATACCTCAAAGTGTTATGTAATGACTTTTGGTCGAATGCGGCGCCCATTATACTTCAGATATAAACTTGATAATGATCTTATTGCACGAACTGATGCTATGAAAGACCTGGGAGTCATATTTGACCAGAAACTCACCTTTCACAACTATATAACATCTACCGCCAAGGAGTCCTTTAGACGTCTTGGTTTTGTTTTAAGAAATTGTCGCGATTTTACACACAGTCCCCATGTCATCAAACTTGTTTTCGGTGCATTAGTCCGTAGCAAGCTTGAGTCAAGTGCATGCGTTTGGAATCCTTTTGAAAAACATTATATATTAACTTTGGAAAAAGTGCAAAAAGCATTCCTAAGGAATCTTTATAAACGTCTCTATGGCTATTATCCTTTTTTATATCCCACGCAATTCCTGCTGGGTTGCTTGGATTTCAATTCCTAAGAAGCTAAACGGTCACGCGACCAGATGATTGTAGCATTCAAAATACTCAGGGGAATTATAGATGCTCCTGACCTACAAAACTTTATCTGTAATTTGTATGTGCCAAACAACTACAGCCGTGGCAGGAAGCATCGGCTCCTGACAGTTCCGACGAGTCGTACAGTTGCTCACTCCAAATCACCCATACCGCGGACACTCTCTGCGCTTAATGCTCTCTTAGACAAAAACACTGATTTTGATATGTTTGGTGAAGAATGGAAGATGATACTGTCAGAATGTATGAAATTTTGTGAGATGAATGACTGTGTGTAATATTTATTAAATAGGTCCAAATAAAAGTCATGCGTGACTTCTGACTTCTAATTTTAATTTTAATTAGTGTTTTATATTTTTTCTGTATATGTTTAAATGGTGTAATCGGCCATTCTGTTTAAATTAAATAAATATATTATTGAAATAAACATAATAACTGTGTGCTACGACAAAGTGGAACAATTTTGCGATACCGAGAGAGAGATACAAAAAGACATATAAAAAATGTAATTCTCGTAAGTTTGAAAAAAAATCTTGTTTTTAAATAGTCGTTTTTAATTATATGACCACCACTGTATATCATCAAATTACATATAATTAAAATAATAAAATTAAATTGCATTGGATTATTAAATTAAATTTAATTTTATAATTATAACGTCAGTCAGTCGAACATTAAAAGAATTGCATTAAATATTAAAATAAATAGTATAAAATTAAAATTCAACTACATGTCATTATTATTTTAAAATACGTTACCATTCATTAGTTAACAATTACAATTTCCTAACAGGAATTGTAATAGTAACATGTCTGCCACAGCCATGTCGGATATATGGACAGTCTAGCCTATCGGCGATCTTTGCCGGGATGGCATTGGGCCTGGCCCACATCCGGCGCACCAGGGACGCGCACTGCTTGCACGTAGTAGTAGTAAAGGGCTATAAATCAAACGATCCCCGCGTAGAGCCTCTAGATTGGGCAAAAGCCACTTGAAAGTAGCCCCGGCCCGTTCCAGTTTGAAAACCAGACGTCGGAAGTTCTCGAAATTCCACCGGCTATCGAGAACGAGTCCTAGGAACTTCACCAATGACTCGACCCTAATATGAAGCCCATATACCGTTATTAGAGACAGTGGTAGCCGAGTGGTAACGCTCCCGACTTACGAATTGTAGGTCGCGGGTTCAAACCCAGCCAGGCGCATTACTTTGTGTAATTTATTTCATCACCACTGCTCTCAAAACGGTGAAGGTAAACATCGTGAGGAAACCGGCATGTCCTAGAACCAAAAATTCGAAGACATGTGACATCCACCTACCCGCACTGGGCCCGCGTGGTGGATTACGGCCCATTCCCTCTCCAAGAGAGGAGATCTGAGTCCCAGCAGTGGGAACATTATAAGGCCGACTATTCTATTCTATTCTATACCGTTATTTGTTAACTTAGTGGTAGCACGTTACGAGTGCTATGAAAGCACATGGCTTCGGACTTGTGTAGTGCCACCTCGAGTCTCAACTCCTCTCCACTACTGTTGCAACCCAGTAAGTCGCCGGTTTGGCTGGCGCCTGGAGCGACTCCCCCTGCGCTAGGAACAGTGTGTCATCCATGTAGCAGACCAAAATAACCCCGTTAGGGAGGTCAGCGTACAGCACGTAGTCGTACCCGATGTTCCACAAGGGCGGCCCTAGTACCGATCCCTGCTGAACATCGCACGACATTTCTCGCCGTTTCTATTCTCTTTATGATAGAATTAACGTGTACACTAAGATTGATTAAGGATGACATTATAAAATACAATACAGTTCCTTATCAGACAGACAGAGAGCTAGGATTAATGTATATTTGGAGTCCTATGAGCAGACCCCAGCTAAGCATGTAGTGTACTTATATATGTATATATCAAGTAGTAATAAAACCATTATTAGAAAATAAAATCCTGCCAGAGTTTATGATAGCTATAATCTGGGCGTGTTTTTATTTTTGTATATATATATTTTTTTAATGTTGCCCCACACTAGAAATTACTTTCGTTTCGTGGGTTCGTTCACAAACAAGTAAACTCACTTACACAAGACCCGGAACAAGTATCTGTAGGACATACAAATATTTGTTTTGTACGGGAATTGAACCTGCGAAACGCAGGGTAGCAGCCAATTACACGACAACAGCGCCAACCATACCGTCACACCAGTTTTTTTAAGACAAGCATGAAATAGTCTCGTTTAGACAATATACATACTGACAATACTTTTTCCATTAGTGAGAAAGGTAGTACTTATATTTAAATTTACCTCCTTATATCCCAGACCGACAGCAGCCATGGAACCTTGTATCAAGGGAGTCTCCAATGATACTTTTCCTCGACTAATCGCGCACATAATCGTTTCTTCTGTTGTCAAGCATCCGTCAGCATACGCGCATACCAGTTCACCGACACTGTGACCTGTTAAAATTTATAATATACTTTTCAAAACATTTAATTATTCATTAGACAACGAATATTACTACAAAGTACTACATAATACAACTAGAAATTCTAAAAAAACTTGACCACTCTGTATGTTATGTCAAAGTTTATCCCTAACTGAGGTTAAATTCAGCCCTTGGGTCACACGAAGTGTAACCTGGGAGTCTAAATAAATCTTTAAATAGTGTATGAGCACGAGTTTCAATCATAGACAGCTTAAATATATAACTACCGATGAGGTTGTTATATTTCCGCCACTTGAGACTCTTCGCAGCCGCAACTGTTTTACCAGCACAGCACGACGAGTTACGAAGACTCAATGAGCTAGGAAGAATACACAGGAAGCGTCTACATATCTTCCACGGATATAAAAACACACCGTCCATCCTTCTTTTACTATCATATCATGCTAGACTATGAGGATCCAAAACAGCCGGAACGACGACGGTGACAAGAGTTCGTCAGATGATGTCATTAATATTCACGTGCCGCGCTATGTGTTCCACGCATAGCAGCTGCATGACAGGCTATAGTGACTGAGGCTGTTGGCAACTTTGCCAGCAATGAGAAGAACAACAGGGAGCGCCTAAGCGTAGAGAAACAACTAGGTGGAAAGTTGTATCATCTAACAAGGTGCCTAAGTTCGACGACGGTAGTGCGTGAAGCCAAAGACGAGACTGACACTTACCTACAGTCAGCAGGCGCGCTCGCTTTGCAGTAGTAACAGATACGGCAATTAAGTTTTTCTGAACTACTTAGCAGTATTAATTACAGCTGAACTTAATTTTGTAAAGAGTTCAGACATGCGTGATGTTTCACTATGACTGCGACAAAAACTCGCTAACTCGGGAGCTTTAACATAATTGAAATTGATACATTAATTCAGCAATAACTATTGCTGTTGAGTGAGTGCAGAATTAAATAAACAGCTGCAGCAGTACCTTTGTATATACTATTTTATAATACTGTATTTTCTTCCAATATAATGTGTGTACAAAAATTATAAAATAAATAAACAGACCAAGTCACCACCACACCGTGTATAACGTGCCTTTGTACAGTGTTTCATTAGTGCACGTTATCTTAAAAAAAAACTGCAGGCATTATATGTACACCCCTACATATCACATACAATAAATGTATTTCAGAGAGTTAATTTCCTGAAATATGGAATAGTGTTAATATAACGCCCGTTCATAAACCAGTTTCTAAACTACGTATTGAGAACTACCTTCCTATCATTTTGTCCACCTTGTCAAAAGCTTTCTGAAAAAAAACTGCTTCTGATAAAATTACGTTGGTTTGCATCATACGTCACTAATAGAAGTCAAAAAGTTGTCATTAAAGGTTTTGAGTCTAGATCAATACATGTCACTTCGGGGTACCCCAGGGACCAATTTTAAGTAATTTGTTATTTTTATGAAAGACATGAATCAATAATAATAATAATAATGATTGTTGACATTTCCGTTCCACATGACGAGAACCTCGTGAAAGCCGAGAAAGATAAACAAATTAAATATATTGACTTGGCTCGCGAGGTTGTCGACATGTGGGATGTGGACTCAGCGATCATTGTACCGATAGTCGTGTCGGGCAATGGCTTAATAGCCAAGAGCCTCGACCAACACCTTAGGAGGCTCGCGTTAGGCAGCTGGATCAAGGGCTTGATTCAGAAAGCGGTACTCCTGGACACGGCTCGTATTGTTAGGAGGTTCCTTTCTCTGGAGCCCTGACCGCCGGTAGCTTGGACCCTGTTCCCGATACCGGTGGGGTACTATTTTTTATATTTTTAAATGTTTTTTTTTTTATATCTTTTTGTTTAAGAAAAATATTTAAAAATGTAATTAATATGTGTTTAAAGTGAATAAAGAAAACATAATAATAATACATTATTTATTACCCAAAGAAAGAAAAGAAATACATGGCATGTTACATATAAGTTTAAGTTCTTTTTACATGTTTTGTGAATAATGTCCCCTATGCTAGGAAAATCCTGTGTTATAGGAGACAACCATTCGTCCATTTATTACAATAAATAGAATTCGATGAACCAAACGTGTAACAATGTTTCCGATATTCAAAATTTGGTAAATCTAGACAATATATTATTAAAACTATTCATAGCCAGAATGCATCTAATAGAATTTTTTTTTTTAAATTCATATAAACCAGTGCTTGACTGCAATTCCACCTGATGGTAAGCGGAGATGCAATCATTGATGGTCAGGCACACTAGTTTATTAAGAGCCTATTCACTCTAGCCTTGAAGACACCTAAATTATAGTTGGACGGGAAGACCGCAGCTGGCAAGTTGTTCCAGTCCTTCGATGTAAGCGGTATAAACGACGAAGCGAAACGCTTAGTCCGGACCGTTGAAGTTTCAACAACGTAAGGGTGGATACCCGCCGTTCGTTGGTTTGTCCGATGGTAGAAAGGAGATGGCGGAATCAAGTCATGCAGTTCCCGCGCACACTCTCCAAAATGTAACCTGTAAAATACCGATAGGCTGGCTACTCTGCGCCTGTGCTCGAGGCTTTGAAGATTGGACTTAACCAAATCTGGATCCCCAATTAGCCTCTTCGCACGCTTTTCAATCACCAGCCCATATGTGACTGCAGTACTCCACACACGATCGGATCTGTGCTTTGTATAACATTAGAAGCTGTCCCGGTGTGGAGTACCGTCGGACCTTTGCAGGGACGCCTAGTTTTCTAGCAGCTACCTTGGCTTTGGACTAAATGAACCGCCCGAAATTGAGGTCTGAGGAAATTTCAACTCCTAAGAGTTGAAGGCGGTCGGTGCACTCCAGGGATACATTCTGGAAAGCGGGAGCCAAGGTGAACGGGCTCCTCTTAGCGGTGAACAGACACTTTTGTGTTTTGGCGGCGTTGAAACCTACCAGATTGGTTTCGCCCCACTTGGAGACTGCCTGAAGTGAGACATTCGTACGCTTTACCATAGCCTCTCGTTCGGACTGAATTAGCTCCTTACTGGCCCGAGGACCTGGTAGGTACCTCTCTACAACTGTGCTATCGTCTGCATACCCATAGATACCGGGCATCAGCAGATCGTTAATATGCAGCAGGAAAAGAGTTGCAGAGAGAACTGATCCCTGAGGAACTCCGGCATTAGTCGTCATGGGCTCTGACAAGCATCCATCGACAACAACTCGGAGAGACCGTTCACTCAGAAAGTCTTTTACCCAGTTAATCAGGCCAGGGGAAATGCCGTACGCTGGAAGCTTACTCAAAAGGCTGGCGTGCCATACCCTGTCGAAGGCCTTCGAGGCGTCTAAGGAGACAGCAATCGCTTCTCCATTCTTCTCGAGGGTCTCGCTCCACATGTGAGTGGTATACACTAGTAGGTCCCCAGTAGACTGATTTTGGCGAAACCCGTATTGTGGGTCATTGAGGAGATCGTTACCTTCCAGGTATGTCAGGAGGCGCGAGTTCAATAAACGCTCCATAATCTTGCAGAGTATGGAGGTTATTAAATCGGTCGATAGTTGGCAGGATCGGCACGACTGCCCTTTTTGGGCACGGGTTGCACATTGGCAAGCCTCCAGGACTTAGGCACTATATCAGTTCTAAATGAGAGGCGATACAAGCGCGTCAATACAGGAGACAACTCGGGCGCACATGCTTTGAGAACTATTGCTGGTATACCATCTGGTCCACTAGCTTTATTCACGTCTAGACGACACAGTGCTCTCAAAACTTCTCTGTTCCTTATGCGAATATCGAGCATTGAGGTGTTGCAGTGAGGTAGAGTTGGTGGAGTAGCACTGCTAGTGTCAAGACGAGAATTGTGGGCAAAGAGAGCTGCAAAGAGACCTGCTTTCTCTCTCGCTGTGTGAGCCAGTGTTCCATCAGGTTTAACCAGCGGAGGCAATGTTGGCCTACAGAAGTTCGCTTCGACCGATTTGGCAAGGGACCAGAATGCTCTGCTATCGGACGGCTGTGCAGAGAGCTTTGCGCCAATATGGGTAATGCAGTCGAACCGAGCCTTCTTCAGTGCCTTTTCTTAGGACTTGGCAGCATGGTTGAAAGCTCTCTTCTTTGAGCTCAGATCCGGAGCTTTACGATCACGAGCGTCATCCCATGCGAGAAACGCCGAATGCTTACGCTCTTCAGCTTGAACGCAATCGGCGTTGAACCATGGTTGAGCTGAGCCTCCGATGGGTACGTCCCTTAAAGGATGAAAAACTCCATAGCTTGACGTATCACATCGGATATAGCATCTGCACAGCTCGACGGACCTTCATAAGAGAAGCAGACCTGCTGCCAAGGATAAGACGCAAAAAAGTGCCGCATCTCATCCCAATCTGCTGACTTATAACGCCATATTCTCCGTTGACCACGTGAGTAGCAGTCAGGTAGGGAGAAGCACGAAACAGACTTCACCAGACAGTGATCTGAAGTTCCAAGTGGTGAGGAAACTGTTACAATACATCTGTCCGGATCAGTGGTCAGTAGAAGGTCCAAACAATTGGCAGTATGACCAACTACATCAGGCACCCTAGTCGCTTGCTTAACCAGCTGGGAAAGGCCCATCGACACTGCAAAGTTTCGCGCTTCTCTCCCAGCATGGTCGGTCTTCTGGTATGGGAAAAGCCAGTCTTGGTGGCAGGCGTTAAAGTCCCCCAGAACGACGAGCTGCGCATCAGGGTGCCGATGCAGAGCCTTGTCGGTGGCCTCACTGAGGTGGTCGAACAACCGAGTTGTCTCCTGATCACCGCTGTGCGATCGGTAGACACAGGCATAAACAATTGTGTCCATACCAGTGTCCACCAACAGCCATAGCGTGGATAAATTTGGGTTTTCAAGGTGACGGAGACGCTGGCAGCAGATGTCATTACGGAGGTACACACAGACCCCGGCACGCTGCAGGAAATGATGCTCCAGTGAGTATCCCCGGTAGTTGAGGTATGCCGTATCTGACGGACATCTAATTTGGGTCTCCGTCAAGAAAAGCAAGTGTGGCTTGTCAGTCTCAAGATGGTAGTGGACCGCATCGAGATTAGAGTGCAGCCCTCTAATATTTAAGAGGTGCACTTGAAATGAGAGGACGTGCATCCGCTGTAGAGACTTGCCTTTCTTTTTACCTTTCATTTTTTTTTTTTCGTGGAGTGGATAGGAGAGATGGAAGATGGCAGTTGAGCGAGGTGATGCGATTTTAAACCCAACAACACGACCAGAGTTGCTGCGCCAAAGGAGGCTTGATCTGGAGACTGCGGGGACGCCCGAACCCCCCCAGGGATCGCCATCGGGTCCTCTCGCCCGGTCGCCAACCAGCACGATGGGCCCACCCTGGGATTTTTCGCAGTTGGCGGGGCAGCCTTTCGTGTGTGGCTGGCACACTACTTGGGCCCCCAACTACTTGCGGTCGGCCAGCGGAGCACCGTGCTTCGGATCCCGCTACCCTCCGCGATCAAACGTCCGACACAACAACAGCTGGCGCATCGGACCCAGTATACGTCACAACACAACTGCTTAGACCCATCTTCCACCATACGGCTTCACCAGACATCACGCCGGAACACGACGGATCGCTTGGCGGCATAGCTTTGTCTGGTGGGTGGTAACTTTTAAGCCGGCAGCCGATGCTATGGCCTACCACCGCATTTACTGCTCGTTTAGCACTACCCAGGGGACATATTGTGTAGGGTGGTCAGAACTAAGTAAATCCTACGGACGCAAGCAGTTCATCCCCCCAAAATTGCAATAAGTCTAAATACAGCTAGTAACTATACATTAATTTATTACGGAGCAACCGTGGTTACCTCCCGGCTTCATCATCAGATCAGTTAAATACCAAAATGGCTGTGTCCCACTCTATCTTGTCATTAGAAATTAAATTTTTGTAAAACTGAGACCAAGTCTATGACCAGTGCGTGTTGCCAGTGATGACATATGGTTCCGAAATGTGGTCGCTCACAATGGGCCTCATCAGAAGCTCAAATTCACCCAAAGAGCAGTGGAAAGGGCTATGCTTGGAGTTTCCTTGTATGATCGAATCAGAAAGGAAGATATCCGCAGGAGAATGATGGTTACCGACATAGCACGAAGAATCACAAAATTTAAGTGGCAATGGGCAGGGCACATTGCCCGCAGAAAAGATGGCCGTTGGGGCCGAAAGGTTCTGGAATGGCGACCGCGTACCAGAAGACGCAGTGTTGAAAGGCCCCTTACAAGGTGGACCGATGACCTGGTGAAGGTTGCGGGAATACGACCGACGAGGCCTATGTCCAGCAGTGGGCTATCGGCTGAATGATGATGGTGATGATGGTGAGACCAATCTAAAAGTATTTTCAAAAAGAAAAGACCTTTATTAAAACCAATCTTTTTTATTAATGACGGAGTTCTGAGATAAAAATAAAATATACAACTAAATAGAAAAGCGATTTCTTTTTAACCGACCGAACCGACCGGCGACAAAAAAGGAGGAGGTTATCAATTCCGTTGTTTTTTTTATTATTATTATTTATGTATACTACCCTCAGAACTCCGTCATTTATGGACTGACTTGCAAATTTTGTGTTCTCTTAGAGGATATGCTTTCTGATTGGTCCCAATTTTTCAGAATCCAGTTCTGATGATGGGATCCATGAGGAATCGAAGGAACTCCACAAATATTATAGGCAACCATATGGTGATTTTGGTAGTTTCACCGAGAACTTGAGCATTTACAGTCAATAAGTAACATTTGATGAAGTGGAACTGATGAAGAAGACCAGAAAAGGCCAACGGAACTTTATACTCACATAGATATCACAATGAAGATAGTTAAGCGACTATGTAACTATGTACTATATAATAAATGAATGGTTCTGTGTTAAAAATGGTATCATCGAAGTGAACTGATAATGATGATGGAGCCGGAAGATAGGCACTGGAACTCCGTAACTAATCAATGTAACCTAGCCGTGTTTGGGCTTATTAAAATTGTCATGAGATGTTCTTTGGCGGTAAGGTACTATCAAACTGATCTGATGATGGAGTCGGAAGGTAGGTACAGGAACTCCGTAATTAATCAATGTATCGTAGCCGTGTTTAGGCTTATTAGAATTATCATGAGATGCACTTTGGCTATAGGGTACTATCGAACTGATCTGATGATGGAGCCGGAAGGTGGAAGGTACTTGATAATAAAACAATGTAATCTGGCAATATTTAGATTAATTCGAATTTTCATGAGAAATAGGCACTCAGGTTACAAGTGGCAACTAAAAAGTGTGTAATAAAAAACTGTTTACAAAAAAAAATTGACTTCACTAAAAAAACACTAAAAGGATCAAAATAACTTTAATTTCGGTAGTCGGTGTTTTTCGGTACTGTTAGTTTCTTATTTAACACCGACTTCCAAAATTAAAGTTATTTTGATCCTTTTCAGCTTGCTTTTACACACTCAAACACTACTTTTCATACAATCCGTTCCACACAAAATATTCAACTAACTCACTCCATACACCTACTCACACACTCACTCCACTCAGTGCCTTATATATCATATCGTGTCGTACCAAATCTTACATATATAGTCAATCATACTCGTACATAAGCGACGACCGACGTTACAAGACTGTTGTCTTATCGTTCAAAACTTCAGAAACAAAAATAGTTTACTCTAATCAATAAGAGATTGCTAATTCTGCTATTCTCGATATTGGACACTTAAATACTTATTTACAACATAATAATCATGACTTAACCGTCCGAACTCAAAATATAAAGAGTATATTCAGTAATATCGAAGACCTTGAATTAACTTTGTCTCAAATAGGATTTGAAATGGATGTCCTACTTTTAACACAGTGCAGATTAAACGCTTATAAACAAATACCTGTGTTAAAAAACTATACTTCGTTCAATACTTCTAGATACTTAAATCAAAACGATGGCGTAGTTGCCTACATAAAAGACTGTCATTTACCCCAGGCAATAGAAATTAATTTGATACATGCCTCAGCTTTGCAAATCACAATCTCTAATTTCACCATTAACGGTATTTATCGGTCTCCATCGAATGTATCTGCAGATTGTTTCATTGACTCGCTTGATCAATACCTACAAACTATTGACTCACACGGAAATACTATTATTACCGGAGATATAAATATTAACTTAATAGGGAAACTTGCAGAAACATCACAAATACGGAGTAACAGATTGAATTATTTAAATATGGTGGCTGCGCACGGTTTCCTCCCAGGGCATTGCTTGCTTATCAGGGATAACAGCTGCCTCGATCACATGGTTCTTAAGCTAGACAAATCTAAAAACTCGGCTTTCGTGGCAGTTTTAAACACGTCGGTTACGGATCATGTCCCACTCGTACCAAACCAAGTCTTATGTCAAAACTAAGACCGTGACTAATTTAGTGAATGCTTACGAGCAACTTGTAAACACGGATACGTCTTTTCTTAATATATATAGAGACCCAAACATTCTAGCAGATGCGATGATAGAAGTGATTAGGTCATCTCTTCTCCAAAACACTGAGATTATCTCACTCTCTAGCTCCAAGCGTACTCTAAAACCATGGATAACTACGGGCGCCTTAAGATGTATTAGGTTTAGAAATAAATTGTTCCTACAGTTGAGAAAAGACCCTTTTAATGTTATTTTGATCATAACGTATAAGCGTTATCGCACATTTTGCTCAAATCTTATTAAGAAACTTAAAAGACAATATCATAAAAATCAAACTTTAACTTCTGAGAAAAATCCCAAGGTACTTTGGTGTAAAATTAACGACATAACTTATTACAAAAAATCTAAGACTTCCAGTGTGCACCTACTTCAAAACACACCGCATCCTCTCGACTCGTTAAACCGCATAAGCAACTTCTTTGTAACTATTGGGAAAACGTTGGCGGAAGAAATCATGACTCTAACTGGGCAAGAATATAAACCTTCTGTTAGTGCTTCAAATACACCATCTCAAGCCAACTCATTTGTGTTGCTGGAGACAGATTTGAAAGAAGTGGATAGTACACTCATTGCACTTGACTCTGCAAGTGCTTCGGGGTGGGATGGCATATCAGTGAGTTTCCTTAAGTTGGCTCGAGACTTTGTAGTACCACTCATTTGCAAATTAACCAATCTGTGTTTTGAAACAGGCATATTTTGTGATGCGTTAAAACGATCTGTCGTCACGCCTGTGCACAAGGATGGGGACAAGAGCGATGTTAATAATTACCGACCAATATCCGTCTTACCATCACTTTCTAAAATTATAGAAAAAATATTAAATAAAAGGTTTACAAATTATTTGAATAAATTTAACATTCTCTCTGACTCATAATATGGTTTTAGACAAGGGAGATCAACTCAGGACGCGGTTATAGCATTAACGTCTGAAATTACAGATAAAGTAGACAAGGGATATAATTGCGTCACGGTGTTCCTAGACCTAAAAAGGCTTTTGACATTGTATCGGTTCCTATCCTTGTGCAGAGACTTGAGGCTATAGGGATTAGAGAAATGGCTCTTTCTCTGTTTGACAGTTATCTCCAGGGTAGGAAACAACAGGTTTAGGTAGATCAATCGTACAGCAATGAGGAAAATGTTGTTTTTGGTGTTCCGCAGGGCTTGGTACTCGGCCCGCCACTGTTTCTAGTGTATATCAATAAGCTATGTAATCTACTAAACAGTGGCGGGAAAATCTTCTCAAATGCGGACGATACAGCTATTCTCTACTTTAGCGAGTCTTGGGAAGTCGTTCGTAGTAAGGCTGAAGGAGGGTTAGTTGTCAGAGATAGGTGGCTTAAAGCAAGCTTGTTAACCCTGAACATTGCTAAAACAAATTACATTTGTTTCTCTCCAAGTGCAAGGTCTAAGCCCTGTACTAATTTTAATATTCGTATTCATACATGTCCAAACAGCTTGGGTCAGGATTGTGACTGCAAACCCATCAAACAGTTAACGTCTACAAGATACTTGGGAGTCATAGTCGATGAGTGTTTAACGTGGCACTCGCATGTCGAGGTCATTGTCGCGGGTTCGAAAATTGATATGGATTTTTAAAAATCTACGACACGTAGTGCCTCAGAAGACACTCAATAGCATTTATATCGCTCTCACGCAGTCAGTAATCACATACTGCTTACCTATTGGGGGAGGCGCCACTAAAACTAAATTTTTAGAGTTAGAAAGAGCCCAAACGTCACTGTTAAAAGTAATCTATTTTAAACCATATAGATATCCCACAATCGATCTATATAGAATTAGTGGCCTATTAACCGTCAGGAAACTATACCTTTTAAATATCATTCTATATTTACACCTTCCCTTTTTCCTTCCGGTAAACCCGGAAAGCCAATCTAGGAGGAGAAAAGATATTGTGGCTTACTCTCCAAGGGTACTTATGGTTTTTGCAAGACGTCAGTATGTATGCCAATCAACCTACATATACAACAAAATTAACGCTAAGCTAAATTTCCACCACGAGGTCTCGCATGAATGCGAAAAAGTTATAACCGAGTGGTTAAAAACTCTAACTTATTAAGAAACAGAGCATATTCTAGTCAGACTTGCATGATCACTTATCTTCTTAAATCATCGTCGTAATTACACAATGTTATCTTTAACATCGAAAATGATGACACTTCACCAAACACGTAAACCCACACATAAACATACACACACTCACAACTACACACAGTTACACACTACACAGAGCTGCTTATTATTTTTATAAGTCATTGTTTCTGTTTGTTCAAAGTTTGGTTTTTAGTTTTATTTTATTTGTTACTTAGTCTCAATATTGTTAAGTATCAACTAAGGGAAGGAGCAAAACAATCTCAACACAAGTATTATTAATAACTTACTGGGACTGTTTTATTCACATTTGTAATGTTACCATTTGAGACCGAGTAAACGAATAAAAATTTGATTTATTATTTTATTTTTGATCCTTTTATTTATTAATTTTTTAGTGGAGCTAGTTTTTTTTTTATAGAAAGATTTTTATTTGAAGTTGCATAAAAATTGTCCTTTGTCCTAATTCGGTTCATGGTCCACTTAGTTCTATTTAACCGTGAAGTAGCAGACAGAGTTACTTTCACATTTATTTAAATTGTAACATGCATGGATACGCTTGATTGAGATCACGATACTAGCAAAAATATTAAAATTACATTACCTATGATTCCATCAGGCTTAAAGCCCAGTTCGTGAAGAACATCCGTAAGTCCTATCTGAATAACAGCAATCCCCACAAAACAGTTTTGAATATTTTCGAAAACTGTGTTGTCAGTAGATGTTATTATATCAACTATGTCGATACCGTGAGGTGCTAATACTTTGTGACAACTGAAACAAAATAAATTGTACAAATAACAGTAATAGTGGTAATGGTAAAAACCAAGAGCTATAAGCTTGTCTATAATAATAATAAACTGTACAGTGTGCGGTCTACATTGAGAAAAAAATTGGAAAATGAGGCCTTACTCAAAAGAAAACTATATATTATTATTATATATTGTTGAACTTTATTTAAAAAAACCCGTTTTATACTTGATCAAGTATTAATTTTTAATTTCTTACCGTTCTACAGCAGCCGCGAAGACAGGTATACGCATTAGTTGCGCGCCCATACCAACCCACTGTGAGCCCATTCCACTGTACACAAACCATAACGGTCGACGAGTATTGTCAAAATACTCAATTTTCTCACTTAAGCTTACAGTTTTTTTGATTTCGTTTGTATCTGATAAACCAAAAAGACAAATTTATTGAGTTACTCGATTGAACGTTTGGTCAACAATTGGGTAATATTTAAGGGATTTATTTTCTGCAATGAGAATTTGTTCATACCCAGTATAGCGAATCCCCTGCCTAAATGTCCAGAGATGTTGTTTGCATGAATATTATGCAACAGTGCTAATTCCTCAGCATCGATGGGTCGGGACTTGAGGTCATCAAAAATCTTCTTGACAGCAGACTCGTGACGCCCTGATAATGTGACCAGGCGTGGAATAGAAGATTGGTAGCGGGACAGGTCCTAAAATATTCAATCATTGTTCAGGTATGCGATTATATTGTCTACCCACTGAATAAGACCAATGTAAGTCCGTATTCTTTATATAATATAGCATGCATAAATGAGAAACAAAAATAGGCCCAGTATCGTGTCTTGAGGAAAAACCGGCAGCCGACAGAACTTACGCTGTACCCGTTCTAATAGAAGAATGTACTTTGTTTCGTGTGAATTAAATTCGAGTTTGCTACGAGCAAATGCGAAATATATAGCAACAATTGCATGTTTGCTAGTGAACCGAGCCGACTGCCGCAAGACGAACCCCAGGGATTGGTGTGCTCGCTTACACAGACCGATTATGTGGTCATTGCAGGTAAGCTCGGTGTCCAACGTGACACCAAGATCGTGGATTGTTGTGACGCGCTCAAGCGGAGTGATATGTTGTATGTATACACGTAAGGTGAGCGACAGCGAGAGAATGTGATAGCCTTACATTTAGACTTATTAAATTTAAGCGGTTGCGGTAGTTTCAGGCTATCACATTATCGATTTCCCGCCGGAGCGCATCTCAGTCAGCCGTTGTCCCTATACCCAACATCAGACACTTCGCCGTCTCTATGACCTCCTGCAAGACATTGACCATGACCAGGAATTGGGTTGGGCCAAGAGTGCATACTTGACTCACACCCGACTGAGTAACGTAAGATTCAGACCGATAACCGTCAAGTTAAACATACTGCCTACGATTATCAAAGTAACTATAAAATAATTTTAATTGGTGGGGTGTAAATCCTAAGGCCATTATGAACACGGTCAAAAGCTTATTAAAATCAAAATATCCTGCATCATGGACAATAAGCAGGTATGCTTATTGTCCATCGCAGTCACTGCATAATCCACAAAATTAATTAGGTTCGCTGCCGTTGACCTACCATGCTGACTCTCGCTAAGTTGCGTACTAATTTTCCTAGTTATGAGCCGGTTCAATATCGATTCGAATAACTTTCCGAAAGCCGAAAGGACTGCGATAGGCCTGTAATTAGTGATGTGTGACTTTGAGCCATCTTTGTGTATGGGAGTCACACGAGAAAGTTTCCAAAGCGAAGGATAAGTAGCGCTTTTAACAGCGAGATTGAAAATTAATAATAAGGGTAACTTAAAAATCTCAATGCAGTCCTTCACAATAAATGGGCGAATACCGTCTGGCCCATTAGATGACTGGGGCTTCAAGCGCTTGACTGCTAGAAACAAATCATGGCTGTTTATGTTATCCAAAGCGACACGGTATGATGACACAACGGCCCCTTGTGCTCAGCGATTTCATGCGATAGTACGGGCTTTTCAGTTAGAAATACCGATTTGAAATAGCTTGCGAAAGCGTTTACAGCAACCAAACCGGTCACCGTCCTGTCATCATATTCGTACTCCCAGCATTTTTGTCTGGTTGAACGCTACTCCCTAACAAAGGACCAGAAAGCCTTCGGTTCCCTTCTTATATCCATCTCTGTCCACCTGATGTAATAAAAAGTTTTAACATTTATAGGCAACATCCTATTATATTTAAACATAGATGTAGATACAATACTCATTAGTTACGTCTTTCTTAGATTTTTCAGGTAGGTGTACTTTTCCTGTATATTTTTAATTATGTCTGGAGTGTACAATGTTGAGTACTGATACCCCGGACCCAGCCTCCATTGTTTTTTTAAAGGAACGTGACATCGTAAGCAATCAAGAGATTTAAAGAGATACAATAGAGCGGCTATAGACATGTCTTAGAAAAACTGTCATCTAAATGCCTCAGTGACGCCATCTAGCTTTGAATAGTAAACACGCGAATTTTTGTAATTACATAAATTTAACTATCGCTCGGTAGGTGGCCAGGGGCTTATCATGATATGTTAAAATGTCAGTCGTGCGAGCGAAAAAGAGTGATGGAGCTATACCCTCTATATAGCTCCATCCCTTTAATAGTTCGGTTTAGGTCGTAAAATAGATTACGTTAAGAGCTCGTGGTAGAAGCCTCGGTGTTTACTAGGTAAGGTAAAGCTTTTTAGCAATAGATGGCGTTATCACAAAATCAGTAAATGTTCCAGAAGAATTTATGATAATTATTGAATTCTAATTAATTACTGCGTAAATACCAAGAATATTTACGAAAATAAACCGAAGTTAGGTCTAGTCATTTTACCATAACAATATTTGCAATAGGCTAATGCGTAGTTTGGCATATTTTCTAAGAAAATGATTTTCTTTTAGTGCATAAAGCGGATACAAATACGACTTGACGTGTCATATTAGACTGAGCAACTTATGACCACTAGGTAATAAGTATCGGATTACAATATTGTTTGCTATGGCCTGTCTATTGGTAGTATATATTTAATGTCTTTGCATGCATCCAACTAAGAACGTAATCCTCTAACGTTCTGATAAAAAAAAATATTTTTTTTAGGTTTCTGGGGTTTTGTTAATTTGCTTACGAAACCCATAGCGCCATGGCTTTATAAGACATCCTCCACCCAGTTCTCCAAGGACATATACATATTAACATGCTTGGTGCGTAGGGTTAGCTTAAATGAAGCATAATCGCCTCGCGATTTCAAAGCCTCAGCAGAACAGATATCCTCGGCACATATTGTTTTCAAATGTCCAGTCACTTGATCAACCGTGGTACCGACTTTAACATAATACAAATGCAGGTACGATTTACGTTCGGCAGCTAGCAGCGACGATGATTCAGGAGCGGCCGTACCTCGGATCAGATTTTCGAGCGAACGTCGATTACGGAGATGGCCGATGCGGCCCGAATGTGAGCTTCGCGCATAGGTCGGGTTGCCGTATCCAAAATCGTAGTACCCTCAGTGTTATTTTGTTTTGAAAGTACAGATTCTTTATTTAGACCGATTAGTTTTTTAATTAGCTGATTTTGTTCACTTAGGACCTTTTTCATTGAGGTAACTTTGCTCTGTAGTAAAAGCACGGTTTTCGTCAACTCGCGGATAACAGTTTCGGCACTTTTTTCAGACATTTTGTATTTTTAAAATAAAAAAATCACACGAGCAAAAATGTATACACTCAAGAGTGAGCAGTTACTTGTTGATTCGCCGTATATAGGTACGGTCGTTAGTGTTGTATAAATCATTGTGAAAGCTTGTTGACAAAAAAAGTGCATAAACCACGGTGGACTTATCGTAACGGAGACAAAACGTGTGTGAACAACTTTGCACGGGCAATAAACCGAAAAATTTTACAGCATAAAAACGTGTGCAAGCGGCCTTACGCACGTTATGAGGAATACAAGTTTCTATCTGTATAATTATATAAAAATATACCCCTATTTCCAACCCACATATCATCCACACAATATGTTCTCTAGAGGAGATTCCCACTCTAATTGCCATCCTAAACAGATATACCAGGTATAAATTAATTAACGTGAGATTTATTAGAAAAAAATTACCTTGGGCTTGTATCTTCCATGCAAAAGGACGTGCGAGTTAACGCCGGAGAGAGACATGCCATTGATCGCAACGTATGAGCGGCTGAAAGCCTGGTGTTCAGTGACGATTCGTATGCGCCCCTCGCGCAGCGCAACTACGTCTTGACGTGGGTTGTTGCAGTGTAAGTTGGCAGCTAGTTTACCACTATGATAGCCCAGCAACACCTGTGAATTAAGAACTTTAATGCAGATAGACCAAATGCTCATGAAATGCGATAGATGCATGAGTTATTCGTGTATTAACAGCACCAATATCCTTTACAGCAATCATGATGATGATGATATTATTTAGCCGATTTTGGCACACAGTGACATATTCCTTAGCTTCTAACAGTGGTCGTGTGAATTTTGAGCACAGAAATGGCATATCAGAATACTGTTGGCGACAAAATAGAGGGTCTAGCTTTAAAGTCGTCAGGTTTTTGATCTAATTCCAACCTGTCGCTGCATACAACAACAGATAACAACACCGCGAGCATGAACAACAGATACAAAATCGACCAAAGAAAAACAAAATCGTAGTGTTTATACACTTTGATGATCCGTCGTGTGATCGAGGCCTAGGTTAAGGTCGTCATCTACTCAGGTCACTGAGGAGACCCATGGGGTTACGGCATTCGTAGAGAAAATCTGGCAGTTGGGACTCGATGTGGCCCTGCACCGGGTTTACAAATAACGATAGAAGAGTTTCACATCGGCGACCGGTCGAGTCTTGTAAAACTTCGTGGAATAATTTCGAAGTCTGACTCTCAAACTGGAGCGGGCCGAGGCCTTCAGGCGCCTCCTGCCAGGGGCTCTACGTGGAGATTGAGCGGTTTATGGCCCTGTAAGGGGCGCAGTGAGGGCGCCGTCGCTGTAGAAGCGACCGGCTGCCAAGCTGAGCGCGTCCCAGAGGGTCATGGCCATACAGATGATGCGAGGACACCTTACGGTCTCCCGGCCTGCTGCTACAGGATTAGGACGCAATAGTCCTTTAACATACGCACAACCTACGGTGTTGCAATGCTGAGGCAAAATCTCGCTGCCACGAGAAATCGAGGTATGGCAGACAGAGTTCTGGCAGAACCGCATTGTGTGGACCGCCAGGAAGACACGGTATATATCACGTAAGGGCAAGGTATCGCTGTATCTTCGTGGAGGCGATGTCAGCAAAACCGAAGGGGCCCAGTAGAACAGAACAAAACAGTGTAACAGAGAACGCAAATTCGCATATTATCTGCCCAGAGGTCAAATTCTTTTGAGTTTTTCTGATTCACATTTCATCACAAACACTTATAACACTGTATAGAACACAAAAACAACAGCGTTTGTGCATTGCAGCCTTATGAAATTTTTAATTTCCATATCCACACACTGTTTCATCACAATGGCGTAGCGTCATAGGCTTTGCGAGATATCATTTTTCGCTATATGTCATTACGTCCTTGTTAATTTACCTGAATACTAAGTTCTTTAAGTCATCGTTCTTGTCAAAGGCGTGGTGTGGTGTGATGTGGCCTTTTCCCCCAAATAAAAAGATTTTTCTTTCTTTCTAGAGCCGACGCGAGAGTAAATTTATTTAAAAAAAAAAAACTTTATCTTACACTAGGATCTTTATTATTAAACAGTTAAAATTAAAAAAAAAAACTTTTTTTTTAATTAGGAAAAAACCGATGAAAAATTCCACCACTGGGGGGTCCAGAATCATATTATACTGGATCCAGTGTATTCGTTTGTACATCGATGTCAAAGACACCTGTATATTATTCCGTGCGGGAAACGGACCCGTGACACGCAGCGCAACCGTCAATTGCTCAAGCACTTCGCCAATCGTTCGCCTATTTTAATGGATAATTTAGCAACGCAAAAAAATCCAACAATTGTATCCATTTTAGGTTTGTGTAAAAGTTATGTTTCTTACTAATTTGATAATCAATAAAGTAAGTTAAATTTATTCTATTCTCTACTAACCTTAGTGAGGGCAGCTATGCCAGATGCTGCTTCCGTCAAACCAATATTGGATGTCACGCTACCGACCAGTAGGGGGTCTTGTCTACCTTTACAGTAGACTTCTTCAAGTGTTTCTAGCTCAGATTTGTCAGCATCAGGCAAGCCTGCAAAATCACAACGATCCTTATGCGGTCTACTGAAACGTAGATTATTACTAAAAAGCCTGCACAGTTCTTCTTCACAACATGTACCTAGAATAATGCACATCCTTTTTAACCGACTTCTAAAAAAGGAGGAAAAAATACAAACATCCGAATTGAGGTTCTCAATTCGGATGTTTTTTTTATGTTTGTTCGCGCATATCTTCGTCGCTTGCCAATAGATTTGAAAAAAAATCTTTTTTTGTTGGAAAGGGTATACTTTCCAAATGGTCCCATAATCACCAAGTCGGGATCTGATGATGGAATCTTGGCGAAATCGAGGGAACTTCAAATATTATAGGCAACTATATAGTGTTTTGGGTACTTTCATCGATTACTTAAGCATTTACAGTCAAAAAGTAACATTTAATGAAGTGGAACTGAGGAAGAAGGTCAGATCAAGGAAGGAGAAATGGTCAACGGAACTTCATACTCGCATAAATATCACAATGAAGATAGTTAAGCGACTATGACAATACAAATAAATGAATGATTCTGAATAGTTACGTTGAAAATGGTATCAAAAAGTGATCTGATGATGATGATGGAGCCGGAAGGAAGGCACTGGAACTCCGTAATTAATCAATGTAACCTAGCCGTATTTGGACTTATAAGAATTGTCATGAGATGCACTTTGGCTATAAGGTACTATTGAATTGATCTGATAATGGAGCCGGAAGGTAGAAGGTAAACCCTGGAACTTCATAATAAACAATGTAACATAGCAGTGTTGTTTTTTTTTTTTTTATTGGGTGGGAAAATCATCCTAATGACATCCCCGCTCTTGGGCGGAGCGGGAGATAGTGTCAGACTCTTACTGACTAAAAACCCACTCCTGTTCCTTCGTTGCCTTCGTCCCAGGGCCCCGGGTCCGCTTTCACACTACCCGTGGCCCCAGTAGGCTTCGACCCTACTGGGCCTCTACGATTTGCTGACATCTCCTTGAGGCGCGCGTGGAACGAAACGCGCCGTCGACGACTTGGGCTCGGTCCGGACGGTTACCGGACGGTCAGACGGCGAGCCACCTGCTCGGCGTCTGCAAGCCCGCGCCTACGGTGGCCGGAAATCGGGATCGGAATCCCGGCGGCGGTTGGAGCGTAAGGACCGTTGCCTCACGCGATCGGCCGCCTCCTTAGCTAGCATTACTGCTTCGCAGAAGGAGGCGACCGCCTGCCACTCCTCGCTCCGGAGCATGGCCTCAACCAAGGCCCGGCGCGAGAGATCGCCGCCGCCGATTGCCCCCACGAGGACACGGCGTTGCTCTGCCCAAGCGGGGCACACCTCTACCGTGTCCTCCGGGTGGGCCACACAGTGGCGACACCCGGGCGTCGTTTCCGCACGAATCCGGTGCAGTAACCTCCCGAACTTACCGTGTCCGGTGAGGACCTGCGTCATGCGGAATGTGAGGACGCCGTGAGGTCTTTCCAACCACGCCTCAAGGGGACGCGAGGGGACTTACCGCCATAATTGTGGCGTGCCCAACCTAGAAGTGTTTGGGTTAATTGAAATTATCACGAGAAATAGACACTCTGTTTATAAGTGTATCGCAACTAAAAAGTGTGAAATAAAAAACTTTTTACAAAACAAAAATAACCGACTTCAATAAAAAAATACAGTAAATGGATCAAAATAACTTTAATTTCGGAAGTCGGTGTTAAATAAGATACAAATAATACCGAGAAACACTGACTTCCGAAATTAAAGTTATTTTGATCCATATATTGTATTTTTTTTGTGAAGTCGGTTATTTTTTTATTTTGTAAAAAGTTTTTTACACCATAATTTTATTAATAAATGAAGTTACTATCATAATTCAAGCACTGAAAGAACCATGGACAAGAATACATTCAGTCAAAAAAGTATCGGGAATGGATGATCTGTTTATGGTTCCAAATTCAAATTTTTGTTTTTTTGTAGTTGTTAGATTGGCACAACTGTTTTCCATTTTGGCGCGGAGTTTGAGTTGCATCTGTTATTTATATTAAATACAGTGCTGGTTTTAGTAATATCATATATAGTGTGTATTGCGAATTTCATAATGGACAAAAATATCGAACAAAGAGTTTGTCTTAAATTTTGCATCGCCAATGGAATTTCGTGTTCGGAGTCACTGAAAATGTTACAGGAGGCTTACGGTGAATCGACTTTATCAAAAACTCGTGCTTATGAGTGGTTCAAAGCGTTCAAAAGCGGTCGAGATGTGATGGAAGATTTGCCTCGCTCTGGTAGGCCGTTAACGTCTGCAACTGAAGTTAACATCGCAAAAGTGAAGAAAATAGTGACTGAAAATCCCCATTCAACTCTGAGAGAGATAGCCGCCGAACTTTCTGTATCTCACGAGTCGATCCGTACCATTTTAACTAATCATTTGGGTATGAAACATGTTGCTGCTCGGCTAGTCCCAAAAGATCTGAATTTTCTCCAAAAACTCAATCGCATGAAAGTCGCTGAGGACATGCTAGAACGAGTCAGTTCGGACTCAACATTCATGAAACGCATTGTTACTGGTGACGAGACGTAGGTTTACGAGTTTGACATGCAAACTAGTCAACAAGCTTCGGAGTGGCGCCTTCCAACTGAACCGAAACCGAAAAAACCACGCCAAAGTCGATCAAAAGTCAAAGTCATGTTGACTGTTTTCTTTGACTATCGCGGTGTTGTGCACTCTGAATTCTTACCGGAAGGTCTAACGGTAAATAAAGAATTCGAAGACATTTAGTGTATTATTGATCTTTTCCCGGTACTTTCTTGACAGAGTAGTATATTAAACGTAGCCCACCCACCAACAGACGAGATCATTTTGAAGTTGCGACATATACATTGTCACATTAACATCAGCTCTGAGATTTTTTATGTTTAATCAATAGTAACATTGTTTATTTCTATGTAAAAAAAAAAAAAAATTCCATATGAACTATTATTGTTAAAGATTGTAGGTTTGTGTTGGCTCGACCGCTCTAATATTTATTTATTGCGAGTATTTATATATTTTTTGAGGGTTTGTTCTTATCCAAGTACCAAAAGGTCTTCGGTGGGATCTCATGATGGAATTGCGACAGAGCCTATCACAGGGCACGCCATAATTATGGCGGTAAGTCCCCTCTTTGAGGAGTAGCTGAAAAGGGGTCACGGCGTCTTCAACTTCCGCATGACGCAGGTTCTCACCGAACATGGTCAGTTCGGGAAGTTCCTGCACCGGATTCATGCGAAAGCAACGCCCGGATGTCACCATTGAGTGAACCGCCCGGAGGACACGGTGGAGCACACGGTAGAGGTGTGCCACGCTTGGGCAGAGCACCGCCGTGTCCTCGTGATCGGCGGCAGCGATCTCTCGCGCCGGCTCTTGCCATGGTCCGAAGCGACGAGGAGCGGCAGACGGTCACCTCCTTCTGCGAAGCAGTAATGTTAGCAAAGGAGGGGGCCGCACGGGCACGCGAGAGGGCGCAGCCCTCACGTCCCAGCCACCGGAATCCCGATCCAGATTTCCAGCCACCATAGGCATGGGCTTGCAGACGGCGAGCAATGGGTAGCTCGCCATCCGATCTTCCGGTAACCGTCCAGACCGAGCCCAAGTCGTCGACGGCGCGTACTGTTCCACGCGCGCCTCAAGGAGATGTCAGCAAACCGTAGGGGCCTAGCAGGGTCGAAGCCTACTGGGGCTAAGGGTCTGCTTCTGAAAGGAGGAGTCGGCCCTGGTTTGAAAGGCAACGAAGGAACAAGAGTGGGTTTTTAATCAGTAAAAGTCTGACACACCTTCTCGTTCCGCCCAAGAGCAGGGGATGTTAGTTATTTTTTTATATTAAATTTATATGTTTACATAGTATATTATTATTTATATATTTATACTAGGTGACCCGGCGAACTTCGAACTGCAAAATAGTAAGGATAACGCCATCTACTGGCGTTACCAGAACAGCATAATTCATTTTATAATGACATTTTAATTAGAGATAGCGTTGTATTCGGTATTTTTTTTGTCATTTTTTCCTTGTAAAATTTCGAATATTTCAAGACCAAAATTAGCCAAATAGGTCCAACCATTTTTGAGTTTTAGCGAGACTAACGAACAGCTATTCATTTTAATATATGTAGATATTAAATTTATATATCGACCGGTCGTTGTGACAACGCTTGGGGAACGCCTCTGTCCAACAGAGGACTTCTTTAGGCTGAATGATGATGATGACAATGATTATTTATTAAAATGATCAAAAAATATATATAGGGTACGAAATTACTTTAATTAAAAAAAAAAACGATTCGGCAGATTATTCTGAACGTACTACTTTCAGGATGTGCGTTTATTATGTTACATGTTGTATATTAAAGACTCTATTGGTGCTGAAAACCTACATTTTATTCTCACCTGTACCATATGCTTCCACGTACTCAACTGCCTGGGGCGACACTTGTACTTCCTTATAGAACTGTCTAATGAAATCAGCCGTAGTCTGAGGATTCCGATTGTATCCAAATTTGGGTCCCATTTTATCACTTAATACGGAAGTGAATTCAGTTTTAACATGCAAAAGTTCCGCGTAAACTCTAAAAAAATAAATATAAATTATCATGACATATTAAAAAACAAAGTCGCTTCCCGCTGTCTATCCCTATGTATGCTTAGATTTTCGCAACGGATTTAAATTCAGTTTTTTTTAAATAGATAGGAACACTGGTAATTTTAGGGGTTTTTAATGTGATTTTGTAAACATCATATTATTATTAGTTATTTGTTACCAAAATTATTCGACTGCATCAATTGTTGTACTACTAATGTATTGGTACATTAATAACTAAAATATTCATACATGTAAATAAATTAATATAAATAACTACCATGTAAATCTGTAATGAAGTCTCTTTCTACGCTACGAGCAATGCTGTTTTACTACGATGAGACCATTGACTTTTCTTCCTGTTACTGCGCCTATAAATGGTTGCCGATAGCTCTGGCCTTACCCAGCCTTAGTTATTGATCGGTCCGTGAGGCTGCGGATCGGCAGTGAGAAAATCTCATCCGATACACCCTTCATCCTTCCCACCTTCCGTCTGTTGCCTTAGGTCTCATGATAACAGGCTTCCCGCACTATATATATATAAATACGTATATATTGTAAGTATATAGTTAGGGCTAGGTTATCAGGTGCAGTTAGGGTTGTGATCAGAATCAGAACCAGGATGTGTTTCGCGGTCTCGACAACCGGTAAGATTAATTGAACATTAAATTCAAAAGAAACTTCAGAAATTCTCAGATCCAGGACGTGATAATTAGCACGTCTCCGATTGTCTACAACAGGACGCTTGAAAAGAGAAGGGCGTGTTTAGATCTTTAGACCGTCTTTGTTGACGACCAGAAGCCACTGGTGCAGTGCATGAGGTGCTTAGGGTACAGGCATAGTCAGCGACTCTATAAAAAACCAAACCTTGGGACCGTACCTGGATAGCCCCAGGAAGGTAAAAAGCGAGACGGGCCAGTGTAAGCTCACAATGGGAAGAGACACCAGTGGTTGGGGTATCTTGTGGAGCTGTAGCGAGATCAATAGCAGAGATAATGAAATGCTGGGACCTCCCAATCAGCTAGGACTGCAAGTTCACTTCAGCAGAACATACTTCAACACAGGGGAAACTCCAGCCAGTTATATGAGTTGCGTTGATGTCACAGCCTGCACATCGGTTATGGCCAACTGCTGGCGAATTGGCGATGACCTGACGAGGTCAGACCACCACGGCATAGAGTTCTTTATAAATCACGTAAAGTCTGTGGGTATCACGGTACATCGCACTACGGACTACTAGTTTCTACAACACCAAGAAAACTAATTGGGGTCAGTTCACAACAATTTAACTATAAAACTGTTCGATCAGCTCGGTAACGTGCCCAAGTTGGACCTAGTAGTCGAGCAACTTATGACGGTGGTACAAGACGCCTGCATCCGAGTGATACCCAAAAGAAGACAATAGAGAAGATAACCGTGCCATAGTGGTCTAGTGAACTCACCAGCTTGAAGAGGTCGGTGGTCACCAAGAAGAGGAGGATTAGATGTGTAGCGCCGGTACTGCGTTAATGGCAGGCATCATCATCTTCCTGCCCTTGTCCCATCTTATTTGGGGTCGGCGCAATACGTTTTTTTCTTCCATTCTATCCTGTCAACCGTCATACTATCACTAACTTCCTTTTCTTTCATATCACTGTTCACACAATCCATCCATCTTTTCTTTGGTGTTAATGGCAGGCAGGTTCTCCAATATCGGACTCGCTTCAAGTGGATAAGATAAGCTGGAGACAGTCTTCCATCTCCAGATGGAATTCCCTGTGTTTTCCTCCCACAAGCAGCATTTAAAAACAAGAGTTGGTATGTAAGCAAAAAAGGAGAATTTCAGATTACTGATAGAACACAGAAATAACAGATTGAAGTGCATAGACTAAAAAAAGTTAACAATTCATCAATAGACGGAAGAAACAGCTGACGTTTATCACATTTATTAATTATTGCCAAATTTATTATTATTTTTAAGAAAAAATTGACAGTAAAAATTGTTTAACAAATTATTATTTTTTTATTCTTGATGGATCGCGCTTGACCGCTATCTCACCTGATGGAAAGTGGTTTTTTTTTTTAGGTGGGAAAATCATCTTATGACAAATCCCGCTCTTGGGCGGAGCAAGAGATAGTGTCAGGCTTTTACTGACAAAAAACCCACTCCTGTTCCTTCTTTGCCTTCATCCCGGGGCCCCGGGCGGCTTCGCTTTCACACTCCGTGAGGTGAATCCGTGGGTACTCAACTCTCGGTTTTCATAAGTCTGAAATCTCTCTCCAATCAAAACCTATAAGTATTGGAGTATATCAGAAGCGTTAGATTCTAATGCTACAGACATGAAGCAATTGATGAAGAACTGTTTCTTTGGCCACCTGAAGAGGCATTTGATAACCTTGTATCAGGTGGAAATAAGCTCAGCGCGGCGCGCCTCCAACGGCGAACGGCGCTTCCTTGAAGGCGCGTCGTGTTTCTATATACTATTCATTAAACTCAAAGACTCTCCACAATCGAAAGATACTCTCTGAGAATAGAATATAATATCCTGACTACATTTTTATGCATTAAAATTTAGTAATAGTGGATAAAGAACTCTACTATTCTCCTTGATTAGCGAAAACTGGCTCAAATTTGTAGTACTTGACACTAACAAGTAGAGACAACACAAATGACAATCGGAGTAAAGAACTTCACGGACACTTTTTACGCAAGCCAAGGTATCATAGACCGAATGTAGCCTCCGTAGGAAACTGTGCACTTGTGGACGAAGTTATCATGAAGAGTATCTACCAAAGGTTTCTTGTGAAGGACGGTGGATGGCACGGTGGACATCTGTCGGGTATGCCACCATCCGGAAGAATTAATCCGGTGAATACGGATACTTGCAAAGGCATAACCTTGTAGCCAGGATTATTCATCAGCAGCTTGCTTTGAAATACTCTCTTGTGAAATCGGAGGAGCCGTACCTCAGGTATGTGCCCGACTGATAATGATTATATCACATTCAGAAATCAGAAACGTTTATTTCAAATAGACCAATTACAGGCACTTTTGAATTATCAAAATGTCGGTCAGTCAAAAATAAAAATAAAAAGTGAAGCTAAATTGCACGTTCCAAAGCGTAGATCTCTATGGAGAATAACGTGCAAGAAACTCCACGGACACTCTTTTAAATCATATTATGAATTACATAAATCTTGGTTACATATTTCTTGTCGCTTCTAATATGTGAGCACAATGTAGATAAGTAATAATAATTACAAAAAAACTAAACTAATAAAAAAAATAGAAATTGAATTAAGCCGCTGGCAGCTAAGAGATGACTAGTCTCAACTGACGGTACCCGTTCACGAGAATAACGCGTGCATCAGCCCCACTCAACTCAGCTATTTTGAAGGGAGCCGAGTGACCTAATAACACATGCAACCATCAGCAAGACATTTGAGTGAGTATGAAAAACTCTCAACTGCCATGCTCGTAATGTCAAACAAGTTGTAACCTAATAAAAATGCTCTATGGCACTTTACATTCAAACTTGAAACAAAAAGTGCTTATACATTACAGAATGATATAGTTTCCAAATACAAAAGGTAATAAATTATCTTAAGCTCTATTGAAATAAACAAATAAAATAAAATAAAAAACATTTCGAAAACAACAATTCAAGTAGGGGAATAGTACCTCTTCCAATATTTATAAATATATATATATATAAAAACAATTTGAAGGTAAAAGTGGCTGTGGCTGTGGAGCAGGACCGGCATTTAGCCAAGCGTTTTTATCAAGGATATAATCTTCCAGTTTATAATACGCTTGCCTACATAGAGTGCTTCTAACGCATGTTTTAAATTTGGACTCATTTAGTTGTAGAATCTCAAGTGGTATTTTATTATAAAGTTACACAGTACCCCATAAAATAACTATGTACTTTAGCCAATCTGAATTGAGGTTGATCTAATTTGTTCCTATTCCTAGTATTAAAATTGTGCATGTCACTTATCTTAGTAAAAAGATGAATATTTTTCCGAAGATATGTTTTCATTAATGTAAACAACCTACCGTCAGGATGTTTATTTCCTTAAATAGTTACCAAAGAGAATCGCGTCTGCGAAGATTATATATGGCTCTGATAGCTCTTTTCTGCAGAATAAAAATAGACTGTATGTCTGCAGCCTGTCCCCATAGCAAAATACCACAAGACATGATACTATGAAATTACTCATCGTCGGTCCGTTATAACTGACAGGACTACTGTAGCCAATAAGCTTGATATAGTGGTGGTGAACAAAAATGAAAGGCGTACAATGCTTGTTGACATATATCGGCGTGATGAGAACCTCGTAAAAGCCGAGAAAGATAAGAAATACAAATGTCCTTACTTAGCTAGCGAGGTTCTTGACATGTGGGATAAAGAGTCGATGATCATTTTACCAACAGTCGTGTTATCCAATGGCTTAATAGCAACGAGCCTAGACTTATACCTTAGTAGGGTTTCACTAAGCGGCTAGATCAAGGCCTTGACTCAAATAGCGGTAGGTACTTCAGGACACGGCTGGTATGACTAATAATAATAATAACCCTATCGCCGTATCTCTACGTTGATGTTATGCCTACGTTGATGTGTTTGCTATGCCGTAACATGTCTATGGTGAGGGGCCAGACTAAGAGAGATACAATCAGAAGGGCAGTTTTATGGCAAACTGTTGAGCATTAATTATTGGCTGGCTTGAGAGGAGATTCGCAAGAGCAAACGTGCTCGGGAGAAGGATGTATAATCTAGTAAAGTTCTGGTAGGGATCTTGACCGAATTTCCGGGATTGTCCTGATAGCGGTGGCGTAGCGGCTGTTTTTGTGAGCCCATTTATTGGGTATGCAAGTCACCCCCTGCCTTTTTAACAATGGATATTAAATTTGTAACATTGTTCAGGCAGTGGCCATAGTTTTAACATAGTTCCTGATAACCAGTCCACTTAAGATTCCAAAAACAATAGCTTTATTATCGTTGTTTTCCATATTATGTCACGATAGTTTTTTACCAACGGAGTTTGTGCTTGGGTGCACTAGCATAGCGCGTACAGGGATAGTCGTCAGTTGGTATCACATTCCGTTAAAAGTAACTAACCCTTTAGTTTCTCTGCGAGTCGGTTTCGGTTATTCGTAAGCCTTCCATAGGTTTAAAACCTCAGGATTCCGAGATGATACATTATAATATTCTTTTTATTTCTGAATTAAATTCCATAACGAAATATATAAAATACCCTGATGTTAGTAGTGCGCTACACAAAGGAGGTCCTTTGCGTAGCGCAGTCTGATAAAAATATATTAGTAAGTTTTAACTTCTGGCTTTAGTGGTAAGTTTAATTTTACCTCTTAGCGTCTTTTGCTTTCTGCAAAAACACAATACCGACTGTATCGGATAAAACATAACCATCGGCGTCTTGCGAAAATGATTTTGTATTTCCGTCTTTGGAAACTGCAGCAGAAAGTCTGAAATCAAATAAAAAACTGATTGTTAACTGGTTACTTCGTCAGTACAAGTACAGACTACTTTTAGTGAATTATCACGGTATTATAATAAAATAAATTAGAGAGTCTCATGAACATTTTTCTGCATTGAAAACCATTAAACTTCATCTTATTGATTGACTAACCCTTTGAAACTTCGTAAGTTTTATTGAATAAATGTATTAATTTAAGTACCTCGACAGCACTATTAAAACACACGAGTTTAAAAATTGAATTATTATTTATTGACAGAAGAAAGCTAAGAAAGCCGTGGCAATAGCAAAATCAAAGGCCCAGGACAAACTATATGACACACTGGACAGTCCTGCAGGCCAAAAAGAGCTATACCGGCTTACTACAATAAGAGAGAGAAAGGCGAGGGATGTTTGTCAGGTAAGATGTATGAGAGATGAAACTGGAATGGTTCTATCGGATGATGAAAAAATCAAAAAGAGGTGGAAGCAATATTTTGAAAGACTGATGAATGAGGAAAATAATTGGAGTGGGGTGTTAGAGAATAAACCAGTGAATGTGGGATTAGTGCGAATTGTTAATATGGATGAAGTCAGAATAGCAGTAAATGGAATGAAGAATGGTAAAGCCATTGGTCCAGATGGAATACCAGTTGAAGTGTGGAAGTTATTGCGAGTAGATGGATGGACGTGGTTAGCTTTGTTCTTCAATAAGTTGTTGCTGGAAGAAGCCATACCTGATGAGTGGTGCAATAGCTCTTTGGTGCCGATTTTTAAAAACAAAGGTGATGTGCTTGAGTGCAACAATTATAGAGGAATAAAGCTAATGTCACATACTATGAAAGCCTGGGAGAAAGTTATTGAAAGGAGGCTGAGAGAAGAGAGTGAAATTTCACAGACCCAATTCGGTTTTATGCCTGGTCGGGGTACAACGGATGCCATTTTTGCTATACGCCAGCTGTGCGAGAAATATAGAGGTGCGCATAAAAACTTGCACATGGTATTCATTGACCTCGAAAAGGCATACGACCGGGTACCTCGTGAGGTTCTGTGGTGGGCCCTTAAGGAGAAAGGTGTGCCTGGGAAGTATGTGCAGTTGATCCGAGCGATGTACAGTCGATGCAGTACCCAAGTCCGGTCTACAGTGGGCACCACTGGCAGCTTCAATGTGGCAGTTGGCTTACATCAAGGGTCGGCTCTCAGTCCTTACCTCTTCCTGATGATAATGGACGCTCTGACGTCGGACATTCAGGAAGAGGCTCCCTGGTGTATGTTGTTTGCTGATGATATTGTGTTGGTTGCCGAGAGTGGCCTAGAGGTCCAGAACAGATTGGAGGTGTGGTGGCACAGACTGGAGAGTGTTGGCCTGAAATTGAGTAGAACCAAAACGGAATACTTGTTCTGCGATTTCGGCGGTCTCTCCAATCCAGTGCCTTTAGCTCTAGCTGGAACGCCCATACCGATCTGCTCTGACTTTCGGTACCTCGGGTCACTCATCCAAGGGAATGGTGAGGTAGACCGGGACGTAACACATCGGATCAACGCAGGATGGATGAAATGGAGACAGATTACGGGAACAACTTGTGACCCACGGATGCCCCTCAAGTTGAAGGGTAAAATCTACAAGTCCGTGATAAGGCCTGTCATACTGTATGGATCAGAATGTTGGGCTGTGAAAAAGACGGATGAAAAAAGATTGCATGTAGCGGAGATGAGAATGTTAAGATGGATGTGTGGTGTGACGAGAATGGATAAAGTGAGAAATGAATATATTAGGGGAAGTTTGAAAGTGGCGCCAGTGACTGAAAAGTTGAAAGGGAATCGTTTGTCTTGGTATGGTCATGTGAAGAGGAGGGATGAAACGCATGTTACTAAAAGAGTTATGAGTTTACATGTGGATGGATGGAGAGGAAGAGGGAGACCAAAGAAAAGATGGATGGATTGTGTGAAGAGTGATATGAAAGAAAAGGAAGTTAGTGATAGCATGACGAGTAACAGGGCAGAGTGGAAGAAAAAAACGTGTTGCGCCGACCCCAAATAACACGGGATAAGGGCAGGAAGATGATGATGATGACACACACAATTGTTTTGACAGCTGGTATTAACCCAAACTACATCATCGCAACACTGTTGCAGATGCCAGCAGTGGTGTAGTCTGTGTTAGTTGGAAGCAATTCCTAGTAATATTAGAAAGTTCAATATAGTCCAATTAATATGTTTGTTTGCTTGACATACTTGTTATTTTATCCACAACTGAAAGAACATCATAATTTTTTGCTTATATCAGTTGATACAAAAAAGAATTGCAAAATAATGCAATAATACTTTACGACTAGAAGTATTTTAGTTTCCTAATGCATCCCTATCCCTGGCTTATACCCAACAAGCCTAGGTAGAAATTGCCTAATAATAATTGTAAGTATCGCAACATGCCGCTCGAACTCAGGCCGCGTTTACCTCGTTTGCCCATGCATAATAAGAATAAAGCGCTGGTAGCTGCTCTGGATTTGCAGTTGTCAAACTATTTTGACAACTGTAAAGATCTCACTGATGCACACTCGATAATGTACTGCGCGGCTGTAGCGGCATGTCTTGTAGCTCACGTCAAGTTTCTAAACTTTGACGTAGCTACACGACCGAAACCAGCCGTGCCGGCTTGGCAGTACAGGATCGAGCGTCGTATTGGTGGGGCCAGAGCACTCATCGGCAAACTCATCTGCTTGAGGGAGGGCAACACTCGCCTAAGAGTGATGCGCTTTGTCAGGCGGGCGTTTTCGGGGATTGACATCAGCTCCCGAGACTATATGTCCCGTGTCATAGAGCGCATCGACTTCCTGAAGCAAAAGGTGTATGTATGGGCAAACGGTATCCGCAGGTATAAGCGGCGGGTGGAGCGATACACCCAGAATCGCACATTCCGGAGTAACGAAAGGTGGAATTATAGGGTTTGGGAGCGACCGGACCAAGGTTTGACTGACGCGCGCCTTCCGGATGATGATGCCATGAGTTCATTCTGGCGCAGCATCTGGTCGGAGCCTGTCAGTCACACCGTGGGTGACTGGACTCGGGAGGTCAAGCGTGCGTGTGATCCAATGCCGAAAATGGGGGCAATTAAAATCAGCCCCCATGATGTAGCTCGTGCAGTCCGCCCTTTGCCTTTGCCAAACCGGAAATCTCCAAGGCCGGATGGGCTGCACAATTTCTGGATTAAGAGGTTTACAAGATCACACGCTCGCTTGGCATATCAGTTTCAGTCTGCCTTAGAGTCAGGGTCGCTGCCCCAGTTCCTAACAACAGGAATAACCCGCCTGCTACATAAGTCAGGTAGTACTGCGGAACCTAAAAATTATAGACCGATCACATGTTTGCCGACGGTCTATAAAGTTCTTACATCCATACTGAGAAGCAAAATTAATAGTCATATTGACAAAAATTGTATCATGTCACCTTCTCAGAATGAATGTAGGAACGGGTCCCGTGGTACTAAGGAGCTGCTCCTCATTGATATGACCATTAGCCAACAGGTTCAATGTTCCCGAAACGATCTGTCGACATCTTGGATAGACTATAAGAAGGCCTATGACTCTGTTCCTCATACATAGCTCATGCGGGTGCTGGAATTGTATAAAATTGATGCAACATTACGCACCTTCCTGATATCGTGTATGAGGCAATAGAGTACGGTTCTCCGCTATCCAGGATGTCGACATATCCAGAGGAATACCGAGCCTGTAAGGATCAAGCGAGGTAAACTCCAGGGTTATGGTTTGAGTCCGCTTTAGTTTTGCCTAGACTTGAATCCTCTATGCACACTGGTGGCGAATTCAGGTCTAGGCTATCGATTGAAGAGAGGTGGTCAGGTAATATCTCACCTACTTTACATGGATGACCTGAAACTTTTTGCCCCCAACAATCAGCAACTGATGGAGCTACTGAAGGTAACTGAAACCTTCAGTAGTGCCATCAGGATGGAGTTTGGTGTAGACAAATGTGCGGTTATGTATGTAAAGCGAGGGGAGATTGTGGAATCAGTGGGTACTCAACTCACGGATTCCATAATCCTAAGATCCCTCTCTCCAACCGAAACCTATAAGTATTTGGGTATGTCGAAAGCTCTAGGCATCAATATCACGGACATGGAGCAGTTGTTGAAGGAGAGTTTCTTTGGACGCCTGAAGAAGGTATTCAGTAGCCTTCTTTCAGGTGGAAACAATGTGCGCGCCTTCAACGGTTGGGTCATGCCGGTATTGATGTACTCTTTCGGCGTACTCAAATGGACCCAAACGGAACTTGACGCCCTGGATAGACGGGTCCATACACTGCTGACTGCATAACAAATGCATCACCCACGATCGTCGGTGATAAGACTGTATATCCCGCGGAAGTTTGGGGGTCGAGGTTTCTTAAATGTTAAGACCCTACACAACCGCGAGGTATGCAGTCTCAGGGAATATTACCTAGCTGCCAACGTGGGTATGCATCGAGATGTAGTGGCAGTGGACAAGGGACTCACCCCGCTCTCCCTGGCTAAAGAGAACTGGCGCAAACTGGTAGTGCTTGACACTAACGATCGCAGGGAAGTATGGCAGAGCCAGGAACTTCACGGACGCTTTTTCTGGGCTCTTCACGGACCCGATGTAGACCGATTGCCGTCCTTAGCCTTGCTGCGTTTCGGTGACCTCTTTGGGAAAACCGAAGGTTTTGTCTGTGCAATTATGAACGAAGTTATCATGACGAATAACTGCCGGAGATTTATTGTGAAGGACGACACGATTGACATCTGTCGGGCATGTCACCGTCCGGGAGAATTAATTTATCACATAATCTCTGGTTGTTCTCGTCTAGCTAACGGAGAGTACTTGCATAGGCACAACCTAGTAGCCAGAATTATCCATCAGCAACTTGCTCTGAAATACTTTCTTGTGGAATCGGATTGCCTTACTACAGGTATGAGCCCGACCCAGTTCTTGATAATGGTCATATCACTTTGTACTGGGATAGGTCCATCATCACTGACTGGACTATAAGCCTAATATAGTGGTGGTGGACCGAAACGAGAGGCGTACAATGATTGTTGACATTTCTGTTCCACATGACGAGAACCTCGTGAAAGCCGAGAAAGATAAACAAATTAAGTATATTGACTTGGCTCGCGAGGTTGTCGACATGTGGGATGTGGACTCAGCGATCATTGTACCGATAGTCGTGTCGGGCAATGGCTTAATAGCCAAGCAAGAACGTCGATCAACATCTTAGGAGGCTCGCGTTAGGCGGCTGGATTATCGGCTTGATTCAGGAAGCGGTACTCCTGGACATGGCTCGTATTGTTAGGAGGTTTCTTTCTCTGGAGCCCTGACCGCCGGTAGCTTGGACCCTGTTCCCGGTACCGGTGGAGAACTATATGTTATATTTTTAAATGTTTTTTTTTTGTTTCTGTATCATTTTGTTTAAGAAATATATTTAAAAAATTAATTAATATGTGTTTACAGTGAATAAAGGAAATAGTAATAAAGCTATCAAATTGTTTTGATAGCAGCAAAGACCTCATTGATGCCATTATTGTGTCAGAGCTAAACGAACATCTGTGCTAGCTTAGCAGTGTTGGATAGAGTGCCGTATCGCTGCCTTGCGTTACAGAGCGTATCGATTTCCTGAAGCAGAAGATCTGTATATGGGCAAACCGTATTCATCGGTACAAGCGGCAAGTGGAGCGGTACACTCAGAATCTTACATTCCAAAGCAACGAAAGGTGGGTTTACAGGGCAACCGGACCAAGGTTCGACTGATACGCGCCTGTCGGGTGATGACGCCATGTGTTCATTTTGGCGCAAAATTTGGTCGGCGCCGGTCAGTCGCACCGAATTTTTTTTTTTAATTCGAGAGGTTGAGCGCACATGCGATCTTTTACCAGAAATGTGGGCAATAACCATCAGCCCACAAGATGGAGCGCGTGCAGTCCGTCTATTACCTAACTGGATTTCTCCTGGACCGGATGGGCTTTACAATTTCTAAATTAAATGGTTCCTAAGGTCACATGTTCGTTTGGCATCTCAGTTTCAGTGTGCGTTAGAGTCAAGGTCACTGCGCCAGTTTCTAACGAAAGGAATTAACCCACCTGCTCCATAAATTAGGTAGTACTGCAGAACCCAAAAATTATAGACCGATCACATGTTTGCCGACGGTTTATAAAGTTCTTACATCCATTCCGAGAGCTAAAATCAATAGTCATGTTGAGACATATTCAATTCAAATTATGTCTGCCGCTGAGAATGGATGTAGGAACGGGTCCCGCGGTACTAAGGAGCTGCTTCTCATTGATGTGGCCATTAGCCAACAGGTTGTCAATATGTTGGATAGATTATAAGAAGGCCTATGACTCTGCTCCTCATACATGGCTCATGAGGCTGCTAGAACTGTATAAAGTTGATGTAACTCTGCGCACCTTCCCGATGTCATGTATGGGACAGTGCAGAACAGTCCTTCATTTCAGTGTTGTAAGGAACTCGAGTCTTTTAGTCTTCATTTCGAGACTTGAGTAGATTTTCAAGACTAGGACTCATTTGTCACATAAGTCCGAGTGCTTTGAGTCTTGTGGGTACTTGTTCTTTGAGCTAGACTGAGTCATGAACTGAAGAGGGCGGTGATGGCCGAGTGGTAACGGCCCCGACTTACGAGTTGTAGGTCGCGGGTTCAAACCCAGCCAGGCGCATTACTTTGTGTAATATATTTCATCACTACTGCTCTTAAAACGGTGAAGGAAAACATCGTGAGGAAACCGGCTTCTCCTAGAACCAAAAATTCGAAGACATGCGACATTCACCAACCCGCACTGGGCCCGCTTGGTGGATTATGGCCCATTCCCTCTCCTGCAGGCCTGAGTCCCAGCAGTGGGAACATTGAAAGGCTGATTATGATTATGGGGGGAGTCATGAACTTAAGTTAATATACAAAATACTTCGAGAAAAGGTAGGTAGTGCCCTTGCGCTTCACTTAGCTCGAGCTAGATTCAGAAGCTTGGCTCTCTATGAGATCTGACATTTTTTTCACAGGGCAAACCTTATGTGGCAACATTTTACATGAAATGTTTCTGGTGGGATACTAATGTTCTAAATGAGCATTACATCAAACAGCGATACGATGAAATGAAGAAGAAAACCAATGCCAAAATCTGGTCCATCGTTCACTTCCAGAAATCGACACCCAAGATTGGAATACCTGAATTCTTCGGAAACTACGGGCAGTGGATCTCCTTCAAGAATATTTTTCTGGTAGCTATACATAAAAATCCATTGATCAACAAAGCGAAAAAGATACAGCACCCGAAGACCAAGCTGCAAGGAGAAGATTGGACGCTTAGTGCAACATCTGACTGTCAGCACTGAAAACTATAACGCATGTTGGGTTACACTAAATCAGCGCTATAACCGTTGCCTGCAGTTCACCTCCTTCATGAACAACATTCTGCCAATCATAAAACATGCAGATTCAATCAATCTGAAGAAGATTCATGACGTCATTACCGAATACTTGAACGACAATCTCTAACATTGGTAGTGAATCTGGGACCCGATCATTGTGCACATCATGTCACAAAAGCTGAACTTCACTAATGTGAGTGGCTACATGAAGGAATTCCATGATGATAGAGAAATACAAAACCTCCACGACTTTCTGTATTTCCTTGAAACACAGTTCATGGCATACAAAAAGATGAAATCTGCTAAAAGAAAAGAAAAAATAATAATAATATATTTTAATACATATCTTAAAAAACCAAGTCCTGCAGTTCCAGAAAAATCATCCAGCTAGAAAGCATCTAACAAGCAAACCCAGATGAGAAAACATAACTATAACGTCAATTAAAATAAGACAAACAACTATCACTAAAAAATTCAGTCAAGAAATTGCAATAATTGATCCGCAAGTTGTAACACAAAGGAAAAATGAAGTTTCACTACCAACAATAATAAGTCACGACATTCATTGGTATGCAATCTGTTGCTTCTTACTGACGGCCGCTACCATAACTGTACTTGTGGTGGTTGGGAAGAATCGTTGTGCGCACTACTCCACAAACAACGCCAAGACCAAAATTATTAGTCCATTGCCTGAAGACATTGAACTTCAAGTCATCCGTCAACCAAAGTACCAGCAAGAAGTAATCACAGCACGTACAAATGGCAGCACAAACAACAAAAGACTTGCGGCGGAATTCTCAATCTGGGTACAGGAACATCGCCTTTGACTTGAGATCGATTTGATTAATTCATTTCTCTTCTGATTTATGATGAGATGTACAGTCTTAAACTGTACATTTTACTGTCTTGCACCCAACGTGCGTCTTTTTAATACTATAAATAAAAATAATTTACAATAAATCGATTTTTTTTTAAGGTTGAAAATCATCCAAATGACTTCTCGCGCTCAGGGTGGAGCGAGATGTCAGCCTTTTACTGACTTAAAACGCACCTGTGTCTTTCAATTACCCTTTGCGGTCTAGGGCTACGGGTTTCCTTTTCAGAAGTTCTCCGCGGTCCTAGCTAGCGGGCATCGGCCCTACTGGGCCCCTACTGCTGACATCTCTTTGAGGAGCGCGTGAATCACTACGCGCTGTTGACGACTGGGCTCGGTCTGGTCAATTACCGAACAGCCGGACGGCTGGCCACCCATTGCTCGACGTCCGCTAGCCCGCGTCTACCGTGGCTGGTAGCTGGGGTCGGAAATACGGCGGCTAAAACGTGAGGACCTTCGTTCCCTCACGCGTGCAGCCTCCTCCTTCGCTAGCATTACTGCTTCGCAGAAGGAGGCGACCGCCTGCCATTCCTCCTCGCTCCGGACCATAGCCCGAACCAGGGCCCGACGAGAAAGGTCGCTGCCGCCAATTGCCTCCACGAGGACACGGCGGTGCTCCGCCCAAGCGGGACACACATCCACCGTATGATCCATCGTGTCCTCCGGGCGGTCCACACAATGGTTATACCCGGGCGTTTCTGCCTCCTGAATCCGATGCAGGAACCTCCCGAACTTGCCATGTCCGGTGAGGACCTGCGTCGTGTGGAAGGTCAGGACGCCGTGTTGCCGCTTCAGCCACTCCTCAAAGAGGGAACTTACCGCCATGATTATGGCGTGCCCAACAATAAATCGATAAGTGCAATTACTGCTACGCGGTGACTAACGCTAGAGAAAGGAATCGTCAATAGTTTTCTTTGCAACCAGTCATCATCATCATCATCATCATTTCAGCCCAAAGACGTCCACTGCTGGACATAGACCTCAACCAAGTGTCGCCACAATGAGCTGTCCTGTGCGTTTAGCATAAATCGGATTCCCGCAATCCTTACCAGGTCATCGGTCCACCTTGTAGGAGGCCTTCCAACGCTACGTTTTCCGGTACGTGGTTGCCATTCCAAAACCTTTCAGCCCCAACGGCCATCCGTTCTGCGAACAATGTGCCCTACCCATTGTCACCTAATTTTGACGATTCTTCGTACTATGTCGGTAACCTTGGTTCTCCTGCAGATATCCTCATTCGTTCACGCGAGGAAACTCCGAGCATAGCCCTTTCCATTGCCCTTTGGATGACTTTAAGTCTTCTGATGAGGCCCATTATAAGCGACTAACGTTTTGAAGTCATATGTCATCACGAGAACACGCATTGGTCATAGACTTTCGTCTTGAGACACTGTGGTATTTTGGACGAGACGATACCTCGCGGCTTCCCAAACGCTGCTCAAGCGAGTCGGATTCAACAATTGATCTCTTTCTCGAAGTTAGACCTACCTAACTGGACCGTTTATCCCAAGTAAACGTAGTCGTCCACAACTTCGAGTGTAGTGTCTCCAATCTTGATAGGAGTGTGCGCTACATGTCTGTTTACCATGATTTTAGTTTTGTCCATGTTCATTTTAAGTCCCACTCTTTCGTAAGCTCTACTGAGGCCACCAAGCATTGTACAGAGCTCCTCCGTAGTGTCAGCCATGACTATTTCCGACCCCAGCTACCAGCCACGGTAGACGCGGGCTAGCGGACGTCGAGCAATGGGTGGCCAGCCGTCCGGCTGTTCGGTAATTGACCAGACCGAGCCCAGTCGTCAACAGCGCGTAGTGATTCACGCGCTCCTCAAAGAGATGTCAGCAGTAGGGGCCCAGTAGGGCCGATGCCCGCTAGCTAGGACCGCGGAGAACTTCTGAAAAGGAAACCCGTAGCCCTAGACCGCAAAGGGTAATTGAAAGACACAGGTGCGTTTTAAGTCAGTAAAAGGCTGACATCTCGCTCCACCCTGAGCGCGAGAAGTCATTTGGATGATTTTCAACCTTAAAAAAAAATCGATTTATTGTAAATTATTTTTATTTATAGTATTAAAAAGACGCACGTTGGGTGCAAGACAGTAAAATGTACAGTTTAAGACTGTACATCTCATCATAAATCAGAAGAGAAATGAATTAATCAAATCGATCTCAAGTCAAAGGCGATGTTCCTGTACCCAGATTGAGAATTCCGCCGCAAGTCTTTTGTTGTTTGTGCTGCCATTTGTACGTGCTGTGATTACTTCTTGCTGGTACTTTGGTTGACGGATGACTTGAAGTTCAATGTCTTCAGGCAATGGACTAATAATTTTGGTCTTGGCGTTGTTTGTGGAGTAGTGCGCACAACGATTCTTCCCAACCACCACAAGTACAGTTATGGTAGCGGCCGTCAGTAAGAAGCAACAGATTGCATACCAATGAATGTCGTGACTTATTATTGTTGGTAGTGAAACTTCATTTTTCCTTTGTGTTACAACTTGCGGATCAATTATTGCAATTTCTTGACTGAATTTTTTAGTGATAGTTGTTTGTCTTATTTTAATTGACGTTATAGTTATGTTTTCTCATCTGGGTTTGCTTGTTAGATGCTTTCTAGCTGGATGATTTTTCTGGAACTGCAGGACTTGGTTTTTTAAGATATGTATTAAAATATATTATTATTATTTTTTCTTTTCTTTTAGCAGATTTCATCTTTTTGTATGCCATGAACTGTGTTTAAAGCTTAAGCACTCAGAAACAATGTGCACATTAATCTACACAAATATCTAAGACTAAATACTAATATTGAATTTTACAAGGAATGGCATGGTCATGATTTTAGTAGTTAGTTTGAACACTAAAACACAGATATTACATAATATGTAGGGGTCAAAAGTGCAGTTGCACTCCATCAATGCTAAAGGGTCTAAAATGTTTTTTAGAAGAGGGTCAATGGTTTATGCCTGATTTGATTTGTAGCATAGAATCTACATTATTGATTATACTGGTTGTGGACTATGAAACTTCTACTTAAAAGTAATTTTAGATACTATAGCATTGGTATAGTGTAACTGCACTTTTCTTCGTTCATCAAAATTGTAATATAGCTAAATACTTTTAGATTAGTGTACCTTCCATGATGTACAGAAGAATGCGGATACAGATTTAAGTATCCTCCTCCTACAATGGCTGCTTCGCATTCTCCACGTATCAGGGTTGAGTACGCCGCTTCCAAAGCAGCGGTAGAACCGCAGTCAAGGTCATCGATTTCTAGTGAGGGACCCTTAACGTTCAACCAGTACGAGATGCGATTCGCGAACATGGTCTTGCTCGAGCTGTAACAAAAAGTACATACGTTTTGCTTCATGTATACATATGTAATTAAACTTTCATGTAAAGTATGACTAAATGCAAGACGTAATGCCGTAAAAGAACTGGTACCGAGAGTAAAATTTTAACGCGTATTAAAAGACGTTTACGTACGCTTTTTGCGAGGAAAATGCAAGCAATAAAATGTGTTAAGATTCCGTACCCAAACGGTACTTACTCTTTAAGTCTTTTCTGTAATATAAAAATTGAGTCGATGTCTGTAGCCCATCTGTCCAAATAGATTTTTTTTTCAGAAGCAAACCCATGGCCCCAGTAGGCTTCGACCCTGTTGGGCCCCTATGATTTTGCTGACATCTACTTGAGGCGCGCGTGGAACACAACGGGCCGTCAACGACTTGGGCTCAGTCTGGACGGTTATCAGACGGCCGAACGGCGCCTACGGTGGCTGAAAATCGGAGTCGGGATCCCGGCGGTTGGGGTGTAAGGGCAGTTCCCTCACGCGTGCCGGCCGCCTACTTCGTTAGAATTACTGATTCGCAGAAGGAGGCGTCCGCCTGCCATTCCTCTTCACTCCGGACCATGGCCTGTAACAGGGCCGATGCCAGAGGTCCTCGTCATAGATTTCCCAAGCGGATTACACCTCTACCTCTACCATGTCCTCAAGGTGATCCATACAATGGTGACACCCGGGCGTTTCTTACGCACGAATCAGCTACAGGAATCTCCTGAACTTAGCTCGTCCGGCGTAGACCTGCGTCGTGAGGTAAATGAGGACGACGGCGCCGTAACATCTTTCCAGCCACTCTTCAAAGAGGGGAATTACCACCACAATTATAGCGTGCCCAGCCTGCTCTGAGTTACGGTAGTCGCTGTCGCCATTCCACTCCGAGATCCCACTGGCGCTCAGAGTAGAGGAGCAAAGTTTTGCCCTGGCGTTTAATCTCCAGGCGCAAATCATGCATGCATCCAGATCCCATGGTGACAAGCCAGCAAGGAGGCTCACCGCTTCGCGAGAATCCTGTATTCCCGCAGCATCCGGATGGCTATAACCCTCTGGCATGGGTCCAGTTTGGCACCCGGTCGCTTTTACAGCGACGGCTCTCATACCAGCACCCCTTAAAGGGTCATGGACTGGACGAGATCCGCGTAGAGCCTCCGACAAGAGGCATTTGGACCCATCTGGAAATTCCACGGGCTGTCGAGGACGAGTCCTAGGTACTTCATTGTTGACTCTACGCCGATGTTAACCCCTCCTACTGTTATGTAAGAACCCAGTGGTGGCGCGGTCTAAGGGCTGGCTAAACATATGGCTTCGGACTTGTGCAGTGCCACCTCGAATCCCAACTTCTGAATTCTCCCCACGACAGTTGGAACCCCGCGTGTCGCTAGTTCAACCACCGCCCGGTACGACAGTCCCTATACTAGGGCCAGCGTAACAGACCACGCCAAGACGACCCTGCCCCGGATCACCACATCCCCCGGCGTGAGGGCTCGCACTCGCATAATGGCGTCTACCGTGGAGCCAGTCCCAGCCTAGGTACCGTATGATTTGGTACTATGAAATTAACTAAAATAGTATATTAGTAGGAGTAGTCTAGTGATATCAATATCCGTAAATTGGCGGATTTTTCTAACAGCTTAAGCAGCTGAGCTAAGCCGTAAGCCCGCAAGATCCTCGCCATTGGGCGGGGGGCGGGCCGCAAGATAGGGCGGGGAGGGGCTCACTGCCCAGAAGGCAGCCAGGTGATCCCTGGAAATCGTCAGGAAGGGGCGGCACCTCGGGACAAAAAGCGGTCAGGCCAGCACCGTGGAGCCATCTAGCAACGAGCCAGATGACATGGAGGTGGTAATGACCAGATACACCGAGGTCGTGGTCGCCGTTCTAACAAGCGTGTCAAAAAAAAGGGTATAATCCCAGAAGAAGGAAGTTATCTCTCCTGGCACGATCACAATTAAGGTGTGATTAGGCACCGTCTTGGAGCCCCTCAAAAAGTACTCCAATAAGAGGATTGGGTGGCTCGAGGAGGACCTGACCCATCTCCAAGGAGCTTGCTCCGCAGTGGCACCAAGAGTGGGGCGTAAGCAAGGACAAAGCCAGTCTCAGCCCCAGCCCCAGCCAGAGATAAAGGTACCCTTCTGCGGAAAGAGCTGGCTGCCTTCCGGCAGCAACAGCAGCTGCAACAGCAGCAGCAGTTTCAGCAACAGGTGCAACAGCAGTTCTCCGTGCTGGAGGGCATCAAGCGGGGCTTGTTGGGGCAAGCCAAACGTGGGCCCACGGTGGTGTTGGAACCCACGAGGCCAGCCCCGGCGGCTAAGCAGCAGCAGGGAAAGCCAGCCCCCCGAACAGAGCTTTAGCCGCGACGGCGAGCCGGCCTCTTCCGCTACCCCAATATGTAGATTCCCCGGCCGACGCCGAACGGCAAATGGACGGAGAGAAGAAAAGGGCGAGCAAGGCGGCAAGGGTAGCCAAGAAGAGGCTCGCGGCTATGCTTTGCGCCCCGACATCCGCAGCTGTAGTGATTACTACATCCAGATTCGGAAAAGAAGGGCGCGACCTACAACGAGGTGATAACCAAACTAAAGCGGGCGGTGGACCTCATAGAGTTTGACATCGCCGGGGGCTTCCGTATGAGGACCACCGCATCCGGGGGCCGCAAGCCTGGTGCGGACAGCGGCCTTACCGCGGATGCTCTGGCTGAAAAGATCAGAGCGTGAATGTCTCTGGCTGCAGAGGTAACTCGAGTGTTCAGGCACACGAAGTGCATTGATATGGGCATTATAGGCCTGGACGACTCCGTGACGGAGGAGGAAGTGGTGGCAACCATCGTCAGGATGGGAAAGTATTCTCACGACCAAAAACAGCACAGCCATACGAACCGTCACGGTGAGCTGCCCCGTGTCGGCGGCCAAAGCCATAACCGGGGAGGGCCGAAGGCTCTTGGTGGACTGGGTGAGGTGAAGCCACCTGCGCTGCAGCTGCTTTACTGGAACCTAAACCTCTGAGGCGCTTGCTTGGTTGCCAGATGGCTCACCATGTGGGGACCACTGCACCTCAAAGATGGACAAAAGCTACCACTGCTTCAAATATGGTCGGCCTAATCGCAAGGCCGTAGCCTGTAACGCCGCGCCACACTGTTATGTGTGTACAGCAGCTGGGAAGCCTCTGTCTTGTGGTGTTCCGCAGGGATCAGTACTATGACCGCCCTTGTGGTACATCGGGAAGGACTACGTGCTGCGCGGTGACCTCCCCGATAGAGTCAGCATGGTCTGTTACGTAGACGATAAACTGGTCCTAGCGCAGGGGGAGTCGCACCAGGCGGCGGCTGAACTAGCGACACGCGAGGTTGCAAAAGTCGTTGTCGTTTGCACAATTCCGAGACCATGTGCTTTCAATAAATAACGGTAGCAGTGGTTTGCATCGAGGTCGGGTCGACGATAAAGTACCTGGGACCCGTCCTCGACAGTTGGTCGAACTTTGTGGAGCACTTTTGGCATCTGACTACCAAACACGAACGGAACGAGGCTGCCTTAAAGCGGCCCCTGTCCAACCTCAGGGGCCCAGACACCTCCTGCCGGAGGATCGATGCAGGAATCGTTCGGTCCATGGCCCTTTACGGGGCACAGATGTGGGCGCCGTCACTGAATAAACGACCGGCGACCAAGCTGAACGCTTGCCAGAGGGTCATGGTACTTCATACTTGGTTCATTCATGGCATATCATACTTTCCACGATTGTCGCAACCCCACGTATCGCTAGTTCGAGCGGGTTCTGGTACGACTCTCCCTGCGCCAGGTCCAGCGAGTCATCTGCGTAGCAGATCACGCTAATCCCGTCAGGGAGGGCGCCGCGCAGAACGTAGTCCTTCCCGATTTTCCAGAAGGGTGGTGATAGTACTAATCCCTGCGGAACACTACAAGACATCTCTCGCCGTTTCCACTCTCCCTGGTGACCAGGTTAGATAATGTACCAGGTAGGCCTCAACTACACGACACGAGAGATGGTCGGGCACCCGGTGATGCCAGAGTGCCCTCCTAATGCTACTCCTGGGCAGGGAATTAAAGGCGTTGGCGATGTCCTCACCCGTGCCATGTGCGCGACGAGGAGGTCTTCAATTACTCTTTCAAAGAGCTTGCCCACTTCGTCGAGCATCACGATGGGCCTGTACGCGGGCACCCCGGCTTCGCGATGAGGACCAGTTTCCCTGTCTTCAAGCGAAGTGGGAACTGTCCCCTCTTCTTACATGCGCCAAAGAGCCCTCTTAACGAGGCCCGAATTCCTCCAAGCCCAGGACCCAGGCTATTCCAGATAGGCCATCGGGTCCTGGGGGCCCTTACATGTAATATCAAAACAGCGTTGCAGACGCGCTTCCGTCGCGCGGCACTTTGCGGCTAATATGAAAGTGCCGTAAGATACTCGTAACTTTAATTTTGATTTTAGGATTCGTTGTTATGATACTACTTTTTTCTATTATATTTAGTAATTATATTTTACATAAATGGGGATTGATATGACAAAGTAGTATTTTTTTTTTACATAAAATGGCATGTGAATATGCATGATTTGCTAAAAATTAAAATAGAATAAGAACTTAGTTTTTCTTTTGTATTCAGCAGTAATACACAAGCATAAAAGCAAAAAAAAAATAAAAAAAATATTTGATTAAACAAAAAGTAACAATTTCTGAAAAAAAATTAAACTTATTTAACTTTTGTAACGTCAAATTGAACGATTGATCGAATACAACGGTATTCAAGAGGTTAACCAATTTTACTTACTAGAGACACAACAGAAAAAAAATGAGAGCGAACGCCGGCTTCGCTTGGGGTTTAATGAATTAAAGTTGTAGTATAATATGTAGTTATAGGTACTTAATTATTTGTTACATTGAATACTTAAAAATGAACCGCTATTTACGCAATAGCCTGTATACAGAAAATATGGCTATTCATTTGGTTTCTTGGGCTGGACACCCTCGAAACGTACACTTTATAGCATTCTTTAATCTTTGACTCAACTAAGTACACAGTAAGCACTGTATTACAAAACGTCAACGCACAACTAATTAATAAAAATTATCACAACCCCTTCATCGATTGTTTTAAGCTATCGTGATGGAAGTGGAACTGACCCTAATAAACCCTGTCCATATTTGGTCGCTGATCCCCCGAGGTAAAGATTTTCAGTAGTAGAGAAAGATGATCCAAAAAAGACAGAAACTTTCTTTCCATTAAGCTCCGCGGGACTCACACCTGAAACAAAATATAATTTCAATGCCGCAGCGTTCGTGCTCTGGAAACCTCACCAAGGAAATAGTTTTTATTTTATATATATAAATGTATAAAGATATTGTACAAATTTAGAAAAAAATGTGGTGATGTTGTTACTTATAAGCATGCACAGTACTTAATAAAAAAAAAAAAAGATATCGATCAGATAAATAGAATTAAATTATATTACATTGATATGTATATCAAAAATCGTATTGAAATAAATTAAAATTTATATTGAAATTAATTACAGTTATATAGACAAAAATAATATAAATATATTATTATTGTTTATTTTTATTATTAAAAAAAAAACTTTTAATTCAGACAAAACAGTCCATAAAAGTTGTTAGTAACAAGAATTTTACTTATAACTAATGTTAATGATAAACCAGTAATAGTATAAAAGCCTAGACACACTATCTACCCCTGCACAGTAGGCTCACCGGTCTCGCAACAAACACGGAGTTCAGTGACCCTACTGAGCAAAACAGTATCGGTTCTCACGCCAATCATCTTCAAAACGCTGTTCAGGCTCCCAGTCCCAGTACTCGTCGCACCACCGACGCTACTTTTTTGCGCATAATTGCATAAAAGTCATCTACGTTGGCATCAGCAAACATGCCAGATACACTGCAATATCGAGGGAGCCTAAACAGAGCCCTGAACACATTATTATATTGGACGCGCAAGGCATTGTAGGTTTTTTGTGTAAACTTTAACCATAGGCCGCTCGTGTGTGTGTGATTATGATAAATGTTTATTTTGCAAATAGGTTTAAAAAAAAAAAACACTTTTACAAGTCAATTTTTTTTTTCGACATTTTAATCTAGATGAGGCCGGTGTTTTCTTGTTGATTACCCTGAGAAGAAATACCGGAACAAACTCAGAGGTCAAAGTCTCTTTTAAAGTCCATACAGTAAATATGTAATGGTCAAATCACATGAGAACCATGCAGATTTGTCCGAGATGATCTTTTGAAGAAATAACCATACAGATTTGATTGGATTTGTCCAGTCAGTGCAAGCATTCGCAAAGCCCAACTCAGGGCTACTAAGGAGCTCAAACACTTGACGAACAATACCAAAGAAAGGACATTTACGTAGACCGCAGAACGAGTACGTTCGTACGTAAAATTACCAAAAATACGTTAAAATTACTGAAAAGGAAAAAAAAAGCAATCAACATAGTCCTCATGTTCACAATAATAAAAGAAAATATATATAGTTTACAAAATGTAATACTTAGAAAAGTAAATATTTATGTAAAAATTAATTGAAAAAAAATGTCAAATTGTAAATAAAAATAATTTACGATGTCAAATTGTAAAACTAAATATCGAAGTCAAAATACACGTTTTTTGCAACCCAAACGGCCGTTGTTTTTCGTTAACTTAGAAGTTTGATTTTTTCACAGCTTCAAGAGACCGTAGACCTAAGTATATGGTTTTATTCTAACTCCATACCTCCGGCAGACGGACGGACACCAAAGTAATCCTATAAGGGATCCGTTTCGATCCGATCCGAAACCCTAAAAACACTAAAAAGTACAAAATAACTTTAATTTCAGAAGTCGGTGTTTCTATAATACTTTTGTCTCTTCTTCATTTAACACCGACTTCTGAGTTTAAGTAAGTTTTTACACTTTTTAGTTACTTTTTCTTTTTAGGTAGCACAACTATAATGTAGCCTCAGCAGATTAACTCGATGCTCGATTACAACCGGAGTGCATCTCGTGACAATTTCCAACAAATTCTTTAATAATTAATTAAAGGTGGATCAAAATAAACTGATCGCATAGTCTAGTGATGGCCAGAAACACCGGTTTTTGTTAACCTAGCTCAGGCAAGTCGCTACAAGTTATAATGTCAGTACTAATACACCATTAATATGTCAATATAAACATGTGTAAATAAAACTAGATTTTATATAATTAGTTAATTAAGCCAATCTTTTTAGGAATTAGTACCACTAAGTATTTATAAATTTGGCTTATGTATTTCTTTGTAAAAGTATTTAAATAAATTATTATTAAAATAATAATCCCAAACGCGGTTAGGTCGGCATGGCGGACAGAGTTCCGGCGGGATCACATGGTGAAGTGGAGAGAGCGACTGTTGCGACCCAGTGCTGGACACGGCATAATTATGGTGGTAAGTCCCCTCTTTGAGGCGTTACCGGAAAGACCTCAACTTCCGCATGACGCAGGTCCTCACTGGACATGGTAACTTCGGGAGGTTCCAGCACCAGATTCGTACGGAAGAAACGCCAGGGTGTCACCATTGTGTGGACCGCCCGGAGGACACGATGGAGCACACAGTGGAGGTGTGCCCCGCTTGGACAGAGCAACGCCGTGTCCTCGTGGGGGTGATTGGCAGCGGCGATATCTCGCGCCGGGCCTTGGTCCGGAGCGAGGAGGAGTGGCAAGCGGTCGCCTCCTTCTGCGAAGCAGTAATGCTAGCAAAGGTGGCGGCCGATCGCGTGAGGCAACGGTCCTCACGCCCCAACCGCCGCCTGGATTCCGATCCCAATTACCGGCCACCGTAGGCGCGGGCTTGCAGACGGCAAGCAATGGGTAGCTCACCGTCCGACGGTCCGGTAACCGTCCGGACCGAGCCCAAGTCCACTTTTTAATCGAGGTCTTCCAATCTATACAAGAGTAGTACGCAAATACTCGCGTATACTTCATAGTGATCTAACTACCTAACCGTATTCCATAATAAACAATCCCAATACAAATATCGACTAACTATGCGAAGATCGGAATAATCGCGCGTGGATAAGGTCAGGTTAGAATACCATTAGAACGTGGTAGCGAGCTAACGAAGCGATCATGTGAGTTAAGTTAGATTAGAACAGTGACTATTAAAACCAGATGCCCTTCTAATGTTAGTGAATCATTTGGGTTTGGTCATGTTAAAAGCCATTATTTTTTATCTAAGGAGATGTCAACAAACCGTAGGGGCCCAGCAGGGTCGAAGCCTACTGGGGCCAAGGGTCTGATTCTGAAAGTAAGACTCGGCCATGGCAGTCTGACACTATTTCCCGCTTCCCCAAGAGCGGGATGTCATTAGATGATTTTCCCACCGTAACCAAAAAACATGGTCAGGTCACATCGATTTATTATAGAGTTCCGGTGCCTACCTTCCAGCTTCATCATCAAAACAGTTCGATATAATATCCCCATCCCCTCTTATTTCAGTCAGTCATTGACTACATGTATAAACAAAGTCATATACTTGTTACGACAGTTCTCCTATGATCCTATGAGGAGTTCCGTTCCATATCTTCGAAGTTCCTCATCTGATCAAAACAATATTTCTATAGGACCAACTCGAAATCATAACCTTTTAATCAAAAAAATTATTTTCAAAATCGGTCCATAATCTTAATCATAATCGATCGAGAAATCGGCGAACATACATAGAAAAATACATTCACCCGAACATTGATCCTCTTTCTTTTTGAAGTCGGTTAAAAACCGGCCAAGTGCGAGTGGGACTCGTGCAGTAAAAAAATCACATTTGTTGTATGAGAGCCCCCTTAAATATTTATATTATTTTCTTATTTTTCAGTATTTGTTGTTATAAACAGAAAAAAATACAAAAAAATACGACAACAGAAATATATCATCTGTAAATTTTACAACAGTCTAGCTTTCATATTTTACGAGATACAGCCTGGTGATAGACGGACAGATAGCGGAGTCTTTGTAATAGGGTCCCATCTTACGTTCTTAGTTGGGTACGGAACCCTAAAAAAGCAAAATTTACTTTTCTTCGTTGCTCCAAGAAATACATAAAAAATTACAGGGCCTTTGGAAATAATAATAATAATAATTGTTTATGATATGAAAAAGGAGATTATATTGGTGGATATATATGGTACATCTGTTTATAAATTACGTTTCCCTGACTCTTAAACTAAGGTATACCTGTATCTTAAGAGACAGTGAATGGCCATGAGGTTATGTTTTAATATTACATAAATATTAAGTGAGGACCCTGTCGATCTATCCACTATTAAACGATTTTCAGAATTGTAATTGAAAATAAAATTAAATGAATCAAAATTAAATCTAAATAAATAAAAAACTTTTTACAAAAAACATATAACCAACTTCACTAAAAAACACTAAAACGATCAAAATAACCTCAATTTCGGAAGTCGGTGTTCTCGGTAGGTATTGTTTGTTTCTTGTTTAACACCGGTTATATTATTTTGTAAAAAGTTTTTTATTTCACACTTTTTAGTTGCGATACACTTATAAACAGAGTGCACACTGTAGACACCAGAGCACACTGCTAGGTTACATTGTTTTATTATGAAGTTGTTGTGTCTACCTCCCGGCTCCATCATCATCATCCGATCACTTCGATGTTAATATTTTCAACGTAACTATTCAGAACCATTCATTAATTTGTATTATCATATCGCTTAACTATCTTCATTGTGATATCTATGTAAGTATGAAGTTCCGTTGACCATTTCTGGTCTTCTTCATCAGTTTCACTTCATCAAATGATTTTTTGACTGTAAATGCTTAAGTTTTCGATGAAAATACCAAAATTACCATACGGTTGCCTATAATATTTGAGGATTTCCCTAGATCTCGTCAAGATTTCATCATCAGATCCCAACTTGGTGACTATGGGACCATTTGGGAAGTATACCCTTTCTAACAAAAAAATAATTTTTCAAATCGGTTGGCAAGCGACGAAGTTATGCGCGAACAAACATAAAAAAAAATACAAACATCCGAATTGAGAACCTCCTCCTTTTTTAGAAGTCGGTTAAAAAATCTAATCAAAATTAAATTATGAACTGAATTTTTGTGAGTGTATGTGCGCGTGAGCATGAATGTGTTTGTGCTACGTTATGTATGTTAAAAGTGATTCTGTGAAGTCATACTCTTGTTGAAGTAGCCACTCAATAAGTTTCCTTATAATCTCCCATTTTATTAGATCAAGTATGTTTAGGCGTTTATGAATTGTGTGTTTTAATGTTTAGCACGAAGAATTGACGTACTGTGAGAACTTTACAGTCAGAATACAGTTTAGTTGTTGGGAATCTGAAAGTTTTTCTGGTAATAACTTTAAGTATAGCTCTCTGTGCCCTCTCTAGTTTGAGAATGAATGTTTTACTCACTCCTCTCCACACTGTAATGCAATATTCTAGCACAGATTGACACAGGCTAAAGTACACCATTTTTAAAGTGTCGAGAATCGCTGATTGTCTCAGAGACTTAAAGATGTGTAAGAGACGGAGGGTTCTGGTGGTGACAGCATCAATCTGTATATCCCATTATAGTTCACTATCTATTTGTACTCCTAGATATTTAACGCTGATTGCTCTGGTAAGAAGACAAGAACACGAAGTTAGTGAAGAAGAGGGGATCTCACATGAGTGAGCAGTAATCGAAAAAGTATCTGAGGGTGAATTATTGCGTCTTATAGCAAATGGTACGTAGTCGGATTTCAATAAATTGAGTGTAAGTATGTTTAAATTTAGGCAGGTCATTTTGGTACTTAATGCAGACTCTACTGTAGTTTTAATACTATCCCATGTAGGTCCATGTACTATTAACTCAGTATCGTCAGCGTAAGTAAAAATTTTACATTGTGGAAGCTTTAAATTGCATAGTCATTTATATAAATTTGGAATAAACTAGGCCCCAAAATGCTAACCTGTGGGATGCCGAAAGGACAAGAGCTTAGTCACTGAGATCAGAATTGATTTTAACACGCTGTGTGCAGTTATTCAAGTATTTTTTAAATATTTCTAGAGCAATTCCTCTCACACCAAGCAATTCCAGCTTACTGATCAGTAAGGTAACAGTAACTATGTCAAAGGCCTTGGACAGGTCCAGAAATAAACCGGCATTTAGTATTGCTATCCAGGTTCTTCGCCACATGTTGCGTCAAGTTAAGTACTGGCGTCTTCCGTTGATATTCTTTTCCGAAAGCTGTACTGATTCTCAGTGACGATTTTATATCTATCCAGAAAATCTTTGAGGCAGTTGTTGAGTACCGTTTCAAGAATTTTAGAGAGTACCGGTGGCTCCGAAATAGGCATGTAATTATTGACACAGTTGCTGTCTCCTCCCTTATAAATTGGATGCACTATAGCTTTTTTTAAGGCTTCAGGAAATACACCATTTTGCAGACAGCAATTAAAAAGTTATGAGAGGAACTAGCACATTTTTACAGTTTTTGTAACGTTAAGGGCAAAATTTCATCCCAGCCAACAGCACTGTCATTATTTAGTTGAAGTACAAGTGACTCTATTTCAGCTTCATCTACATCTAATAGAACCAGTGAATTGCTAGTTGAGTTGGAGTATATTCGCTTTGCGATCACACGTCTAGGATTTGTGGTGTAGGATGATTGGATGCACTCTACTCTGTCAATGTGAATGTACCGTAAATTGGGTTCTATATAGGAGGATTTTGCATAATTGTTAGTTTGGCTTCACGAAAGGATTTAAATTACCCATTGTCCTTTGTAGAAATTATTAGTCGTGCGCGCATCACGTAAAAAGTACGGAATCATAGATAACTTTTATACATTAAAATTGTGTGTAACTTGATATATTACTTAGGTTTTGTTTCATCGCAATCCGTTGACTATTTCGAAAGACATACATTTATTGACTGTTAAGCGGTATGAAGTTCGCCAGGTTTTTTTTTTTATTTTTTTTTATTGGGTGGGAAAATCATCCTAATGACATCCCCGCTCTTGGGCGGAGCGGGAGATAGTGTCAGACTCTTATTGACTAAAAACCCACTCCTGTTCCTTCGTTGCCTTCGTCCCAGGGCCCCGGGTTCCGCTTTCACACTACCCGTGGCCCCAGTAGGCTTCGACCCTGCTGGGCCCCTACGATTTGCTGACATCTCCTTGAGGCGCGCGTGGAACAATACGCGCCGTCGACGACTTGGGCTCGGTCCGGACGGTTACCGGACGGTCAGGCGGCGAGCCACCCATTGCTCGCCGTCTACAAGCCCGCGCCCACGGAAATCGGGATCGGAATCCCGGCGGCGGTTGGAGCGTAAGGACCGTTGCCTCACGCGATTGGCCGCCTCCTTAGCTAGCATTACTGCTTCGCAGAAGGAGGCGACCGCCTGCCACTCCTCCTCGCTCCGGAGCATGGCCTGAACCAAGGCCCGGCGCGAGAGATCGCCGCCGCCGATTGCCCCCACGAGGACACGGCGTTGCTCTGCCCAAGCGGGGCACACCTCCACCGTGTGCTCTACCGTGTCCTCCGGGTGGGCCACACAGTGGCGACACCCGGGCGTCGTTTCCGCACGAATCCGGTGCAGGAACCTCCCGAACTTACCGTGTCTGGTGAGAACCTGCGTCATGCGGAATGTGAGGACGCCATGAGGTCTTTCCAACCACGCCTCAAAGAGGGGACTTACCGCCATAATTGTGGCGTGCCCAGTACGGGGTCGCGACAGTCGCTGTCGCCATTTCTCCATGAGAACTCGCCGGAGCTCTGTCCGCCATGCTGCGACTTGTCGCGGCAGCGGAGTTTCGCCCCGGCGTTGCATCTCCATGCGCCGTTCGTGCATGAGTGCAAGGACTGTTGCCTCCAGATCCCATGGTCGCTGGCCAGCAAGGAGGCTCGCCGCTTCGCGGGAAATCGTCCGGTATCCTCGCACCATCCGTATGGCCATGACCCTTTGGCACGCGTTCAGCCGGGCCGCTGGCTGCTTCCGCAGCCCCGGCGTCCACACCGGTGCGCCATAAAGGGCCATGGACCGAACGATCCCCGCGTAGAGCCTCCGGCAGGAGGCGTCTGGACCCCCAAGGTTGGGCAGGAGCCGCGAGAGGGCAGCCCCAGTCCGATTTAGTTTGGGAGCCAGACGTCGGAAGTGCTCATCGAAATCCCATCGGCTATCGAGAACGAGTCCCAGATACTTCATCGTTGACCCGACGCCGATGTGGACTCCTCCCACCGTTAGCTGGGAACCCGGTGGTGTCGCGTTCCGAGGGTCGTGAAAGCACATGGCCTCAGACTTGTGCAATGCCACCTCGAGTCCCAGCTCCTGGATCCTGCCAACGACTGTCGCAACCCCGCGTGTCGCTAGTTCGACTGCCGCCTGGTACGACTCTCCCTGCGCCAGGATCAGCGTGTCGTCTGCGTAGCAGACCACGCTGACCCCGTCAGGGAGGTCGCCGCGCAGCACGTAGTCGTAACCGATGTTCCACAAGGGCGGCCCTAGTACCGATCTCTGCGGAACACTGCACGACATCTCTCGACGTTCCCACTCCCCCTGGTGACCAGGGTAAGTGATGTACCTGTCTGACAGGTACGCCTCGACCACACGACAGAGGTAGTCGGGCATCCGGTGATACCGGAGTGCCCTCCCAGTGCTACTCCAAGGCAGGGAGTTGAAGGCGTTGGCGATGTCCAAAGACACCGCCACGACACACCTGCCTTGGGCCACTGCATCCCCCGTCGTGAGAGCTCGCACGCACATGATGGCGTCCACCGTGGAGCGCCTCCTGCGAAAGCCGAACTGGCCGTCCGCCAGATCCGGCCCCACCCGTGTTAGGTGTGCGACGAGGCGGTCTGCAATTACTCTTTCAAAGAGCTTGCCCACCTCGTCGAGCAGAACAATGGGCCGGTACACGGACGGAGAGTCCGCGGGGCGCCCCGGCTTCGCGATGAGGACCAGTTTCCCCGTCTTCCAGCGAAGTGGAAACTGGCCCCTCTCCAAGCATGCGCTGAAGAGCCCTCTTAGTCGAGGCCCGAGAGCCTCCATGGCCAGGACCTATGCCTTCCCAGGCAAGCTGTCGGGTCCTGGGGCGGTATTCTTGGCACTCAGCCTTCGTACCGCCACTCTCATCTCTACCTCGGTCACCTCTGGAGCGTTGTCGTCGTCGTCGCCATCGTGGTCCGCGTCGGGCACCGCTGGTGGCGGAGCCATGGGCGGGAAGTTCGCCAAGTCACCTATTCCACAATAAAATAATGATCACGCGCGGCCGCGGCCGTTTTGTGCTGTATCACTGCGACGAACTGCGATTAGCAGTTTGACGCATCGCTCATTCAACAACTGCCCTAGACTATTTCTTAGCAGAAAGATAGCGTATGCACAATACGTAGTATTGGCCTGTGGGGAAAGTTTTGCAAGTTATTAGTTTAACCATATAAAACGAATGCACTATGATTCATAAAGCTCATGCAGAAGTTTTAGATAGGTCCCTTAGAGGCAAAATAAAATCATGGCTGGAATCATTGTCATGTTTGCTTTGTGATTTTGTCAAACATTCAATTTACAATGTTGGACAAGAGCTATTAATTATAATAAAACAATACAATCAATATTTAGTAAAATGTTTTAAATATTTAAATAGTATGTAACAATTGTTAAATGAATGTCATTATAGTTTTTTTTTTAGCTTAGGTCTTATCTACTCGTATCGATCTCTACTCGAAACTACGGGGACTAGGAGAGTGAAATTTTGCACAAGGTGGAAACCTTTTATGATGTAGGCGAGCACTAAGAGGGGATTTTCTAAAATTTACTCTCTAAGGGGATGAAACGGTGATCCAAAGTTTGTATGGATAAACCTACTTTCACGCAGGCGAAGACGCTGTCAGAAGCTAGTTTGAAATACTTTATTCAGTATTATTTGAATTGCTTTGTTAAGCTAATAAGTATTTATTTATTTATTGCACACCTTAACTTATCACTGAACAAACATTTATAAAAAATAAGTGTGTAATAGGCGGTCTTATTGCACAGGGCAATTTCTACCAGACAACCATTGGATGGACTGAACGAAAATAAAAGATTTGGGGCTGTCAGAGTACAACAACATAAAAAATGTACAAAAAAAAGAAAATATAATAAAAATACAATAAAATATAATACATAAATAGGTACATTACCAAATAATAAACTAATAAGTTAATTTAAATAAATTAATTTAAAACCAAAACTTACCTGCATCATAAATCGCCTGATAAGCCTGCTCAAGTGCCTTTCGCGACATCGGATCCATGTTGTTTCCGAGGCGGTAGTACACAGAAAAGAACTGAGCGTCAAACAAGTCCAACTCAGGAGCCATACCGGAGGTTAGGCCCATGTCAGGATCCTTATAATTCCATCGAAGACCCTCTGACGTCAACGGATTCTCCTGTTGAAAAAAATTAATATTCCAGTAGGTATTCTTGTAAGAATCGGTCGCGTTCACACCCGAATATAGATAAAAATCTTTTTACAAAAAAAGAATAACCGACTTCACTAAAAAAAAAACACTAAAAGGATCAAAATAACTTTAATTTCGGAAGTCGGTGTTTCTCGGTATTATTTGTATCTTATTTAACACCGACTTCCGAAATTAAAGTTATTTTGATCCTTTTAGTGTTTTTTTTTAGTGAAGTCGGTTATTCTTTTTTTGTAAAAAGATTTTTATTTCACACTTTTTAGTTGCGATACACTTATAAACAGAGAGCCTATTTCTCATGATAATTCCAATTAACCCAAACACTGCTAGGTTACATTGTGTTATTATGAACTTCCTGTGTCTACCTTCCACCTTCCGGCTCCATCATCAGATCAGTTTGATAGTACCTTATAGCCAAAGTGCATCTCATCACAATTCTAATAAGCCCAAACACGGCTAAGTTACATTGATTAATTACGGAGTTCCAGTGCCTACCTTCCGGCTCTATCATCATCATCAGATCACTTCGATGATACTATTTTCAACGTAACTACTCATTCATTTGTATTGTCATATTTGCTTAACTATCTTCATTGTGATATCTATGCGAGTAAGAAGTTCCGTTGACTATTTCTGGTCTTCTTCATCAGTTCCACTTCATAAAGTGTTACTTTTTGACTGTAAATACTTAAGTTCTCAATGAAAATACCAAAATCACTTTATGGTTGCCTTTAATATTTGAGGAGTTCCCTCGATTTCGCCAAGATTTCATCATCAGATGCCAACTTGGTGACTATGGGACCATTTGGGAAGTATACCCTTTCCAACAAACAAAGAATTTTTCAAATCGGTTGGCAAGCAACGAAGTTACGCGCGAACAAACATAAAAAAAAAATACAAACATCCAAATTGAGAACCTCCTCCTTTTTCAGAAGTCGGTTAAAAAGAATTTACAATTTATTACAAATTTATTTTTAACAAAAGCAAAGCGTAAATCTGTTCTTTGCTTTCACTTTGAGATTTTTTATGATCCGTACCTAATAAAATCGATTTAAGCTAGGCTTATTCCCTAAATTTATTATTTGCATATATAATTTTTTTTTATCTATCCTTCATTATGAATACATAAGGTTCACAAATAAGGTACCTTGTTGTAAAGAATATCGGAGAGTTGCTTCACGTTGTGCGACTGCGGGTAGAGGCCTGACACTCCAGAAATGACGATCCTTTCGCCATCTAGCGCTGGGCTGTCTACTTCTGTAGTTAAAACTGACTCAGCTGGATCAGTTACCTCCAAAGGCGACGCGTGTTCTTGAGGAGTAGGTGTCATTGTAGATGTTTGATTACTTTCTAGACAACAAAAAAGGGCTATAAATAGTTTTAAACTTAACTCTTCAGCTGGTCATAACGATTCCTGTTCTCCAAGTCTTTTAGTGCTACTTTTGTTAAGCGTTTGGTGGTTTTTGTTGAGATACATATATGGTATACTAATGTTAGGCACGTATATTGGTTTGTTTCTTAAATGAAACAAACGTAGTGAATACTCACGTTACGCATTTTGTTAAAATTGACGAAAGTTTAAATGATTAATTTAAACAACAATTAAATGAGACGGGAAATATAAAAGAGGTAAATCGAAGATTAAAAAATTGGGCAAGTGCAAGTCGGACTCGTGCATAAACTTTACTATGTAAATAGTTTAATTCCTGAATAGAAACTCGAAGATTTTTCCGGAACTTAAAAAAGTTTGATATTAAGTGACTTAACAACAAAACTGCGTTCAGATTCATTCGTATACTTGTGCTATAAAACCTTGCTCAGACCTTGGCCTTGATCCAGAATCCTGGCTTTATGCCAAATTTTAGGATTTTCGGTCAACGGGATGTACCATATAAATTTTAATTCTCTTCAGAGTGTCGAAATATACGTTTTTTTGCGACATAACAGCAGTATCTGCTTTTTTTTTTTCATTAACTTAGTAGTAAAAGTTTTTTCCCAGCTTCAAGGGACCGCAGACTTGAGAATGTTGTTTTAATTTCAATTCGATACCTAAACGCGTTTTCAAGATAAAGGGTCTTGAAAGACAGACGGACAACAAAGTAATCCTACAAAGGGTTTAATTTTTTCCTTTTAAGTTACGGAACCCTAAACGGAGAATGGAAAAGAAAGAACAAGAAGACCTATTTTTTTATTTTTTTGCTTTGGGGTATAATCTAATTACTTACCCCACTCTGATGCAAAGTGGGATGGCACGCCATCCTCAGATTTAGACTGATTAAAACCACACCTATGTTTGATGTCGTGCGGAGTTCCGCAGGGATCGGTACTAGGACCGCCCTTGTGGAACATCGGGTACGACTAGGTGCTGCGCGGGGACCTCCCTGACGGATTCAGCGTAGTCTATTACGCAGACGACACACTGGTCCTGGCGCAGGGAGAGTCGTACCAAGCGGCGGTCAAACTAGTGACACGCGGGGTTGCGACAGTCGTGGAGAGGATCCAGCAGTTGCGACTCGAAGTGGCACTGCACAAGTCCGAGGCCATGTGCTTTTACGGCCCTCGGATCACGCTACCCCCAGGTTCCCAAATAACGATAGGAAGAGTTCACATCGGTGTCGTGTCGACGATTAAGTACCTGGGACTCGTCCTCGACAGCCAATGGAATTTCGAGTAGCATTTCCGACGTCTGGTTCCCAAAGTAGTTCGGACTGGGACCGCCCTGAAGCAAAGCTTTTTTACAAAAAATATAACCGTAGTAAAAATATAACATAAGATTAAAAAAATGTATTATCTCAGCTAAGAGGTTTTTTTTTTTAGGTGGGAAACTCATCTTATGACAAATCGTGCTCTTGGGTGGAGCGAGAAATAGTGTCAGACTCTTACTGACTAAAAACCCGCTCCTGTTCCTTTTTTGCCTTCTTCCCAGAGCCCCTGGTTTCACTTTCATACCTTAGAACCTTCATGGTTTGAGATTTTTTAGTGAAAGCTTTTTCACATGGTACCTATGAAGTTTTTCTTTTAAAAAATGTGCAACATTCGATTATCGACTTTCAGTTGTTTTTTTATTTTTTTATTCAGCTTTGATAAGAAACATGGATAATTCGAAAATTCGAGTGATTTTTGAATACGAGTTCCGACGCGGAACTAACGCGGCTGAAACAGCTCGCAATATCAATGTTGCGTTTGGAGAGGGGACTGCTAATGAACGCACAGTGCGATTTTGGTTTAAAGGCTTTCAAAGGAAACTTTGACTTGATGATCGAACCATGTGGAAGACCGACCATACAGGTGAATAAAAATGAATTGAAAGAGATGGTGGAAACCAATCCGAGCCAAACTACCCAGGAATTAGCGGCATGGTTTAAAGTTACCTTACCAACAATATTGACTCATTTTCGTCAAATCAATAAAATAAAAAAAAGACGGGTTGCACTCCGGGAGTGCCGGCAGAAGTGAAAACTTGATTATTAACGTTGAGCATGTTTGATATTTTGGAATGGTTAGGGAATAATTTTGCACCAATTGCTTTATCAGTATAAAAGTACTATCATTTATGTGGTAGAATACAATATTCATTTATTGCGCTATCGTACACAAACATGACAATTTATATTACATTAAAAATTTAACTCACTCCATCCGTCTTACGCTTTTTCGATCAGGTCACGTGTCCTGACGCGAGTTTAAGATTTTATACCCATTACAGAAAAAGTGCTCAACGCCGCTAAAGAAGTTTTCACTTCAAAAATATGAAATATGGGTGTCTCATGATTTGACTGATCTGCAGAAACAAACGTGTGTCTAAACTTGTGTTGCCTTGTTGAATCGATACAGAAATGAAGGAATATTGGATCGAATTTATTGTGACATGTGATGAAAAGTGGATACTTTATGATAACCATAACTGAAAAATGCAATGGCTGACCCCAGGTCAAACGCTGCAACAGTGTCCTAAAGCAAAGCTTACCAATAAAAAGGTAATATTACTATTACCTTTTTATTGGTAAGCTTTGCTTTAGGACACTGTTTGGTGGTCTCAGCGTGGTGTTATTCAATATAGCTTTCTCTGAATAACGGCAGATGTCTACTGTACCGAACTTCGAACAATGATAGCAAAACTAGCAGTGAAACAGCCCCGACTCATGAATCGATCTTCACCGATACAGCACGAAAAAAGTCTACAGGAACTGCAATTAGAAACAATTTGTCACCCTCCTCAATTTGTCCTATTATATATATATCCAATTGAAGACCTTACCAACTCCTGTAATAAGTACAGGAATATGCTATTACAAACGTCAACTCTGGACATACTGTCTCGGTATACATAATATGAAAACAAATGATGTGTTTATGTTTATGTGGGATAAAAGCATAGCTTCTCGTGACCCACAAGAAATAGGTTCTTGCATAGTGTATTTCCTTAAATACATTGTAAAGTGTGAGCATTTCATTATGTACTCTGACCAATGTGGCGGCCAGAACAGCAACACTAAAATGACTGTTTTATGCCAATACATTTTTTCCAATCCTGAGTTCACAACAAAGAAAATTGACCACATATTTTTAGTAAGTGGACATTCGTACATGACTTGCGCTCAAGATTTCGGTCTAGTAGAAAAACAAAAACGTTTTTTTTTAAACATTTATGTTCCTCAAGATTGAAACCAAGTGATTTTGGCTGCCCGAAAACAAGACCATTTATAATCATTAATATGACAACAGATCATTTTTTTTTCCACTCAGTCACTTGAAAGAAACATAACAAACAGAAAAGTTTCTGTAAGCAAGGGTAAAGTTGAGTGGCTAAAAATGCAATGGTTAGTGTTTCATGAAATGCATCCATTCAAGTTTTTTTTTAAGTACTCCAATAATATTGATGTTCTCTTTGAAGAGGTTGATTTGAAGAAACGCAATTCTGTTTTCATCCAGAACCTAAATATTTTATATCCTAATGGTCATGTCATAAGTGATAAGAAAAAGAAAGATTTAAGTGACTTATTACATTTTATACCACTTGTAAAATGATGTCTCCGTGATCAATGCGGTGAAAACTGGAAGTGATCACAGCATAGTAAGAGGCACATTGAATATCAATATTAAGCTTGAAAGGTCTCGACTGGTGAAGTCTACGCTCCGTCCAGCACAGATCCAGATCCATAACTCCGAGAGATTTCAGCTCGAACTCCACAATCGTTTCGAGTGCCTAGGAAGCTCCGTAGACGAATATAACGATGAGTTCGTGGGAACTGTCCATACGGTGGGGTCTAAATTTTTCAAGACTCACTGTACAAAAAAGAACAAGAAGCTGTCAGAACAAACTCTCGAGCTTATAAAGAAGAGGCGTGAGATGACTTTGCAGTCTTCAGATGATGCGTGCACATACCGGCAGCTCAATAAACAGATCTCAAAGTCTCTGAAACGCGATCTGCGCCGATTTAATACCGAGAGGATTAAGGATGCGATTGAGCGGAATAAGGGCTCTAAAGTCACGCACGCACGCACGGGATCTGTCTATTGGGCAGAGTCAGCTCACGAAACTGAAGACCGACGATGGCAGAGTCATATGCGCCAAATCGGAGCTTCTGGGAGAGATCGAGTCTTTTTATGGACAGTTGTACACGTCAATCTCCGAACCCACGGCAAATCTAGCAAACGACCCAAGAGCTAGATTGACTCGAAACTATACCGAAGATATCCCGGACGTCAGCTTGTACGAGATTAAGATGGCTCTGAAGCAGTTGAAGAACAACAAGGCGTCGGGTGAACACGGAATTATGGCCGAGCTCCTGAAGGCGGGTGGAAAACCGGTCCTAAAGGCCCTTCAGAAGTGGTTCGATTCCGTCATACTCGAGGGAAAAACGCCACAGGCATGGAGCAGAGGTGTGGTGGTACTCTTCTTTAAGAAGGGTGACAATACCCTGCTTAAGAATTACAGGCCCATCTCACTTCTGAGCCATGTCTACAAGCTGTTTTCCAGAGTCATCACGAACCGTCTTGCGCGCAGGTTCGACGACTTCCAGTCTCCCGAACAAGCCGGATTTCGAAAAGGCTTCAGCACCGTAGACCACATACATACGCCGCGGCAGGTTATACAGAAGACCGAGGAGTATAATCAGCCCCTCTGCTTAGCGTTTGTGGACTATGAGAAAGCCTTTGATTCGATCGAGACTTGGGCTGTACTGCAGTCTCTCCAACGGTGCCAGATTGACTATCGGTACATCGAAGTGCTGAAGTGTTTATACAAAAACGCCACCATGTCAGTCCAACTTCAGGACCAGACCTCGAAACCTATCCTCCTGCAGCGGGGTGTGAGGCAAGGAGACGTTATTTCTCCGAAACTCTTCAGGGCGGCAATGGAGGATGTCTTCAAGGTTCTGGAGTGGAGAGGGCTAGGCATCAATGTCAATGGCAAGTACATCACTCACCTTCGATTTGCCGACGACATAGTAGTCATGGCTGAGACTACGGAGGAGCTCAGTACAATGCTCGGTGACCTCAGTAGAGCTTCCGAAAGAGTGGGACTTAAAATGAACACGGACAAAACCAAAGTCATGGTAAACATCCATGTAGCACCCACTCCTATCAAGATTGGAGACTCTACACTCGAAGTTGTGGACGACTACGTTTACCTGGGACAGACAGTCCAGTTGGGTAGGTCTAACTTCGAGAAAGAGGTCAATCGTCAAATCCGACTCGGCTGGGCAGCGTTCGGGAAGCTGTGCGGTGTCTTCTCGTCCAATATACCACAGTGTCTCAAGACAAAAGTATATGACCAGTGTGTGTTGCCAGTGATGACATATGGCTCCGAAACGTGGTTGCTTACAATGGGCCTCTTCAGAAGGCTTAAAGTTACTCAAAGGGAAATGGAAAGGGCTATGCTCGGAGTTGCCTTGCGTGATCGCGTCAGAAATGAGGATATCCGCAGGAGAATCAAGGTTACGGACATAGCCCGAAGAATCGCCAAACTTAAGTGGCAGTGGGCAGGGCACATTGCTCGCAGAACAGATGGTCGATGGGGACGAAAGGTTCTGGAATGGCGACCACGTACCGGAAAATGCATTGGAAGGCCTCCTACAAGGTGGGCCGATGACCTGGTGAGGGTCGCGGGAATTCGATGGATGCGAGAAGCACAGGACCGGTCATTGTGGCGGCATTTGGGGGAAGCCTATGTCCAATAGTGGACGACTTTCGGCTGAAATGATGATGATGATGATGAATTACAGTAAAACTAAAAAGTAATAGTAAAAAACTGTAAACTAAATAAAACTAGCCAAATATATATATAATTTGGGGCGAAACTTAGCTTCAGTAGTGATATGGGACAAACAAAGAATATTTTGAAATGTGGAACAAAACTTCAGGACGAACGAAGAATGAATCAATCGTTTCAACTTACATCAAATTGCGAAGATGGAAGACGGTCACGACCTTACTGAAAGAACTTCTGATCCCTTCTGAAATAAGGTTTTTACTCAGCAGTTTTATTAACTATGTATAATTTTTTATACAAATTTTTAATTGAAATGCTAAACAATAACAATGGGTCCATTTACATGAAACAATGCAAAACCGGAATCAACAAATAGAATGAATTGCACTCTGAACTCATAAAATTAGGTAATCATGCGGAATTAAATAGACGAACGGTATATTCGTACACTAAGTTTTTATTTTTAATGTGAGAAATCACACTCTAGAGTGGAGCGAAAGGACGACTTAAAACCCACCTGTTTCCTTCAGTTGACCTTTGTTTTTCAGGACTATCGGTATCTCTTTTTCTAAAATCCCAACCATAGCAGAGAAGATTTCGCTGACATCTCTATGAGGCCACATTTTTATTATTTTTATTGTACTTTTAGGTACAATATTGATTATTTCTTACTTACCTATAAATACATGAAAATATTGTTAAATCAATCTTATTCTTCAAAACAGTAACCATGGAGTCTTTCCGGTTCTTCTTCATGGGAAAGTACCATTTGGAACCATGCACTAGCTACTAAGGTTATATAAGTGTTCACGTAGGCTTATGTGAAATAAAAATATTTAAAATTTTTGATTTTTAATGCGCGCGTGGCACACTATACGTCGTCGATGAGCCTGGTCCTTAGCGGATAGACAAACGACGACAACGAGCTGCCCATTGCTCGTCAACCGCAAGCCTGCGCCTACAGTGGTTCAGAAAAATGCTAACAAAGAAGATCCTTGGCTAGCTTAGTGCATCAAATTCAAATTCAAAATTCATACGTTTTTTATTTCACATAGGCCTACATGGGCACTTATAAAACGTCAGAAGCTAGTGCACGGTTCCAAATTGGTCGTTCCTATAGAGAAGAACCGGCAAGAAACTCCATGATTACTCTTTTAAAAAAATTGTTGTTCTTACAATATTTATCTTATAAGGACAGTGTAGACCGGTCAATATTGTACTTAAAATACAATAAAATACCTATTAATAACTAAAAGTGAGTCGTAATAGGAAGTAACCTAAGAATACGCGAAGTCTACAGTGTTCTCACATACACATTATAAAAAAGAGGCTATATAAAAAAAAGCAAGAAAAATATATTATTACAATTATCAATAAATGAGACGTAACAAAATAAATTACTAACGAATTTATGGTGGTTGGGGTCTAATAATATAAAAAAATATTGCATAAGTAATGTGTTAGAAAAAAAAAAGAAAAATATAAACTACAACAAAAGTGGAGCAGTTTACACAATATTATGAGTTACCAGGGAGCATTATTATTCAGTTTAGCAACATGTGCAGAAGCACTCATTGCTAAACAAGCGTGTCTTCGACATAGTCTTTAACCTTGTAATACACTTTTTTAGTTAGGACACGCTTAATATGGGTTTTGAACTTTCCCTCGCTAATTTCAGTCACCGCTTTTGGCAGCTTGTTATAAAAGCGTATGCTGTTTACTAAAAAATATCTGCTGGTCTTAGCTAATCTCCATTTGGGTAATACAATTTCGCGTTTACTACACGTGTTTATGTTATGGAAATCGCTTCTAATTTTGAAGAGTCCTAGGTATTTACGAACATACAAAATACTTTCTAAGATATAAAGAGAAGGCAAAGAGACAAGATTGTACTTCAAATTAAACTGTTAGTCAATAAACCTTGCTACTAGGTTGTGTCTGTGCAAAACGTCACTAACGAAATAACAAAATTCATGAACTGCAGGATGGTGGGATAAAATGGGACAAGGGCAGGAAGATGATGATCATCATTTGTTTCCCTACCACTGTTCTTTTCGCCACCATCAAAATCTTTATCAGGTTCGTCTTTAGTAGGTATACGGGACCCCAAGTAGAGTTTGCATTATTTTTTTGTGCAGAATACTTATTATTCTCAACAGTTTCGTGAAGTTTGAAGTTTAAAAAATAAATACTTCCAAAAATTAAAAATATGAAACTTTGCTAAATTAACCTCTAATCTATATATATAAAAAGCTTTGTCCTGAATGACTGATGGATCAACGCACAGCCTAAACCGCTGATCGTAAAGACTTAAAACTTGGGTATATTCTTTGTATGACGTAGGCATTCGATAAGAAAGGATTTTTCGAAATTCTACCCCAAAGGTCGTGTAAAAGGGCGGCAAAGTTTGAATGCATAAGCATAAGCATAATCAGCCTTTCAATGCTCCCACTGCCGGGACTCAGGCCTCCTCTCTAGGAGAGGGAATGGGCCGTAATCCACCAAGCGGGCCCAGTGCGGGTTAAGTTTGAATGTAACAATGTTATTTCTTGGGCCAATCTACTTCAAGTTTTGCATGAATATTAAGAAGGTTAAAAAGAGGTAGAAAGTTATTTTGGGGGTGATTTGCTTCGAAGTTGATATCAATTCTCTTTAGTGCTTTTGATTTAATTACATTTTATTTTGACACATGTTTGAAAACTCAAATGGCAAACAGATGATTCTGCTAAAACCCGTCTACATGCGGAATTGCTTTCATAATTTTTACGAAAACAAAAAAAATAAACTTACTGTGTTTTTATAAATGGGAGCAGGTTAATATCAATGGGAAATTAATAAACCTTACTATTTTACCAATAGTTAGGGATGGTGAATGCCTTTTCCGTACGCTTTCTTATTTGTTGTACAGCACACAAGAACGCTCAATGGATATTCGTAAAGTAATTGTGTGGCATGTGACGCACAATTGGAATGAATTTGCTGTAATGTCTCATGACCGTGCCATAACAACACAAAAGAAGAGTGTATATTAGATATGTTACAAAACCCTACATTAGGTGGTTTCTGCGAGTTAACTGCAGCCGATCAGCCGATCAAATATACCCATTTGTATTTGAAGTGAATCGAAATGGCAACCTGTATATCAAATTTAGTACAGAAGACCAACCTATCAAAAGGTTACGTTTTTCACAAGATCTTTCTAATGGTCAATTTGATGCCTACGCTGACACCGATAGTGATAATAACGCTGATGCATCTTCATTTATTTCTACACGAGATCAGCGGTCCATCATTCTTCGATGAATTTAAACTTTTCAATTAGCTTGCATGAAACTTTGCTTGCTAGAGGACAACAAACATTGGGATTCTGCCCTAGAGAAAGCAGCTTTATGCGAGTCGCTATTTAAAATGCATGATTGTTCTCGAGGAGAGTCTGTATTTATTCCTAGGATTTCCCTAACACCATCAAATTACCCCTTCGAATTCAAGACAGTGCAGTTTCCCATCAAAGTCCGCTTCACAATAACCATAAACAAAGGTCAAGGTCAAACGCACAAGGTAGCGGGAGTAGACTTGAGGGAAAGCTGCTTCTCCCACGGCCAGTTGTATGTGGCATGCTCCAGAGTAAGCGCACAGAGTAGCCTGGTGATTCTAGCACCCGAAGGAAAAACAAAAAATATTGATCACAAAAAAGACTGTGGTAGGTATTAGTATTATTTCGATTTTATAATAGATAGAAGAAAGAAGAAGATTACAAAATTATTAACGTAGAAAAAAGCAATTAAAAATCCTATTAGAAACATTTTCGACTTTTATGGTCGTGGTGGCGAGTCAGTGGTGGACATATCGTTCGCCAGTCCTGCTCTGTCACCGCGTGTTGTCTACTGGCGCATCATGGAGGGGGTGGAGACGTACTCAGACCACCGTTACATCCGGTTTGACAGCTGGACCGTGAGCTCCTCCTGGAAGCCGCGACGGAACAGGCCTCGGTGCAAGCACCGGATAGGCGTGTCGACATAGACGTCGAGGCAGAGTGGTTCCGGGAGGCCATGTCGCAAATCAGTGACGTGGCAATGCCCCGAGTCCGGCCAGGACGTGCCCGGCGCCAGGTGTACTGGTGGTCGCCGGAGATCGCGGCACTGCCATGCGTGCAATTCCGAGCGACGCCGGTACGCCAGACACTGCAGTCGCCACATCCGCCCGCCGGATATGGAGGCCAGAGAGGCGGAGCTGTACGAGGGGTACAGAGTGGCAAAGCGCACCCTCCGGGCGGAAATAAAACGGGCCAAGTTTGGCCCAAGTTTAAGTGTGGAGACTCTGAACAGAGACCCGTGGGGACGCCCGTACAAGGTGGAGCGGGAAAAACACTCCGCCCCTGGGCTCCCCCGCTCACGCAGAGTCTCCGGCCCCATATTGTAGAGGGTGTAGTAAGCACTCTGTTCCCTGCGGGAACACTCCCCCCCGCCCATGGCACCGCTACCAGCAGTGTCTGACGTGGACCACGATGGCGATGACGACGAAAATGCTCCAGAGGTTACTAAGGCCTGGTAAAGCCTGGGTCCTGGCTATGTAGGCTCTCGGATCTCGATTAAGAGGGCTCTTCAGCGCATGCATGGAGAGGGGCCAGTTTCCACTTCGCTGGAAGACGGGGAAACTGGTCCTTATCGCGAAACCGGGGCGTCCTGCGGACTCTCCATCTGCGTACCGACCCATTGTGCTGCTCGACGAGGTGGGCAAGCTCTTTGAAAGAGTAATTGCAGACCGCCTCGTAGTGCACCTAACACGGGTGGGGCCGGATCTGGCGGACAGCCAGTTCGGCTTTGCAGGAGACACTCAACGGTGGACGCCATCATGCGGGTGCGAGCTCTCACGATGGGGGATGCGGTGTCCCGGGGCAGGTGCGTCGTGGCGGTGTCTTTGGAAATCGCCAGCGCCTTCAACTCCAGGGCAGGCCCTGGAGTAGCATTAGGAAGGCACTCCGGTATCACTGGGTGCCTGACTACCTCTGTCACGTGATCGAGGGCTACCGGTCCATGGCCCTTTATGGGGCGCCGGTGTGGGCGCCGTCACTGCAAAAGCGACCGGCGGTTCAGCTGAACGCGTGCCAGAGGGTCATGGCCATACGGATGATGCGGGGATACCGGACGATTTCCCGCGAAGCGGCGAGCCTCCTTGCTGGCCAGCCACCATGGGATCTGGAAGCAATAGGCCTTGCACATATGCCCGATCTGCGCATGTTGATGCAACGCTGGGGCAAAACTCCACTGCCGCGACCAGTCGCGGCATGGCGGGCAGAGTTCTGGCGGGATCTCATGGTGGAATGGCGACAGCAACTATCGCAACCCAGTGCTGGGTACGCCATAATCATGGCGTTAAGTCCCCTCTTTGAGGAGTGACTGGAAAGGCAACACGGCGTCCTTACCTTCCGCATGACGTGTGTGCTCTACGGTGTCATCCGGGCGGTCCACACAGTGGCGACACCCGGGCGTCGTTTCCGCACGAATCCGGTGCAGGAACCTCCCGAACTTACCGTGTCCGGTGAGAACCTGCGTCATGCGTAGGTGAGGACGCCGTGAGGTCTTTCCAACCACGCCTCAAAGAGGGGACTTACCGCCATTATTTTGGCGTGCCCAACATCATCAGAGTCAAAAAAAGGAAAAATTAGAGACTGTACAAGAATGTTTCTCTGTGAGCCAGAAGATAGTTTTTCAGTTTATAGAGCGATTATAACTTTCCGGACCTAAGGAGTCGACGTGTGCCACATCCTTAACCTTGGAGCCAAACGGGATGACTGCGTTGTCAACGTAAATATCACTATATATCACTAATAGATTTAAAATAAAAACCAATAATGAAAAAAAAAAACACGACTGCCATGTTAAAAAATAAACTAAAAATTAAAAAACAAGATGTTTGTTAATTTATAGAAAAGTGAATAAAGTAGTCACTCATTGACTAAACACGGAATCTTGGAAACTACTTGATCTACAAAACTTAATTTTTCATCGCAGATGGGAGACTTCTTAAACTATAAGAAAGTTTTTACACAGTGGTCCCCATCATATTAAGCGTCAGAAGATTAGTGGAAAGCCAGGCCATAACAGTACAGAAAGTGAGTTCAGTTCTATGCTTCGCTTTGTCCCAGATCTTATCATATAACAAAAATGCAGTATCGTCTGCGTAAGTAAAAATGTCGCACTGTGTAAGGGGTAGTTAATAAAGGTCATTAATATATATTTGAAACAGCGTGGGTCCCAAAATACTTCCAAATCTTCGTCACTGATCACAGAGTCAATCTTCAAACATTGGCTACGCCCGCTCAGATAATCTTTGTAAATATTTAGGGCCACACCACGTACTCCCATTTGGTCCATTTTGGCTTAGAGTCTTGAACCTTTGTCAAGCTTAAAAAGACACCATAGCACTTAAGGTGATTGTCCAATCTGTCGACCAATGCATTTGTGAAATCAGAGATAGTGTCCTCTTTGAACACTCTTGAGTGAAAACCGCACTGGTTGTTTGCGATAAGCTTATTTTTAAATAGAAACTTTGTTAGGCTGGTGTTGAAAATTCTTTCGAGCATTTTAGATAAAGACGTAAGTACTGAAATTGGTTGATAGTTGGATACATCGTCTTTAGGCCCACTCTTGTACACTGGATTGACTACTGCACGTTTAAAAGCTTTAGTAAAAATACCAGAGGTGATGGAGCAGTTACATATATGGGCAATGAAAGGAGCCAGAATTAATGAGTGCAGGTATATTGTCCATCCCACTGCAAAATCACTACGTAACCTATAAATTATACTTATGTTTATCAAGTGATTCATCAACTAACGGAATAGCCAGAGAGTTGCTCGGGGACGGAGAAGAAGACGTAAAAGTCGCTTGGTCTTTTTGAGTCAAATTTTGAAGCAAGGACACTTGCAATATTAACAAAGTATTTATTGTCATTATTAATTGATTAGATAGGCTCACTAGAAGGTTGTATCAGAGTATTTGGCTGTTGGTTACTATATGTGATCGATTTGATTACTTTCCACGTTGCTTTCGGATTGTTATTAGCTTTTAGTAATTCTGTTTTCTCATAGACGGGTGTATGAATATCATTGTGAGACACACTGACCCGTCTATGCATTCTGTCACGATTGCGTGGACATCTTATAATATCTGAGGACAATCTATCAAGGTATACGGATGAAACTTTATGGCCTGAAGGTGTCATATTTCAACGGTTTATGAACTTTAAACAAAGAAAAATAAACGGTGTACAACCTGCTGATGCCGACAGCCTAAACAGAATAAGTAATTGATAGTCTTTATCGAATTTCTACTTTCAATTGTATAAATGTAAAACGTTCCATTGATGACGTCAGGGACCAGTGTCGTACGTGCGACTTGGTTTATCTCCAGGAAACTTGATTGCAGCCACATGACATACCCTGCATTGGTACAATCGATAGCGGGTTCGGATACACTGCGACGTCTGCGGTTTATACGGATTGTTTAAGTGAGATAAGTGCAATCGTTGACGAGCATGGAATTGAATCTGTTTTTAATTTGGGCGACTTCAACGCGGATCCGGGTGAATTGGTTTTCAGTGAACTTATGAATATTTGTAAAGACCAACAATAGTTATGTATAGACATAGATATTCTAAGGTTGAACGCTGGTACTTTTACTTTTATAAGCTATTTAGGGCGTACTTTACATCGCTCTACTCGTGCAGTCTGTGGGCTGACTACTCGGCTAGAAGCTATAATGCCATCCGCGTCCAGTATAATAATACATTCAGGTCGGTGATGGGGCTGCCCTGTTACTGTAGTGCCTCTGGTATGTTTGCGGAGGCGGGCACTGACTGCTTTAACACAATTATGCGCAAGCGCGCAACATTCTTGGCGAGCAGAGTGCGGGCTAGCTCCAACATTGTTTTGGCGATGATTTCTACTAGACTGGATTGTCTTTTCATCCGGCATTGTTCAAGTAGACAAATTCCGTTAACAATGCCAGGAAGAAAATATTAAGTTTTATTTAATTAAATTTAGCTGTTGTTTAATTTATGGAATTTTTAGTTTTTTATTTATTTTACCCGTTTTTAATTGACTGATTTGGATATAAGTGGATTTTTTAATTTAAGTCGGCAACATCATTACCATCAGGTGAGATAGTGGTCAAACGCGAGCCTTATGGTAATTATGTCATGAAAATAAAAATAAATGATTTTAATCTATTTTATTTGATTTCAATTTATTTTATTTTATTGTAATTTATGGACATTGTCTTTATAATGAAAATGTATTTAATTAGGTTTCATTTTGATATTATTTTATTTGATTTTAATGTATTGTTTGCACAGTAATATGTTTGTATTCTATAAATGGGTATATTTGACCGGAACAAAAATTATTATTATTAAGCCAGGAGTCATCCATGATTTAATAACTGTTTTCCTATTAGAGACGCGTACATTTTTATTATTTTTTGTTCTAACAGTTTGTAAATTGCCGATTCAAAGATTGGTTGCAATGTTTGGGTCCATAGTATTAAGAATAGGAGTAAAATTATGATTATATTTCATTTTTAATGGCCTCCTAGTCATTATTATATTGGAGTCTGGTGTTTTTTGAAGGGTTTTATAAATAATTTAATTATTGCAAACTTAAATGACTAGTGGTGCAGACTGATGACGAATTGACGTGATGCGTCAACACTAAGCTTTGACGCAACACAATCTTTGATTAGAGAGCAATATCGAAACGAATATCAGATATATTTCTGCAAGTTACTAGAGGTAACAAGTGGAATCGAGTGCATCTTTCATTGTAACTCATATAAGGCATTTTAAACTTGTACCCCGAGTACCTCGTGAATCTCCGTTGTATTCGTTCCAACCTATGGGATTGAACTGTATAATTAGGCTTCCAAAATTGACTACCGTATTCAAGGTGACTGCGGACGTAAGTACAATACAGAATTTTTAGGGTTTTCATATTTTTAAACAAACTGGACTTACGAATAATGAATTCCAGAGCTTTGGCAACTTTTTTGGCGATATGATCGACATGACATTCATGGAAGAGCTTACTGTCAATAAGAATACCGGAGATATCTGATAACGTTAGTTCGCGATAACGGCTGATTTTCGATCGAGTAGTTAAATATGACTGGCTGACTATTTCGTGTAAACGTGATAACTAAACTTTTTGCAATAATAAGATCTAGTTTATTTATTTTACAATAGTTTTCTAATCTAAATAAATCTTTCTGCAATAGACTTGTTTCAGTTAAATTCGTAACTGAATTGAATATTTACATGTCATCTGCAAACATTATTTTTAGTCCGAGTTGTTCACCTTTTTCTAGTCCAGTGTTGCTTTTTCAAAAGAAGGATGGTTCAGATCGCGTATGTGTGTTGATTATAGGGAGTTGAATGACAACACTACATTGGATAGGTTTCCACTGCCGTTGATAGAGGATCTTGTATCTAGAGAGTGTGAGATTTAAGTAGCTATCGTATTTACTTAGTTCGAAAATTTATAAAATTAAAATCAATCATTTTATTTAATTGACTTTCTTATATTCACAGGTAAATCTCGCGACAAGCTTTTATATCATATAAATTGTGTAATGTCATTACAAGTTGATAGTAAAAGCTTTAAACGAAAAGTTTATTTTATTCTTTTTAGCGCATTTTAAAAACTTGTTTTTAAAAAGATTTTCTTTTATTTCAATTTATTTTTAACTTTTTAGTTATCGCTGAACAGGTTTCTCCGTCTGTTCATCTCATTCAACGCATCATTGTTGCAAGGTCGTTTGCCGGTTAATTTGAAATAGTCTAGTTCTACAATAAGAAGACCTTCTAATAATTTTACCCTACTTAAGGCCACGTATGCTTGACCAACAGCAAAGAGCTTCGAGCCCAAGTATACAACGGCACTACTCTGCATTTTGTGTATTGTACAAGCCCAACATATTATAATTGTCAACATTCTTCGTTCTGCAGTACCATGACTATATTTTGTTGGAAATTGCATCCTCTTGGGTAAAATGACATGAATACCGTCTTTACCAAAGTCTAGTGTTATACATTTGTGCTATCCGGAAGTAGGGCCATATAATGTCTGTAATCTGTTCAATGGCACCATTTACCAGACCTTTGAACACTTCTATATCGTAACGCAACATCACCTTGGCCCCAACGAATATTTCCAACTCCTTAGGTAGCCCTCCTGTCTTGTTTATGTCGGATGGTATAATATTATTTAAATGTACGTTGTCATTTTTTCAAATACAATCTTCTAGACTATCCAGTGCTATTATTTGGTTAATAGTTACCCTACTAGCTCGAAAATGTAATAAATTAACACACAGCTAACAACAGGCAACGTAAACACAACGCTGTTGTTGTTAGTTGTTGTTTATGAAGATTAAAGTACTCGTGAATAAGAATCAAACGAGCACAAATTCGATTAGGTTGTGTCGTTTTATTATAGAGTTCGTATGGCCATCTTCCAGCTCCATCATCAGACCGTGGTTACCATAAAGGATCAAAGTTCTCGTCAATAAAAATCAAACGAGCTTAAACTCGATTGGGTTATGTCGTTTTATTGTGGAGTATCTATGGCCACCATCCAGCTCCATCATCAGAGCCTGGTAAATATGTAGGATCAAAGTACTCGTCACCATGAATCAAACGAGCACAAACTCGATGGGGTTGTGTCGTTTTATTGCGGAGATCGGATGGATGGACATCTTTCAGCTCCATCATCAGACCATGGTTACCATATAGGATCAAAGTACTCGTAAATACAAATCAAACGAGCCCAAATTCGATGGGTTTGTGTCGTTTTATTGCCGAGTTCCTATTGCCACCTTCCAACTCCGTCATCAGATCAGCTCCGTGTCAACATAATATTGCATTGTCATGCAATTTACACATGTATACATAATTTCAGGTCAATCGGCTAAAGATATTTGCTTCAAAATTGGGTTGCAAGATTTGAGCCGAACATACATAGTTACATACATACATACATTGCAAGTTAATAAAAAGCCTGTAAAAAGCGAGCTCATTTTATTAGCATGCAGTGATGAAAGCTTCAGGTGAACTTGTTTATAGCTATGATGAAGGATCATGTGTGGAGGAGAGTTTAGTTCCTCTTCGCACTGTATTCGATAAATTGACAAAACCTAGTTTTCCCTGAACTTTACTGAGTGTTAATTTCTTAAACAACTGGTTGGATATTTAGGCTTTGTTGTTGAGGATGGCAAAACTAGATCTAACCCAAATAAAATAGCAGCTTTTTTTAGGCTTCCGCCACCTAAAACCATCACTCAGCTGAGACAGTTCATAGAGTTGGCCACTTATTTCAAACAATTTGTGCTACGGTTCTCAAAAACGATGGCTCCTTTGTTTCGTTTAACGAGTGACAAGAATAAGTTCATTAGTTGGGAACCCAGTCATAAGGCCATTTGTCAGAAAATAATTTCTTGCTTACCAAGTGAGCCGATATCCGATCCTGCTTACCCAAACGACTTGCATACCGAAGCCAGTGGTGTAGGATATGGTACCATTTTTATTCAAAAGATTAATGGAAAACAACATGTAGTTGCATCGACTGCTAAGTCAGAAGGAAAGTTTGCAGAGCTGCATGCTTCTATTCTTGAAATTAGCGCCCAGAATTCTGAGATACAAAAGTCAATTGCATTTATTTCAAACGATTACGACGACTTAAAAATGAAATTGGCCAAACTGAACGTGAAGCCGACCGCCGTTATGTCTACGATCAGGAGAAAAAAGTGGAAATAATCGAACGACAATTGCTCTCCACTAAGATTGAAGTAAGGGATGTTCCCCAAAAACAATAGAAAAGTAAGAAAGGTCTCCGTGCCATCATAATCCAAACATCCAACGTGCTTGGGATCCCGCTATGTGGCAACGAAATAAAAGATGTTTTAAGTTCGAACAAAAATAATGTTTCTACAATAACTGTTGATTTTATGAGCTCAATAACAAAGGACAATATAATTTAAAAGGCTCGCAGATTTAATCAAGCTAATAACCAACACAAAGTACAGCACATTTGTAACTAGACGGACAGAACAAATCTATATAAAAAAACTGAAAAACTTACAACCTAAACTTAGAGAATTTATTATCTGGCCCGCTGCTTTGCTAAAAATAATGTAAATAAATTCTTGGTACTGAGCGTATGCCAAGACTGTCCGAGTTAGAATGTCGCACAACTTGGTATTTCCTCCAGTCCTCTCTGTATCCCTTCTGCCGACGATCATGTCCGTTTGCGTTTCCGGTGACAATATTATTAGTTCACGAAACTAATTGTTAGATGATGCTGTCCGTCGCACCCTAGCGCAATCAACCATCAAAAATGTATGTACATTTTCTTTGGTTTTTAACACTTTGCTTTTGCAATATTTTATATATTACATATTTAGACCTCAAATGTCGTCGACGTTAGTTATTTATTTTTGTAACTACTTCGCATATAGTACTATTATTGTAAATGGAATAGAGAGCCCTCATGTCAGATTTTTTGGCACCCCAGTTGCTACTACTGCCATCTGGTAGACCGCTCCTGAATTAATCCATATAGGTCACGTGACTTCTACTGTATAAATACCTACATATCTTTAGCTAGTATTTATGGGCAAGATGTTTATATATTTAGGTAGGGCGCAAACGTGCGTCTAGTTTCCGATACCGAACACTTTTTGTTCGTCTTTGTGTCAAGTTTCTTCCACTTACGAGTATGTGTCCAGTGGAAGCAACTTGGCACAAAGACGAACAAGTGTTTGGTTTCGGAAACCAGACACACGTTTGCGCCTTGTTTAAATATTTAAACATCTTGCTCATATACTAGCCCGACCTTTAGACTATAGAGTGTAAATGTGTAATCACGAACTAATGTAATTTTAATATCTTCTGATTATTATTTGATAATATACACACACAGATATAGACATACATAAATATAGTTACATAGATATAGTTTCAGCAATAAAATATACACGTCATTCATTTAATTATTTATTTATTTTCTTTCTTATGCCTATTTTTATTATAATAATTTTGGGCTAAGATTTTCACCTCCTCATCGCCGTCGTACGTCAATTTTCCACTTAAAATTCTATTAATTGACCTGCACCAACTGTAAATAATTACATTAATTACATGGTCTTCAAAATATTGTGTTAATTTTTCTTTGTTTTCTGGACAATCGAACGGGTATGTTACAAAAAATTTTAATAGTTTTTTTTAAATATTTTTTTTGGTTTGTTCCGATAATGATGCGAGGTATAATCTCAACAGAAATGGCGAGGAGAATGAAGGCCAACTACACACACTATCCGGAGCATTAAAAACTCTAATAAAACAGAATATATCACAAAACGGAATAAAATCTACAAAAACGCGCATAAGCAAGTCAGTAGCCACCATTTTGTGATAATGACAGGTGTATGATTTTTTGACGTGACTTTTTTTGACGTTTATTATTTATTCTGTTCTGTGAACATTGAATGATTTTTTTTTTTTAAAGTTTTATGTACGCCAATTAAAATATGTAATTTGACAATCTAACTCAACGAAATAAATAATTTCAAAAATATATATTTGGTCTATTTACGATTTGAATGCCATCTAGCGGACTTCAGTACACTAAGGTGATTTATTTCGAGGCGCGGTGTAACAGATGGCGCTAGTACCTTTCAAATATTAAACCACTACGTTATTGTCCCCCTCCCCTGCCACCTCGTTTATTGATTGATGGTTACAATTTTATTTTCTTTGCTTTTTTTATATCGATTATATTTTATTATGTGAATGTGAGAACACTATAGATTTCGCGAATTCTGGAATTACTTTCTATTACGACCCTACTCTTTTATTATAATTATTTTTATTGTTTTTTTGAGTACAATATTGACTAGTCTACACTGTCCTATATCTATTAATATTGTAAGGTGGAAATATTTTAATATGAACCATTATTTTAAAATAGTAAACACTGAGTTTCTTGCTGGTTCTTCTCCAAAGGGAAAACTCCTCCTAGAAAACGACCAGTTTGAACCGTGCAGTAGCTTCTGACTTTTTATAAGTGCCCGTGTAGGCCTATGTGAAATTAAATATTTTTATTTTTTTTAAGTGTATCATTTCTAAAAGCGCATTCTTTAAAGGATATAAAATAAATTTGGAAGAATAACTAACATTTTGTGTATTATTGACCTTTTCCCGGTACTTTCTTGACTGATAGAGATGAGTAGTTTAATATAATATACAAATAAATAAAACTTTCATCTATCTATCTTAGTGCAGTACCTGAAGCCATTACGTCTCGAACTTGGCTCCTCCTTTCTGCTCACGAGCGTCTTAAAGATCTTTCCGCGCACGTTGCGATTGTCATATTGCGCATTTGTTTCGCTCTCCCAAAAATCACATATCTGTTGCGGGCCACCCCTACTTGGCTCTGTCCAGAGGAAGTTTCCTCGTTTCACAATGCCTTGAAAGTTGTGGTGGAGTCTATCCTCAATGTCTCCCTAGATGGGCCCCAGTGGAGGCAGGCGGCTCTACCTATCCGTTGTTGTAGTCTCGGAGTGCGGTGCGCACGGTATGTGGATCTGCTGGCTTTCTTGGCGTCTGCGCATGGGGTTGCCAACCTAGTCACTGTATTACTCAATACTAATGGTGACGGGGGAAGCATGCCTTTTGTGTCGGATGCTGTCTCAGCTTGGTTGACCCTCAACTCGGATGCGACAATCCCCGAATCAAAACATGTTCAGCAGGTGTGAGATGACATAGGGGTGAAGCTGCTCCAAGAGCAATTGTTGGGTGCGTTGGGAGTCGATAAGGCCAGACTACGAGCAGTGTCGCAACCCGAATCCAGGACGTGGTTAGAAGCGATTCCTTCTTTTGCGTGTGGCGGTGGCTCCGCCTAGGCTGTAAGTTTCGCAAACCTCATCTATACACCTGCGGTTCTTTGGTGGAAGCCGATGGTCATCACGCACTGAGCTGTCGGCGCTGCACAGGGAGGTTCCCGCATCACCACGCCCTGAAGGACATAGTCCGTAGAGCCCTTATATCGGCAAACATCCCCTGCGTGCTTAAGCCTCCAGGTCTTAGCAGGTCTGATGGACAGGCCGTATGGGCTGATTTTGGTGCCATGGATAAACTGGAAGTTCCTGATCTGGGACGCAACTTGCGTCAGCTCTATCGCCACCAGTCACTTGAATCGCACCATGCACACTGCCTAGACGCCTGCTCTAAAAAAAGGCTGAAGTACACTTCCTTGGATCAGCTTTACTATATTGCGCCTGTTGCTATGGAGACTCTGGGCAGTTGGAGTACGGAGGTAAAGTGTTTTGTGGGGGATTTGGGCCGTAGGCTCAGGGAGGCAACGGGTGACTCCCAGTCCAGGTCGTTCTTGGTGCAAAGCATGGCCATCGCTATTCAGCGAGGTAATGCGACCAATGTTATGGGCACTTTTGCACCGGGAACGATCTGGGGCGGATTATTTATTGATGTTTGACATTTAAATTAATTGTACAAAAAAAAAAACTTTACTGGTTTTTGTATTATATTGCTTATTCTAGCTAGCTCATATTGTCCCAATGCTGGGCAAAGGTCTCTCTCCACTCTTTGCAGAAATCACAGTTCCTTGCTTTCACATTCCAATTCTTAAAGAAGACATCCAGGTCCCGCCATCTCCTTCGTGATCTGCCGTGGCCCAGCGTTGCTGTATCTGAGCACCAATCCTGTGTTTTACGGGTAGTCCCGTTTAAGTTGGGCAGCCTTTTGAGCCACATCAACCGTTTGCATTTTGGAGTACAGTGTATTGATTTGAACATGATCTGTTCATTTAACACATAGTTGTTGCATTTAACGTGGGCAAAAATTTAGTTGAGACTTTTAGATGTTAGTCAAAGTTCCAAGTCTGTGTATCATAGGTCAGAATGAGAAGAATACCCATGTCTATCAGCCTACACTTCAGTGACATGGGCAAAGTGCCTTTAAATAGTTCCTTTACGGGCCAGTAGCTTTTCCAGGCATTTTTTGTTTAGCGCGTTAGTTGCCTTGCCCGGAAAGAGACTATGGCCCGAATAATATATTCTTGGACGCATTGTATCATCTCCTCGCCTATGTGTATGTTCCTTTTGGAGCTATTGGTTATGTTTTTGTCTTCGGCAGGTTCATCTTTAGTGCAACCTCAAAGTTCGAATTGCTAAGATGTTGTAGTATTTGCTCTAGTCCTGTGGCTGTAGGAGAGAAAAGGACAATATCATCATCAGCGAAACGTAGTTCACCTTGTTTCACCGATTACAATGCCCTTCTCATCCAATTGGACTGCCAATCTCTGAAAGACTTCTTCCAGAGTACTGGTGAACAACTTTGGGGACAATGGGTTGCCCTTTTTGACTCCCTTAAGAATTTCAAACATGACTCTCTAACTTGATGGGTATATACACTTCTGGACACATCTATTGGCCCACCTTAGAGTTTAGGTTTCGATGGCCCCTACCGAAATATGATTGCTAGATTGAACAAAAACTGTTGACGCAGTTTTAAACCTGATACATTTTACCATCTTTTTCGATCATATTGTTTTAAATTTGAATTCAGAATACCATACGACATGGAGCTACGCCTAACAAGTCGGATATGCGCCTTGTTAAAGGCAATTGATTTTTGAATAAAAAACATGTTTTATCAAATAAAGGTTTAATTTAATAACGCGTGTTGCCTCCATGTGCATCTACCACAGCTCTCATACGATTAGGCATAGAGTTTATCAACCGCTCTATGAAATTTTGAGGGATCATCTCCCATTCCTCTTCTATGGCAGTTTTCAACTCCTGCATCGTCTGGGCAACTGGCTGACGAGCCCTAACACGTCTTTTTAGCTCGTCCCACATGTGCTCAATAGGGTTCATGTCTGGGCTTCTGGCTGGCCAGTTCATAACTGTGATGTTTACATCCCGAAGATATTCCCTGACGATGCCGGCCGCATGGGCTCTTGCATTATCATGCATAAAAAGGAAATTTGGGCCCACATAGTCCGCGTATGGTATCACGTGAGGTTCTAAGCACTCACGAATGTACCTTTCAGCATTTAACGTTGGCAGCCGTGGTCCTGTAACAACCTCAAGTTGAGATTTGCCGCTCGCGGATATACCGCCCCAGACAGTCCATGAGCCACCGCCATAAGCAACCCTCTCTTCAAAGCAGCATTGTGCGAAACGCTCTCCCGTTACGTCGGTAGACCTTCTTCCTTCCATCATTGCCATGTAACACAATTTTAGACTCATCAGAAAAGAGTACACGGCTCCAATCTTGCTGTGTCCAATTTAAATGACTGCGTGCGAAATGAAGGCGCGTGGCTCGCGTTAGTTTGGACCCATTAGCTGGCTTGTGTGGTACCATATCGCGTTCTTTTAACCTTCTCCGAACAGTTCGAGCGCTCACAGATACTCCGTGGAAGTCGCGAAGTTCGTTTTGTATCTCAATGGAGGTAAGGTGACGATTTCTCAAGCTGGTCGTCACGATGAATCGATCCTGCTTTTCAGTTGTGACCCGAGATCGTGGCCTTCCTTGGCGACCAACAAAGCCGCCAGTCTCTAGGTACCTCCGATAAACATTTCGGACCGCAGATCGACTTAAATTAAGTTGAGCACTCACGTTTCTTTGGCTGTGTCCGGCCTGAATAAGTGCCACAGCTTGGGCGGCGAATTCAGGTGAAGTATCCATAGATTATTGATAGAACCTCACCTTAATGTTAAGAATAAGTAATGTTTGTTGCAAAACCAAAGATATCAATCACTTTTTCAAGAATTAAATCCAAGTAAACCAGTAAAATCAAGTTTTCTTAGTATTCGATTGTTTGATATCAACAAACAGGCTCCAAATTGTCTTTTGTTTCTTTAAATTCTGTGTTCGAAATTCAAAAAAAGACTATTGAATGAAATTGTGAATGTGCCAGGTTCAAAACTGCATAAAAACTTTTTGCTCGACCTAATATAAAATTTTAGCTAGGACCAAACGAAACTAAAAATACAAGGTGGGCCAATAGACGTGTCCAGAAGTGTATATTTTACCTATATGGTGGATTCTTATCTTATATTGCAGTGTGTACTATTTTCAAAGGCGGCAAGCCTAGTATTGGTTGTAAATATGAAATTTCTAAAACCGTTGTGTTCCTTAAATTAGGAATATGGTTCGTAAACAACTATTATACGATTATTGTAAATACAAAAAATTCTCAAGTATCAAAATGTTTTTTCTCCTACTATGTCAGTAATACCACATTCAATTTTTTTGATTGACCTCATTTTTACAGGTCGCGCTTTCGAAAGACAGGCTATACCTAAATTACCTGGTACCCATAGATTTAAGTTAGTGTAAAAATTTTGTGTGTTTTGTGATTTTGTGTGCGTGTGTGTGGTGTACTAGTTATTATATTCTATGGTCTGATTTATTCGTTGAGATTTACTAGGTTTCTTGGAAATGAAAGCAATAACAGTTTTCTATAAGTATGTACTTACTCTATATTATAAGGTAAAATAAAAACAAAAATAATCACAATCCAACCTAAACCGATTATTTATTTAATTAGTCAAAACCCTTGTTATACGTGGTAATAGTTAGTGTAAGTTTCACACAGGTTCTTCAATTCAAATTCAGATTTTATTTCCACGTCTAGATAACGGTTAATGATGGCTTGACATTCCATATCGTTGGAGATGAAGGACAGAGGCGTGCGTAGCTGGTGTACAGCAACCGGACGTTGTGAGTATTTCTGCAACTCTTTCGCAGGTGATGTAATATTCGCAGACGCGGCGCGCAGCAGCACCAGCTGAGAACTCAACGAGCGCGCTGGTGCCACATAACTACGCGAACGCTTGATGCTCGCCAAAGCAGACTCTATAAGCCCACGAGCGTACTGTGCCGAGTGTTGCAAACGTTTTAATAAGAAGTGCACACATGTGTCTACTTTTTGCGACCAAGTCGTAGCATTTCTTAACACTTCGTCCAAGTTAGGTACATCTTCACCAACAAGCAGCTTAGACATGTGTCGAATTACAGAATCTTGAAGCTGTTCTTCTGTATTTATGTCATGTAGTTGCTCTTCGAGAATTTCTTGCAAATCGTCTGGAGAACCACCGACACAAAAAACTGTCCCTGTTATACCTAAAAAAATACAGTGTTTATGAAACTTCTGACCCTAACAAAGTAAATACAGTAATAAACCATTTTTACCATGATCTTCAAGTATTGCAGCAAGTTCGAAAGCCACGTGCACTCCAGTTTCGTATCCCAGCAAGTAGAAATTATTTTGAATCCCAATTTTGTTAATAAGGGTCTGCAAACAGTAAAATAATTATATAATAAGTCTTTATCTATGAAATTGCCGTTTTTTAAAACGGGTTGCTTTGAAGTGTTAGTTATATCTTTGGATTGACTTGGAATTATAAGTTCAAATAAAATTTTTGATAAAGGTACATTATTTTTTTCGAAATGAGGTATTTATTGGTTTCTTTGCGTTTTGTATTTTAGTTATATCGCAGTGCTTATGACCATTTTTGTATGAAATCTTTGAAAACTCGCATTATGTTGTAATATGAGTTCTACCGTGGAAACAATGTGTCTCATGCGGTATGAAATATTGATGATGTATACGGACTTAAAACTGCAAATGAATGATATTTCAATATTTATTTCAATTACAATCACGTGGGAAATTTTATCTCACGAATAACTTTTCTTCTCAGGGAGGCTACAACACAAAATTTGCAAAACGAAAGCTGTTAAACCAAGAACACAGAGTGTTTTTATTAGAAGAGAGTTGTAGGTATATATCAGTGATACTGCTTGCCCTTTGCAACGCATAGTTTCTACGTTGAAACTCTTCATATGAAAAAATGATTTTTTTATTAGCGTTCATGGTTATAAGTACTGCGATAGTTAGCTAGCCAAACTAGAACGACCAGAGATTATATGGCCTTCATAATATATCTCCAGTAGTTGTTCGTTAAGATAACTTCGTCTATAATCGCTTAGACAAAACCTTCATATTCCCCAAAGAGGTCGCTGAAACGAAGCCAGGCCACGGACATGAAGAGCTCTGTAAAAGCACCCTTGAAGCTCCTTGCCTTTCCATACTTCCTTGCGGTCATCAGTAGTCAGTACTTCAGGTTTGATCCAATTCTTTTTAGCCATGGATAACAGGGTGAATCCCTTGTCCACTGCGACCACATCTCGGTGCATACCCACATCGGTTTTAAGAAAATATTCTCTGAGGCTGCACACCTCGCGGTTGTCTTTGCGTTCAAAAAGCCACGACCTCCACACTTCGGTGAGATGTACAGTCTCATCACCGATGATGGTGGTCAGCAATGTACAGACGCACTTATCCAGAGCGTCTAGTTTAGTTTGAGTCCATTTGAGTATGCCAAAAGAGTACATTAAAACTGGCATGACCCAACAAATGAAGCATCTTATTCCCGCCCGACAGAAGGCTATTTAATACCTTCTTCAGGCGGCCAAAGAAGCGCTCTTCCAGCGATTGCTTTATGTCAGAATTATTAATGCCTAACGCTTCTGAAATACCCAAATACCTGTAAGCTTTGGTCGAGGAGAGGGATTTAAGGTGCATGGAATCGGGGAGTTGAATTACCTAGGATTCCATATAATTATAGTCAAAAAATAATACGATAATAATTATGCATATAAATTCTAATTAAAAATAAATAATGTATCATTTTAATTCTAATTTTTAATTGTTATTTTCTAAGTTATCGTTTTATTTATTATTCATTTATTTCCTTTTTATGTCACTCTAATTTCATTCATCATTTTAATTCAAATTGTATTTTGACTCAAATTTTTAATATGTATTATTTTTTCACCTAGTTACCGACCACAGCATGCATATAGCATGCTGTGGTCTCCTGTAACTGATGGAGCACACGCTAAAAGACCCTTCGTACTATTTGTGATTCATAAAGTAGTTACTGTGTATCCTTTGCTGGAGATCCAATTAAATAAATAACTAAATCTCCCCTCGCTTTACATGTATGGCTGCACATTTGTCCACACCAAATTCCATCCTGATGGCGCTACTGAAAGTTTCAGTTATCTTCAGTAGATCCATTAGTTGCAAATTGATGGAGGCAAAGATTTTCAGGTCATCCATGTAAAAAGGTGAGATATGGCCTGACCACCTCTTCTCAATCGATAGCCCAGTCCTGAATCCTCCAGTAATATGCAAAGAGGATTCAGAGCTAAGCAAAACCAAAGCGGACTCAGACTGTCGCCCAGAAATATTCGCCATTTAATCCTAATAGGCTCATCATTACCCTGGATCAGTCGACATCCTGGATGTATTGCCTCATACATGACTCAAGGAAGGTTCGTAAAGTCATATCTATTTTATAAAACTTTAACACCCTCATGAGCCATGTTTGTGGAACAGAGTCATAGGCCTTCTTGTAATCTATCCAACATGTCGACAGATCCTTGCGGGATCGACGAGCCTGTAGGCTTATAACCATATCTATAAGGAGTAGCTCCTTAGTACCCCGGGACCCATTCCTACATCTATTCTGAGAGGCAGATACAATAATATTTAAGAAATTATTTGGATACCATCCATTTTTATATCCGACAAAAGTTTTGCTCGGCATGCTGAAATTTAACTCCCTAGAAGTAAGGGGCAATTTCTTTTTTCATCCTGCAGATTCTTAGAAACATTAAATCATTGTTATTTCACTGTAAGTTATTAAAGCTTTTGAAGTATAATGGTTTACTTGTGCAAGTCTCCGTGCAGTTTCATGCACAGTCTCGTTGGGACGATCGACTCCCGACTGCAGTACCAGTGCCGGCAGCTTAAGATGCTCGCATAGCACATGAAACCTCTGGTGGTGGCCCTCCATACCCGGTACTATGCACATGTATCTCTTGCTTACGTCAAACTCGTCAGTAGACTGTGAAATAAGGAAAAATTCTATAAAATGTGTTTGTGTACGCAATAATATATTTTATTTCACACCCCTCTCTAGAAAAAAAACAAAAAAACATTTGGCATGTGCGTTGATCTCCCCGCAACTACTTGGTCAATTTTTTTTTTTATATACAGCATAGAATACACTATTACAATACGCTATATCTATTATATAAAACCGATATGAAACGATGTGTTTACACTCACCAAGTTGCTGTCTTTGTAACGAGTGGGTACCACAACCATGTCAGTAGTGGCAAGAAGTTCATCATTGGCAACGATGGAAAAAAATATTTCTAATCCACGAACACTATTTGGGACTATATCTGACGCAGACTCTAATAGTTCAGGCAACCTAAAATAAAAACAAAAATTTACATAAATGACTCATAAAACTAATAATGATTTTATGTAATTTAAAAAAGGTCATTAACTATTCTCGGATTAAACAATCGTAATTTGGAGTTAGTTTTTTGAAAAAGAATCAAAATTTGTTAAATTTTTGGTTCTAAATTCAAGTCTTTTTTTAGATGATTACATCTCCCACCTTTGGTCGGGGCGGGAGGGCGTGTCAGTCTTTTACTGACTAAAACCCACTAACAAATTCTTCGTTCCTTTTCATTCCAGGGCCGGGTTTATCTTTCAGAAGCGAACCCATGGCCCCAGTAGGCCTCGGCTCAGCTGGGCTCCTACGGTTTGCTGACATCTCCTGGAGGCGCGCGTGGAACACTACGTGCCGTCAACGACTTTTGTTTGATCACAAGCCCGCACCTACGGTGGCCGGAAATCGTGAGCGGGATCCCGGTGGGTGAGGCGTGAGGGACGTTGCCACGCGCGTGTGCCCGCCTCTTTTGCTAGCATTACTGCTTCGCAGAAGGAGGCGACCGCCTGCCACCAGGGCCCGGTGCGAGAGATCGTCGCCACCGATCGCCCCCACGAGGACACGGTGGTGCTCTGCCCAAGCGGGGCACACCTCGACCGTATGCTCCACCTTGTCCTCATGGCGGTTCACACATTGGTGACACCCGGGCGTTTCTTTCGCACGAATCTGGTGCAGAAACCTCACCAAATGACCATGACTGGTGAGATCCTTCGTCATGCGGAAGGTGAGGATGCCGTGAGGTCTTTATACTAAAATAACAGGAACACTCTGTAAAACTTACTTGTTCAAAGTCAGTTTAGATATTGAATCTGCGTCCAAAGATATGTTATACGCAATATTCAGGAAGGAAGAAATTATTGGTATTTTCTCATCTGCCATCCCCAATTCTTGCAAAGTAGTGTCGGGACTTGTTTTATGTGGGACAGTTATTCCTGTAAGATAAACTATGTTACATATTTTTACCTCATCGAGGTGGCCTATGCCACGTCGATCATATCAAATGATACCTTATTGTAATATGTGTGTGGTTGTACTATTACAACGACACACATATTACATATGGGTAGCCGATGTAGCCATATTGTGCTAAAAGCTCTGTTGTCAAGAGTCTAACTTCGGGCACAGATTCACTGATTTTAGATGTTTTTGTTTGATTAGATAAACATTAATTTGCGTTTGAATTATTATCTGCATTTCAAATTTATAATATTTAAAAAGTGTTTCCAATAATATTTCAAAATTTATGTATAATCGTAGGCACTACTTTAGGTTGTACGCCATATTTCTGTTAAAAATGCCAACCTATGCTATTTCTGGTGAACAAATATGTGGTGTGGAGTAGTGCGAGCACTTAGTGTGTTCAGTAACTGACCTTACCAAGTGCTACAGAACAATACACTTCAAATATTTGATGAGAACAGTTGTCATATTTATCGTGTTAAATGATTTTGTGAGAACATAATAAAACATTGTGAATCCAATTTTTAGAAATGGTTTTACTTTTCTTGACGGTTAATCATGTAATATAATAGTGACATCTATAAGACTCCAGGCTGGAACTACGACATAGCAATTTATAGTAGACTGGAGAAGCGAGCCGACAAGAATGTGGCGTGAAAGAAGTAAACAAATGAATGCACTTTCGTGCCTCAATGATGCACATTGGTAGGTCAACGTGCTAAAAAATGTTACTTAATAATTTAGATGGTTTTCTTACCGGCCAGATTAATGAGTTGTTTCAACATGTCAACCTTAGGAGAACGTACTGCCTGCGCTATTAGTACAGACGAGGTGCTGCACAGTGCTCGTTCTGCCGCCTCTGCCAAATCGTGTGCACTTGCCTAAGTAAACATAATATACGTGTAAAGGATATTGCCAGGGTTTGGAGCAACTGCTGCCCAGGAATGAAAGTAGTTCTATTGGTATCGTAGAATTAATTTACATTTTTAAAAATTATCTAAAAAAATTGATCCCAGAAAAATCAAATAAAAACAACTATTGTTTTTATTAAATAGTTCTCATTAAATCATGTTTCTTGTATCAAAACCGTTCCGAGTTAACTTGTTGAGTTGTTTTAATTTAATTATATACATATATTTTTTCTTTTTATGACATTGTCTTTGCAACGTTTTTCTATTATTTAGACCTCACCCACCTTAACTTCATTAGTTATTTATTGATAAACCACTCATTTGTTGATTGGTTTATTATTATTTTACTTTGATTCACATTTTTATTATTTATTTATGTATTTAATGCTTTATGCACAAACGTACAGCGGCGGATTGTATTATTATTGTGTTTTTAAGTATAATTTGTACACAGTCCTTTCACACCAATTAATATTATCATCTACCTGACCTTTTCCTAACAGTGTTGGGGTCGCCTTCCAGTCATATCGCATGCAGTTGGATACCAGTATTTTACATGTTGCGACTGCCTTTCAGACATTCATAACCCAATAACTGGGCAACACGATACTAGAATACGCGAACTAATATAACTACTACCACACTATAGACTGGTGGTCAAACTTTCTGGCATCTGACTACGTGTCAAAGATATACGAATGACAAGCAGGACTAACGGCCTTGCGTGTTTTCTGAGGTACGGCGTAAGATTAAAAACTACGTTGAAGACACACTTGTTTGACATTGACTGGTTCTGCATATGTGGCTTTCCTAGTAGTTCATTGACTGCATTATCGTGTAAATGTCTATTAACTACTCCACCTTTGTTTTAATTTAATTATATTTTTTGAAAATTGTTTTTAACAGTGAATTGAATTAATAGTGGTTTTGCAATGTTTTTTGTTTTCACATTATTTATACTCTGTTCGCGATAGCATTAGACAGAAGTTAAAAAAGGTTGTTTTTAGGTTTGTTTCACTTTGTAATAAAGTACAAAATATAAGGTTCAAAGTTTGAAATTGCCGTTTTTTAAAACGGGTTGCTTTAATGGGTTTTATCTTTGGATTGACTTGGAATTATAAATAATTTTTTTGTTCTTTTTTTGGAGTGGATTTCCTGCACATCAGTAGTGCCGGTTTTCATAGCCCATTCCTATGAGACTCTTGATTAAGGCGGAGGTTCTTGTAATTACTTATTAATAGGTTTTTTATTTACTATCTACAGTCCTATGTAAACTTTCATATCCTAATTCATAAAATTGGTGAAAGTCTCATTCAAACTTCCACTGCCCCCCCCCCACCCCCATTTTAGGGGATTGGGGGCGAAAGATATAAGTTTATCTGGGAGCACGGTAGTGTTTTTTGTATACTGAACTTTGTTGACATAGCAAATTTCGGCTTTCTAGCACTTCAGGAAGTACCCTTACGTACCATTTTGAAGTCTCATACAAACTTCCACCCCCCCATTTTAGGGGATGGGGGCGAAGATTATAAGTTTATGAATTTTTTTGTTGGTTGTATACTAAATTTAGATTACATACCAAATTTCAGCTTTCTAGCACTTCAGGAAGTAGCCAAACATTTTGATGATCATCAGTGTGTCAGTGTATCAGTGAGTGTGTTAGTGACGAAATCGCTGTATTTTAGATATCAATAAAATCTAAAGTATTACAGCTATTCAATTGAGACTTTGTATGTTATATCCTGAGAATATGAACTATCTGTTACATCGGAAACCAACTCTATGAGGGTACAAAAAAACGACGAAACACTTCGAGAGAAGGCAGGTAGTGGCCCTTGCGCTTCGCTTGGCTCGTCTTGGCGGGGGCACTACCGTCACTTTTGATGTCCTTTTTGTTTGATTTAAAATATTTACTGTGAGTTAAACAAGAAGTAATGTAAGTTTAATTTACAATCAAATAAAATTTTCGTCACATAATAATTTTTTAAAGGAGAAACTGACTGACTTAAGGCCAACGCTGCGTTAAGCGGACGCTCGCGCGGTTGGTACAGGGACCGCCGCACGTGACATACGAGCGACGCCACGCGACAGGTGCCCGCGCGGGCGCCCGCTTAACGCAGCATCGGCCCTAACACATCTACGCACAGCCGAAACTACTGGGTCTCGGAACGTGGAATTTTACACAAGGATTCCTTTTACCATGTTTGCAAAAACTAAGAAGGGGTTCTTCAAAATTCTACTTTTAAGGGCGTGAAAAACGGGGCAATTCATTTGTAAGCGAAGTTTTATTCCTTGGACCCATGATAGTAAACCAAGTAAATAAAAAAGGCCAACATTATTCGTTTTTCAAAACTACCCCTGTAGTCCCTCTAGTTCAGGGGTTGTTAAAGGTTGTCCGGGACAATTTTATTCTTTGGGTTAATAAGCTGAAAACTTGGCACCGATTCTAATCGGAATAAATAACAAAAACTGCCTTTATTAGTATAATGTATTACCCTCAAAATACCGATTTAAGCGGTGTAATTTTTTTTATAAAATATTTTCTTGAACGAAGTCGTGGATATAGTGCTAGTTATTTATATAAACAACCTAATAATTAAATATCTGGCCCAATGGACATGTTTACTTGCTCAGTCACATTATGTTATTTAAATAATCATTATAAATTAACTTACTTTGCTCAGATTAGATACATCCAAACTGGTCGCTTTAAAGCCACATTTTGCTCTAGCTATACATGTGTCTTGCCCCACAGAACTGACTGTTGATACAACTGCAAAATACCTGTAATAATATAAATTTATTTAAATACAACTTTTGGTCCACATTTATGTTAGTATGTATCACTTATTTCTATGTTAGTTCATAAGTTCAATAATATTGCAATCAAGTATTGTTAGAGTCTAAGCGGAAAATGAACCGTCATAAGATTTGAGAGCGCTGCTTTATATAAATATAGTTTTTGCTATGTTGATTCTTGATATTTTGAAACTATGCTAGGTTAGCTTCTATCAGCGGCTCCGCCAACTAATAAAAAGAAGCCTATTTATTGAGCTAGCTCACGTGATGAAACTTTTCAATTTTTGCGTGATTGCATTCTCACAAACTGTTGCATTTATAATATTAGTAGGGTACCACCTAAACGAAGACACGGATAAAAGCTAGTTAAATATATTTCTGAATAGATAAAATGTGCAGTTGAAATCAAAGTTAGGTATAAAGAATATAACTAAAAATTTATTTGAAAATAATAAATAATATTGGTACTGTGGCGACCACGGAGACCACACAATATATATATTACTAACTTGCAAACTGGCTTATACTTTTAAGGTTTATGATTTGGAAAAGTTTAGAATTGATAGATGAAAAAAAAATTAGGGATGCCAAATAAAGTCTAGACGCAATTTATATATAAAATGTAAAAGAAAGTGCTTCATACAATATAAATATAATAGTAAAATTGAAACAGAAGCTTTTCATTTGCGTCTCTCCTATCACAATTGATGGAGGTGCCGTACTATGTAATAATAAATTTCAGATTATATAAGTAGCTGACAGTTTGAGAAAAACGACTGGTTTAGCTCTACGGATCCCCTCGAGAAAGAGGCCTAGCAAGAAATACAGCAAGTTAGCTAGCGTAACAGTCAAGGAGTATACGCCTGGATATATAAAAGCTAAGTGTTTTTTTTAATATTATTTGAAAAAGTTGAAAATGAGAGACGAAGTTTGCAGGCGTAGACGAAGTGTGCTTCGAAGAATTTATCGCTAATTTCAGGTGGAACGCCAGGTCAAACGAACAGTTGGAGAGTGATTACGCTCTCATATTAGGTGCATTCCTTCATGGTGCGGCGCAACATTTCTATAGATACACATATCATGATGATATGGACTTCGTCACGTTATGCGAAGTATTGCAAAATGAGTTCCCATGCGAATGTTTTAATTGTAAACAACGTGCAGCGAGTGCAACATTCGAAGCATGTAATATTGAGTAAGAAACTGCAGATATACTTGGAGAAAGCGGACCATTAAACGAATTAAACGAAGATGATAATGCTGATTTATGTTCCAGCATGATGATGGACGATCCACAAACTGATGAGCAGAGTGATGACAATAATGACCACAGCTATAATGTTAATCGCTTAGTCGATAACGAGACAAGATTGAAGTATACGGATGAAGTCAAAAACCCAGGTGTGTCCATTCCAAACATTCTTTCACCCAGTTTATTTTCAGGAAACCAAAATAAGTTTTTTTAGTATTGCAATACGATCAGGATGATTAAACGAACAAAAATCACATCGACCATGATCACGCTTTGGAAATTAATTACGAAAATAATAATAACAGAACTGGACAGAGTTTTTTCCAGAGTAAACCAGATGATATGGTCCAGTATAGTACAAGGGATGTGGTCCATTCTCTGGTGTAATAACAAAATTAATTAGGTTTGATTTTATTTTTCATAACAAATTTCCTCGTCGTACCACATGTCAACCAAAAGAAAGTATGGCATCAAGGGAGCCCTTACATATTAAGTTGAATCGTCGTGTCTAAATAAAAAATGTATGGCAAAAAGGGGTGTAGTCAGAAGAAACTCCATCCGTCACCTTAATTCATATAAAATAAAATCATATTCATCAAATTTTAAATTTAGTGATTACAACTACATAAAACAATAATTTTTATTGAAATATAAGTTTTAAAAATGTTATAAAAAGAGATTAAACCTTATTTTAAGCACTTATTAAATAAGGAAACGATTCATTTTAAGAATTTTGTAAATATTTTGACTTTTGTTTTTGTTATTGTCATTTCATTATTTTTTTGAGTAAAGCAGGGTATGAATAATTAATAATTTATTTTTGTTTCATGTTCGTTTTTAATGAAAGACGCCGCGCGCCGTTACCGAAGAAAGAAAACAAGAAAACGTTGTGCGTTAAATAGTTTTTCTATTCGTCTATATTTAGATTGAGATGTGACAGGAGACGGACTATGGTATCTTCGTTTCATCCTTTTTCAAATTATCCACGCACTATGCTCTTATTAATTGTCTTATATTGTTAAAAAAACACATAAACTGGTTGCTGCGCAAACGTATGGAAATGACAAATATCATAAATAACAACATGTTCAACGAACTCAATTTTTTATCAAGAATATAGAAATTGACAGTATAATTGAAAAAAAGGAAGCTTTTATCCTTCAAGGGAACACTGATGGCCTCAATACCTTATATTAATAAAACCAAAGAGATACAATAAAGTGGTTATCAGAAGACATGTCTTAGAAAAAATTTCATCCAAATGCCTCAGTGACGCCATCTATCTTTGAATAGCAAACAAGCGAATTTTTGTCAATATTTATATTAATTTTACGATCACTCGGTAGGTGACCAACGGCCTTAACATGATACGTTAAAATGTCAGTTGTAGGAGCGAAAAAGAGTGATGGAGCTGTACACCCTATATAGCTCCATCCCTTTAACAGTTTGGTTTAGGTAGTAAAATGGATCACGTTAAGCGCTCGTGGTAGAGCCTCAGTTTGTGATAAATACGACTAAGCTTTACAGCAATAGATGGCATTATCACAAAATCAGCAAATGTTCTAGAAAATTTTATGAAAATTATTGAATTCTAATTAATTACTGCGTAAATACCAAGCCTATTTATGAAAATAAACTGCAGTTAGCTCCAGTCATTTTACCATAACAAGATTTGCAATAGCCTAATGCGCAAATTGGCATATTTTCTTAGAAAAAGAATGAATGAGATTTTCTTTTAGTGCATAAAGCGGATACAAACACGACTTGACGTGTAGAGGTATCATACTAGACTGAGTGACTTATGACCACTAGGTAATAAGTATTGGATTACGATATCGTTTGTTGTGTCCGGTCTATTGGTAGTATATATTTAATGCGAACAATGAAAATTGGTACTAACTTTAGATCAGGATATAGAAATCTTGATGCTTTATCTAAAGAATTTATAAATGTTGTTAGCTGTTCCTTTTTTTCATCGTCAGTTACGTTTGTGATAGTAACATAAATGCCTTCAATTATCCCAAGACCAGTAGCATTGTTTAATATATCAGAAACATTATTTTTAACATCAATATTGTTTTCTAAAGTAATCACTTTAACGCCAAGTTTTTGCCAAGACCTGAAAAAAGAAGAAAAATTGTAAGGATTTTGAATAACTTAGTATTTTTTTTTTTTTTGTGGCAAATTTTGTGATTATTTTACCCTATTTTATATTGTTGATACGGATTTAAGCTTGTAGAGTGAATAAATAGTTTTTTAACCCCACGTTGGACTAGTCTGTCAGCTAGTTGAACTCCGAGAACGCCGTCATCCCAAAACATTAAATGATTCTCATCAGGATTGCATATTATTCTGAAAAAAAAGCAACACAACTTAATTTTACACATTTGAAATGAAAAATAATAATAAATCAGTTGAATATCTAAACAATTTAGGTTAGTAACTAAATAATTGTATATAACGTAATTCGAGTCGAAAAATGTGAAGTATATCTATCTTGTCTACATAGTGTTCGTTTAATGCATCCTTTAAATTTGGACTCATTTAGTTTTAGAACCTCAACTGGTTTTTTTATTATAAAATCTTACACAGTACCCCATAAAAAAACTATGTAGTTTAGACAATCTGAACCGAGGTTGATCTAATGTCACTTATCTTAGTAAAAAGATTAATATTTTTCCGAACATACATAATGTTTTCATAAATGTATCGACATGGGACCGTCAGGATGTTTATTTCCTTAAATAGTTCCCTCAGAGAATCACGTCTGCGAAGATTATATATGGCTCTGATAGCTTTTTTCTGCAGAATAAAAATAGCCTCTATGTCTGCAGCCCGTCCCCGTAGCAAAATATCGTAAGACATGATACACACAGCATATGCCGCTGAACTAAGCAGACTTGCCAGAGATGTTAAATGTGGACCCCGCTGTAGCCTCGAGTCAAGCGTGATCCCTAGGAAAGCCGTATTCTCGACGAATTCGAGTTTTTTCCTGTACAATACTATGTCGGAGCAATTACTTTTAACATTCGGTAAGGCAAATCTCATGCATTTAGTTTTTTTTTTCCATTTAATACTAAATTATTAACAGTAAACCAGTTTTGGACTTGCTGTCGAGCATTACGTCATCAAGATTTGTGGAACGTCTATTTAACTAACGACGTATTGTCAACAAACAAAACAATATGGTATGGTTGGTTCCTCAATTTTAATTATAGGTACTCTCTTCGGATATATGTTATTGATCTAGAATGTGATATTTTTGTTGTGTTTTTAATTTTGTTAGGCAAAATTTTGTGTCCATGATTATGATGCACGGTAAAACTCTAATGAGTTTATGATTGCATCATCTATAATATACGTATTACTTGTATACATTCAGAAATAATTGAAATGAAAAGAAAAAGTAAATTTTTCGTTTGTGTGACACACATTACCTGGGGTACATGTTGGACACAGTGTCCTGCATCTTCAGCAGTACCCTGCCACGATGCCTGCTAGTTGCGAGCAGCCGGAAGGCGCGCGCGGCATCATGCGGCGCGTACCATACGCGTGACAGAGGACGCACGTAGCCGCGACTTATACCTTCGCTCAACATCATCTGCAGATATTTCATTTCCTCATATTTTTGTTGTGTGAACAGCGATAAAAAGTCAGTGGTGACGTATGTCGTATCTTTATTCAAAAAATACATTCCTAGTTCGTAATCTTCACTGTCCTGAAGTTGAACTGTATCAACAAGAACTCCCAAAAGTGCAATGCATCTGAAAGTTGCCTAAAAAACAAAAATCATTGGATTATTATTTTATTCGTATATTTGATTTCATATACGGTTTATTAAGTATACGTAATCTACACTAATATTATAAAGAGGAAAACTTTGTTTGTTTGTTTGTAATGAATAGGCTCAAAAACTACTGGACCGATTTTAAAAATTTTTTCACCATTCGAAAGTTACATTATCCACGATTAACATAGGCTATATTTTATTTTGGAAAAAAATAGGGTTTCGTAAGATATTTGAGTTTTTCGGACACAAGGTGTAAAAAGTCAACCAGAAAAGTTACTTATTTTGCGTACGCTGCCTAAACTATAAAAGATAGAACCATAAAGTGTTCTAATTAATTGTAGATCTTATAAATATCTACAAAAAAGTCCGCGACACACTATACCTATTTATGTCGAGTGAGGCACAACAACCGTTTTTTTATTTAAAAATCTTGATTTTTTTTTGGACTACATTTAAACGCGTTTATTTTATTCATGCTAATAATCCTTATCAAAATAAATTATTTCATCACTAAGTACAGTTTATGAAAATAATATTTGATCTTTAAATGATTAAAATTGGACGTTCAGTTTTGAAGTTATGGCAAAATTAAAATGTACCCGCACGGCTAAGTCACGACGACCGACATCCTACTGTAATGCATTTGGCCGTTCATCTAGAGAACGGTCAAAGGGTGTATTTTACACCAGGGACAGCTCATCAAGTCGTCCAAAACCCACGCAATACCACATTACTGGCATTTTTTGCTCTCTGTAATGAAGATGAATTCGCGAAAACTCATCTGTATCATGAAGTCCCGCAATACTATACATGGGCAAATAATAAATTCACTAGAAGGAGGCGTGGTGAAGATGTAGTTGGACATCCGGGGATAAAAAAAGATGCCGCTTTAGGTAGAGTCTACGGGATACATCCATCCCAATCAGAGTGTTTTTATCTTTCTTCTGCACCACGTACGCGGTCCGACCTCATTTGCATATCTTAAAACTGTAAACGGTATTGTCGAGACGTATCAAGCAGCTTGCGGTGACCGAGGTTTACTTGAAAACGATGACCATTGGGGTAACACTTTAACCAAAGCTTCGTTATCACATTTTCCAAAAAAACTAAGGGAGTTGTCATATTTTTATTTTGTCAACCATCGGAACCATTTAAGTTATGGGATACTTTCAAAGATCAGTTTTGTGAAGATATTAGACATCGTATCAGACAACTAAATCAGGATAACACTTCACTGAAATCATTTATAATGAAGGATTAATTGAAATAGAAAACAAACTTCTAGAATTAAAAGACAAAAATTTAAGTGATTTTTGGTTACCTTCTCCCGTTCGTACCCAGAATAATACTATTGACACAATGGTACAACAGTATAGCAGAAATGATCTAACAGCGTGCTTGTTGTTTGTTAATGACAATGTGCTAAAATTAGTACCAGATCAAAGACATGCTTATGAGATTATTGTGGACAGCGTGAACATGGGAAGATTTTTTTTTTGGACGCACAAGGAGGCACCGGAAAGACTTTTCTCGCAAATTTGATACTTGCTAAGATACGGCAATCATGGAAGATAGCGATTGCAGTTGCTTCGCCAGGAATTACTGAAACTCTCTTGAACGAAGGAAAAACTGCTCACTCTACGTTTAAACCCCCGCTATCCGTATCTTTAGATCAACGGTTAAATGGGCCTCTTGGTAAGTTGCTGCAAGACGCGTCGTTGGTAATATGGGATGAATGCACCATGAGTCATAGAGCTCATGTGGAGGCCGTGGACCGTACTTTAAAAGACCTCCGAAGTTCTACTAATGTCATGGGTGTTATCACTTTTGTATTTGCTGGAGATTTCCGACAAACGCTTCCAGTCGACAACAGAGGTACGCGAGCAGATATTATGAAGGCATGTTTAAAATCGCACCTTTGGACATCTGTACAACATTTGAATTTGCGCACCGATATGAGAGCTCATCTACATGGAAATACACATAGCAATTTTCCACAACAGCTGCTGAAACTAGGAGAAGAAATTTTTCCATCTTTAAATTTGGGCACCGATTATGCGGTTATTTTGAATGAGTCTCTAGGCCAAATAGTCCATAATTTAGATAGTCTGATAGATGCTATATATCCTGACATCGTAAACTTACATCAAAATGATTTTGGTTGGCTGTGTTGTAGAGCAATAGTTTCTCCCAGGAATGAAACAGTTAAAGAAATAAACAATTTAATTATGCAGAAAGTACCGGGTGAAGTTAAGTGCTATAAATCTATAGACACCGTCACTAACATCGAGGACATAGTGCACTACCCCCAAGAATTTTTAAATTCTCTTAACCCCGCTGGGCTACCACCTCATGAATTGTCGTTAAAAGTTGGCACGCCGATAATGCTTCTCAAAAATTTAAGCCCCCCCAACACGTGTAATGGCACGAGACTTCTTATAAAGGAGCTAAAAGATAATTTAATAGTAGCAAAGGTTCTCACCAGCCTTGCAGCTGGTGAATTAGCTCATATACCAAGAATACCCATGATCCCTACTGATTTGCCTATACCCTTCAAAAGGCTCCAATTTCCAGTAAAAATGTCTTTCGCACTAACGATAAACAAATCCCAGGGCCAAGCATTCAAATTAGTAGGAATTGATTTACGAAAAGAATGTTTTACGCATGGGCAACTTTACGTTGCTCTATCACGGGTCGGGGCTCCCGACCATCAGTATATTTTGGTACCCGAAAATAATTTAACGTCAAATGTTGTTTATAGAGAAGCTCTACAATAATCGTTTTAGTTATCTATCCTAAAACAACGGGTTGCACTCCGGGACTGCCGGTAGAAGTGAAAACTTAGTATTAATTACATTTAAATGTTTCCATCATTGATGGATAAAGTTGTTCTTTAACATCCACAGAAAGACAATCCGTGCAGCCTGCGGCGGATAACGACTGCGTCGTCGATGTTAGTGTCGGTGAGTGTGAATTGACCTGGGAATCATTTTGCTGAACGTGTCTTTCCTGGGTAGGTTTTTTGCAGCGGTAACCGACATCCACGCGGGCGGACCCGCGGGCGACCGCTACTATTATATAAATGGAAATCAATTGCCGCATAGACGTACGACTATAAGTAAGTTAAGGCCCTTGCTTCCATTCAGTGCCATAACATCATAAAACAACAGTAACTTTCCGACTCTTCAGTCACTCCTCAAAGAGGGAATGTTTGCCATAATTATGGCGTGCCCAAACCGATAAGTACTTTAGGACTGCTTGGAATTTTCTTTGTTGTGTTACAAAACAGTTTTTTTTAAATACATCAGAAATTAAATTCCAACCCGTACCAAGCTTGGGCAAGTTGCTAATTAGATATTAATTATATTAAACTTACATTTTTCAATTGCCCTTTAACGCAACTTACGGCAACATCACAACCTTTTCCATTTGTTGACGTTAAAACCTTGTCTGAAAAATTAACATCACGGGAATTTCCAATGTGTTCATCTGTGAAAGAAATATTTTTTTAGTATTTAAGTAAAGAGCCTAATTAAGTAATAGCATCTCTATATTTTTCTTAATGATTGTATGGTCAATACGGGATAATGGTGGTACTATAAAAGCCCGAAAAGAGTCTAATTCATTTGAGAGTTTTTAATGGTTTGATTAGCGTGTCAGTATGTTTTTTAGGGTTCCGTACCTCAAAACGGAAAAACGGACCCTCTGTATGTCTGTCAAGACCCTTTATCTCGAGAATGCGTGGAGCTATCGACTTGAACTTAAAACCATATACTCAAGTTTGCGGTCCCTTGAAGCTGTGAAAAAATCAAACTTCTAAGTTAACGAAAAAAAAGGTACGGTCGTTTATGTCGCAAAAAATGTATATTTCGACACTCTCAAAGAAATCTAAATTCATAGAGTACTTCCCGTTGGCCCAGAATCTTAAAATTTGGCATAAAACAAGATATTATAGCAGAAATAAAGGAATAAATCTGAAAATAGTAAATTTGTTATAACGTCACAAAAAAAAAACTGCAATTCAGAAAAATCTTCAAAAATTAATTCTGGAATTGAACTGTTTACATACTAGTAGGTTAGTTTGTAAGGACCCTCAGTGCGCGAGTCCGACTCACACTTGCCCAGTTTTGTTTTTTTTGTAAACTTGTCCTCCATTAGGATTTATTTCAATATCGTGGGTGCGTTCACAAAAATTTAAACTGACTTCCACAAGACACCCAGATCCAGAACAACTTCCTACAGGCCATACAAATATTAGTTCCGTGCGGGAATCGAACCCGCCACTCACAGTGCAGCAGCCAGTCGCTTAACCACTGCACCAACTCTGCCGTCAGGAATCACTGGTCCCTCGTAATTTGGCTAATCCGAATTATAAACTGTTATTATTCCAAATATTACTATTTATTATATTTACTGCAAAGTCAACGTCATAGTACGCTCCCAAAGCATACGAATATGTGGATTACCTTTTAACTCAGGGAACAGTTTCTTCAAGAACTTCTTTTTCTGAGTATCGCTGACTGTGGTGAACACTGTGCATCCGTGCGCAAGTGCGATGGCAATGGCTGCCTGCCCCAATGCGCCTGTGCCTCCATGCACCAACACGTTATTACCAGGCAACATTCTACCCTTGATTATCTAGTAACATCAATTTAAATCGTTGTTATCAAATGTTATTATGTATATTAGAAGAAGTTTGAAAGTAGCACCAACCAGTGATTGAAAAGTTGAAAGGGAATCGTTCGTCTTGGTGTGGCCATGTAAAGAAGAGGGATGAAACGCTTATTACTAAAAGAGTTATGAATATATATGTGGATGGATGGAGAGGGAGAGGGAGGCCAAAGAAAAGATAGATGGATTGTGTGAGAAGTGATATGAAAGAAAAGAGAGTCGAATGTCAGAACAGAATGGAAAAAATAAAATTAAAAGTAAAAAACCTTATTAAAAACAAATTTATAATTAAATATGCTAAAAATAATAATTTGAAAAGGTTTTTTACTTTTAATTTTATTTTTTACTTTTTAGTTATATCTTTTTAACTCGCTTTCGTGTTCTCAGCTATGTGGTTGTGTCGTTTTGTTGCTAAGTTCCTATGGCCACCATTCAAATCCATCATCAGACCTTATTTTCCATATAGGATCAAAGTACTTGTATAAATCAAACAAGCTCAAATTAGTCAGGGTTGTGTCGTTTTATTGCAAAGTTCCTATGGCCATCTTCCAACTTCATCATCAGGCCATGGTTACCATATATTATATATTTTTTAAAATTTATTTTACATATTTGTTAAATCAAGAATCATTTATAACATCTGCCAAACTGCATAGCAGTTTGTCGGCAGTAAAAAAAAAAAGAAAAGAAAACATGTTTATTTTGCCCAAATAGACACACAATAAAATACATCAATCTGTCGGACCATGTATAAACCAGGCATAACTGTGCTGCACCATAGACACTAGACAAAACACATTTGTCCGATGTCTATAGTTTAGTCTGTGGTTGTCTATGTCTACACATACAGTACATTCTCGTTAATTTCGCTTATAACTAAGACCACATCCGATCACCCCCAAGTTTGCAGGTAGGTACCTACTCGTTGTGAGATAAACAGATGCAGCACCACAACACTAACCAAGTGAGACCAACATACCTCAGCAACTATGGACACATAGACAGATAATGTTTCATTAGAACATTTTTTAATTGGTTTCTAGTTTTGGCTCTATTTATTAATTCGTCAGGTAACTCATTAATAAGTGTAGGTGTAATACATCGTCTCGCACGCTTACCGTAGTAATTATTCACCTTAGGGACCTGGAGTTTCTTTTTCTTAGATTGGCGGGTTGGGTAGTTATACACTCTTTCATTTTTATGATTTTTACTATTATGTTGTTCAAAAGTACTATTATATGATCAAAGCAGTCGTCAATACGAATCAAAAGAGCCAAATTTCGATGGGGTTGTGTGATCGTTTCATTGTGGAGTTTCTATGGTCACTTTCTAGCTCCAACATCAGACCCTGGTTTCCACATAGGATCAAAGGACTCCTCCATGCGAAACAAACAAACTTGAACTCGATAGGGTTGTATCGTTTTATTGCAGAGTTCCTATAGCCAGGTGGCTATAGGAACTCTGCAATAAAACGCTGGAAGGTTCCAGCTCCATCATCAGGATCTGGCTACTATATCTAGTCAAAGTACTCGACTTTTTAGTTATTTCGTTTTTGACTCGCAATCGTATTATCAGTAATCCTTTTGTTTGATTTGACCCATATTAATGGAAAGCATAAAAAAAAACTTAGTCCAGCATCTTTACAAGTCCGCCGAATTGGATTTAGAATGACGTCACTTTATTTTCCGTGTTATTCTTAGCAAGCCTTTTTCATTTGATACCCATATTGTAGAAGTGCATTAAAAATAATTAAACCGCCATCTTAGGTGTTCCGCCATGTTGGATTTAAAATGACGTCATACAGCTAACCATGCATTGTCATTCAAACTAAACTTCTACACAAAATTGAGTCGCAAGATTTGAGCCGAACAAACATAGTTACAAACATTGCAAGTTAATAAAAAGCTTCTGATATAAAAATAAAAACGTATCGCGCCGACCCCAAATAAAACGGGACAAGGGCAGGAAGATGATGATGATGCGGTTACATATTTAAATTAGTTGTATTTGTTCAGTAAAATTTAGTTATTTCATCAATGTTTTTAATTTTACAAGTACAATTCAAAGAACATCGGCTAGTTTTGATTTTGGATTTATCTATATACTTTTGTATATTTTTCATCATTGGACGCTAAAAAATATATCAAAAAATTTAGTTCGGGAGCTCGCCGTTGCTCTTTCAGAGAATGAATGAATTAAAATTACGGTGATTATTAGGTTTTGAACCTAGGGTTGAAATAGAAATTGAAAATTAATTAGAAGTTGTTAGTTAATAGTAGCTATTATATACATAATGAAGTAAACTCACGAGACAGTAGAGCGCGTGTGTGTAGGCGAGTGGCACGGTGGCAGCGTCCTCGAGGCTCCAATGTGCCGGCACTGGCCACATCAGTTCCGGTTGCGCGCGTATTACTTTGCTTGCCGCTCCAGAGTGCACAATACCCATCACGCGGTCGCCACTGTTGTGTTAAAATAATATGAAAACACATTTGGAAATACAACACATACATTTTGCATGTTAAGTTTCATAGCCTATTGATATTAACCCTAAAATTATATCATTATGTATATGTTTGAACAATGATAAAATAAGATCATTTTTTTGTATAAATATGTATATGTTAAGATGGAGATAAAGTTAATAGAGTTCAACATGTTTTGCCGTAACCGGCGTACAAAATTATTTAAAAAAACATTTAACAATATATACATTCAATAATATTCAATACATAAAATAGTCGAAATTCAATCAATTCAATTACAGTCAATACAGAAAATATATAGAAATAGAATAATGAAATTGAATTAAATATTAAATGGTCGTGATTCAAAATTTTTCAATTAAAAACTCCGCAACATTATAGTAACCCTTCATTATCATCATTTCAGCCGATCACTTCAGACGTCCACTGCTGGATATAGGCCTCCTCCAAATGTCGCTACAAAGAACGGTCCTGTGCGTCTTGCATCCATCAGATTCTCGCAACCTTAACCAGGTCATCGGTCCACCTTGTAGGGAGCCTCCAACACTGCGTCTTCCGGTACGCGGTTGCCACTAAAGAACCTTTCGGCCCCAACGGCCATCTGTTCTGCGAGCAATGTGCCCTGCCCATTGCTACTTAAATTTGGCGATTCTTCGTTCTATGTCGGCAACTTTGGTTCTCTTATGGATATCTTCATTTTTGATTCGATCACGCAAGGAAACTCCGAGCATGGCCCTTTCCATTGCCCTTTGAGTGACTTTGAGCCTTCTGATGAGGCCTATTGTGAGCGACCACGTTTCGGAACCATATGTCATCACTGACAACACGCACTGGTCATAGACTTTTGTCTCGAGACACTTTGGTATATTGGATGAGAAGATACCGCGCAGCTTCCCGAACGCTGCCCAGCCGAGTTGGATTCGACGGTTGACCTCTTTTTTGAAATTAGATCTACCCAACTGGACTGTCTGTCCAATGTAAACGTAAACGTCCACAACTTCGAGTATAGAGTCTCCAATCTTGATAGGAGTTGGTGCTACATGGTTGTTTATCATGACTTTAGTTTTGTCCATGTTCGTTTTAAGACCTACTCTTTCGGAAGCTCTACTGAGGTCATTTAGCATTGTGCTGAGCTCTTGCGCAGTCTCAGCCATGACTACTATGTCGTCGGCAAACCGAAGATGAGTGATGTACTCGCCATTGACATTGATGCCTAATCAACTCCAGTCCACCATTAACCCTTACTAAGTAGCAATTTTTTTACTCACTCTTTAATAAGTTAATATTTATTATCCTAATGGAATTAGGAATTTTATTATAAATTGTTGGAGCCATGCATATTACACTCTTTCTTAGAAATGCTGCTTTGGCAGGGATTGCTTGCACCCAAAATCTGTACTTCGCACACCTATGTCAACATGTATTATTATTTAAAAGGGGAAACAAATGCGGATTATATTTTACAAATAGCGATATTTCTAATAGGTAAAGTGACGGAAGTGTCAGAATTCTGTGCTTTATAAACATTAGTTTGCTACTGTCAGTAGTTTTCAACCCAAAAATAGACCGTACACAACGTTTAGTAACTCGACCGAATCAAAGAAATGTTCTGTTGTAAGAAATGATCTTTCCAAAGAAAGACTGCATTCATCATGTCACGCTTAGTAACAATCTTAACAACTATTGTAGTAAAAAGCTGGTTTTAAGCCTAGTTTCTGTTTATCTGGGTTCCAATTCCAAGTTATATGATTCATATGTTCTCGGTGCTCATTCACTTGAGTTAGCAATACAATAAGACTTACTGCGAAGCGTAATTTTAGGCTCGTTCTAGTTCTTTATAATCAAGCGTACCTTGTTATTGAAAATAATCCAACTAGGATGTTAAGATTGTCCTTATAGAGGAATAATTAAAATTTATAAAATATATTTATTTTGCAAAAAGAGTTTTTTTTTTACTTTTTACAAAAAAAGTAACCGAATTCACTAAACAAAACACGTGAAGTCAGTTATTTTTTTTGTACAAGGTTTTTTATTTCACACTTTTTAGTTGCGATACACTTATAATCAGAGTACCTATTTCTCATGACAATTCGAATTAACCCAAATACTGCTTGGTTACATTGTTTTATTATGAAGTTCCTGTATCTACCTTCCACCTTCCGGCTCCATCATCAGCATCAGTTCACTTCGATTATAACATTTTCAACATAACTATTCAGAACCACATATTTATTTGTATTGTCATAGTCGCTTAACTATCTTCATTGTGATATCTATGGGAATATGAAGTTCCGTTGACCATTTCTAGTATTCTTCATCAGTTCCACTTCATCAAATATTACTTTTTGGCTGTAAATGCTTAAGTTCTCGATGAAAATACCAACATCACTATATAGTTGCCTATAAAATTTAAGGAGTTTCCTCGATTCCTCATGGATTCTATCATTAGAACTGGATTCTGAAAAAATATGGGACCATTTCGTATTGGTCCCATTTTTTTCATATCCTCTAAGAGGAAAAAAATTTGCAAATCGGTCTATAAACGACGGAGTTCAGAGGTAACGCATATAATAAAAAAAAAAACATACAACTGAATTGATAACCTCCTCCTTTTTTTGAAGTCAGTTAAAAATACTTTTACGCATCAATTTTTTCGTCAGTTTAAACTAGATCAAGCCGGCGTATCCTAGCTGACTACCCTGAGAAGAAACACCAAATCAAACTCAGGGGTCAGTCTCTTTTAAAGTCCATACAACAAACATAATGGTCAAAAATCATATGAGAACCATCACATTAGTGTCTGAAATAATCTTTTAAAATACCTTAGGCAAAAGGAGACGTTTTATGAATATATATAGAGCTTGGGCTAAAAATAGTTAAAAAATTGAACAACTTTTAACAGATCTCCGTTTTTTAAAGTGAACTCGAAAAATTGAAGCTTGTACGAGTATCACTCACATTATTTTAATTGGGTTGGCAACTCAAAAGGGTCTTGGCAGCTCAATGATGGGGTCAAAAGCACCGTTTGTCTGAATCAGTTTGACTTCCCGTGCGCTAGTGTAATTAAAACTGGATAGAGGAGGCTTGGCAATAGGAAGTTGGCATGGAAGTGCAATTCCTGGCAATGAATAAGGCCCTGAGTCGGCATATCGACAGCCATGGCGGATAGCATGGATAAGCAATATATGGTATAATTACAAAATCTCTAATGTTTACAAGATATAACAACTGAATCTATAATTTTATATTACAGTCCACTTATTTTATTCATCTCGCTGAGATCCTGAACACTAGCTTTTGCCTGCGGCTTTGCTCGCGTATATAAACGTATAACGTATAACGTTTGCGTTGTATTTGTTGATTATGTGTGTTACTAATATTAGTTAAGTAAGTCTATTTTATGTATTACTAACACTATGGACTAAGGTCTGCAAATAAAAAAGTTTATTATTATTATTATTATAACGCGAAAAGCGTAAGTTACTCAAGAATAAAACAGCTTTCTACCAAAGAAAAAAAATTTGCAATCGGACTAAAACTTTCAGAGATTACCTCCTACAAACAAAAAAACAAACTTTACCTATTTATAAGTGTAGATAATGATCACATAATATAATAAATGATTAACACAATTTTCAAATAACTAATTTTTATATTAGAAGGGTAGGGATTAATGGTCACTGTTCTAATATAACCTAACCTAAATAATCACTTTGTTCGCTCGCCATCACGTTCATTATATTGGTCACTATTCTAACCTAACCTAATCCAGGCGCGATTATTCCGATCTACGCACGATTAGTCCACATTCGTGCTGGCACAGTATATTATGGAATAATATTAGGTAGTTAAGTCACTACGAACTATACGCGAGTATTTGCGTGCTACTCTTATATAGATTGGAAGACTTCAGTAAAAAAGTGATTTCCAATCCATACGCGATTAGTTTCACACTATTGCGTCAGAACTCAATAGTGTGAAGTGGAATACACTTCAGTAAAATACACATGTGCTCTAAAATACACTGCATAAGCCAGAGCCTTATGCAGTGTATTTTACTGCAGTGCTACTTGTGGGGATTATTGGAACTAAAACTTTTATAGGGAGGTATCGATGTAGCGCCCTTTTGTTTTTGGACTCAACGTTGCTAGATCGCTTTGACTAACGCAAAGTGTGTATATAATGCGGCTTACTTTATTTCAGCCAAATTGAAATCTGGCTGGTGATCCATCTTAATATAATGCGGCTCCGCAGCCGCATTCGCAGTCGCAGTGCGAACTTGTAATAATACTAAAGGTATGTTTTATATCGTGAAATTTTGATCACGCATGTGGGATTGCTCCGCATGCGTAACCCCCGCAAATATACATTTCATACAACTATTTATTGTAATGTGTGGAATACGCACGCGGGACACGTTTTTTTGCATTTTGAAATTTCTGCATGCGGAGCAAACCTGCATGCGCGATGAAATCCGCACTATATTAAAAACACCCATAACAGCATGCTATAAAACTCAACTTTAAGTTAAGCTCGGCTATGTACACAAACTTTGTCATCTACTTATTTTATAAGTTATTTTATTGTACAATAAAGAATTAAAGAAAAGGATCAAAATTTCTAAGAGTTTTTCGAGTACAGTACGGCCGTTTTAATTTGGCGACCCTGAAGTTTACGCAGAAGGCTGCGCACGAACGTTTTTTAGGAACAAAATGGTGGCATGAGGCGACGTGCGCGGGGCAGAGGTGTAAGCTAGAGATTGACTCTATGTAAACACAATCGACCCTTTATTCAATCAAATATCGTAATCGATTATTATCGATTCGGAATTTATAGATTTTTGTTTATATGACATATTGAACGAAATAGATTTACAAACATAGTAAATGTTGTCGTTAGTAAACGAGATTTCGACTTTAATAATAAAAAAACTAATAACATATTTTCTTGGTTGAAAGATATGATTTAGTTAAATATCAGTTAATTATAAACGACTACTACAATAACGACTGTTTGAGAATATTTTAAACCTCCTTATAAAATTTAATAAAATATATTTTTAACCGACTTCTAAAAAAGGAGGAGGTTCTCAATTCGGATGTTTGTATTTTTTTTTATAATTAGATTTCAATCGATTTGAAAAATAATCAATTAAACAACGCCCACAGACACGCATATTGGACATCCCTTTTTCTTTACTCCGTAAAACTTCGTGCATAATCGGCAATGCTCGGGACGCGGTAATGTGTCTCAGTCACACGTTAGCATTGGTGTCGTGTTCGAGTCGCTGTCCCTGTCTTGAGCATAGGCGGTGACAAAAGTTTTCGTTGGTTTTTATTAATATATTGTTAAGTTTTTTGTGTAGTGTTAGGTTTGTTTCTTTAATTCATAAGTTATTTTTGTAGCTTTCTGTCTCAAAGTGTTTCAATATTTATTTTATTTGTACTTGGCCCCTGTATTAGTAAAATTTTATTCGTATTTAGGTTTTAAAAAAATAACGTCAATAACAGTTTTTTTTACGACTGTACATGCGCTAAAGTTCGTAGAGCCTATGTTCACGGTCGCCAGGTTAGGACGGCCCTATTATTATATACGCCAAGAAGTACTTTAGAATGATTTAGTTCGACCTCGAGAAAAAATGATCATCATCATTTGATAGTGGTGGCTGCACTGACAAATTCACAATAGAGAACCGAATATATATGTGGAGATATATGGTAACACCAAAATACAAAAACTTTATTTGTGTACACAGGTACAATTTAGTTCTTACAAAATGTGTTAGTGTCTCTGTGTTCTACCACAAAGTGGCATACAAATATTATTTACATAAATAAAATATTAGTTACTATATAATATTTACAAAAGATACATATTTACTTTATTTATTACATGCAAACTCATTTTCCTTTTTACTTTATATAGGTACTATTCACATGATTATGTTATTTCTTAAAATATGGATACTTTATTTCATAACAAAACTAAAATTAATTTACTGGTGTAGCTTACCTATACCTATGAGATAAAGTGTTGTTGTCAGTCTCATAATCCGACAGGAATTCATTTACTGAGTAATATGTATTCTTGATCAAATATAATTTTAGTTCCTTTTTAAATATTTTTGGATGATTTCTCTTACAGATTTTGGTATTTTGTTAAATATTTTTGGTGCCATGCCATGAATATTTTTATCATATAAAGATATGGTATGACTTATTGACTTAATTTTGTTACAATGGCGTCGGCTGGTTAGTCTTTCAAATAATTCCGGATGGAACTTGACAAGTACTGCTAATTCAAATATGAATAAAGATGGTAACGTCAGAATATTTAAAGTTTGGAAATGTGGTTTACAGGTGTGGTGTGGTTATCAGGTAATCGCAAGTTACAAATAGCCCTTACGCATTTTTTTTTGAGCTCTAAAGGCTTCCTCTCTATCTGTTGAATTTCCCCAGAATATGATGGCATATCTTAAGGTAGACAAGACATACGCATTATACGCTGCCAAAACTGCTTTCTGAGTAACAACCTTGGAAAGCATATATAATGCATACGAGAACTTACTAAGTTTCTTGGAGATGGTATCAATTTGTGTTCTCCATGTCATGTCTTGGTCAATCCATACACCCAGAAATTTTATGGTATGGACTTGTTCTATATTTACATTATTATACGTAACCTTTATATTGTCTAATGTTTTTGCTTTCTGTTTGTAATGTACAATTTTAGTTTTATCTAAGTTTATCTTCAGGTTATTTACATTGAGCCACTCCATAATTAATTTAATTGCATCGTTAACTTTCCTCTCATATGTTTGAATACTTTCATCTCTTTCAATAGAATAATTAAGGTACAATCATCGGCAAATAGAACCACTGGATAATTAACGATTTTAGGGAGATCATTAATTTATATAAGAAAAAGCAACGGGCCTAATACCTTGAGGGACACCGAAGCGAACCTCTCTGGGATCTGAATTAAAAAATGACTAAAACTGAAGTTTTAGTCTTAGGACATATTTTTGTAATTTCTGTAATCTGTTTTCTATTGCATATGTATGATTTGACTAGATCAAGAATATTATCCCGTATTCCGTATGCTTCAAGCTTTTTTATCAAAATACTATGGTCCACATGGTCGAAAGCTTTACTCATGTCCATGTATAGGGCTGATACTGGCGTTTTATTGTCCATATTATTCAATATATTTTTGATCAAATCATGCACAGCCAAATTTATAGTAATATTTTTACGAAACCCTTTCTGTTCAATTGTAAATAAGTTCTTTTTTTCAAAATATTTGTAAATAGCTTTGTAAATAAACTTCTCAATTATTTTAGAAAAAATTGATATTAGTGCCACTGGTCTGTGGCAGCCTAAATTATCTTTTTCACCTTTTTTGAAAAGAAGCCTCACAATAGATATTTTTAACAAGCTTGGATACATTCCATGTTCAATACAAAGGTTTATTATGTAGCTAAGTATAGGTGAAATTATGATGGAAACATTTTTTACTATATTGGTACTTATACCATCATTTTATTTATTTATTTATTTTATTTATTCAATATAAACAGAACGGCCGAAGCCAATTACACCATTTAAACACATACAGAAAAAAATAAAAAAATAAAACAATAATTGAAATTAAAATCAGAAGCCAGAAGTCACGCAGGACTTTTATTGGGACCTATTTAATAAATATTACACACAGTCATTCATCTCACAAAATTTCATACATTCTGACAGTATCATCTTCCATTCTTCACCAAACATATCAAAATCGGTGTTTTTGTCTAGGAGAGCATTAAGCGAAGAAAGTGTCCGCGGTATGGGTGATTTGGAGTGAGCAACTGTACGACTCTTCGGAACTGCCAGGAGCCGATGCTTCCTGCCACGGCTGTAGTTGTTTGGCACATACAAATTACAGAGAAGGTTTTGTAGATCAGGAGCATCTATAATTCCCCTGAGTATTTTGAATGCTACAATCATCTGGTCGCGTGACCGTCTAGCTTCTAAGGAATTGAAACCCAAGCAACCCAGCAGGAATTTCGTGGGATATAAAAAAGGATAATAGCCATAAAGACGTTTATAAAGATTCCTTAGGAATGCTTTTTGCACTTTTTCCAAAGTTAATATATATTGTTTTTCAAAAGGATTCCAAACGCATGCACTTGACTCAAGCTTGCTACGGACTAATGCACCGAAAACAAGTTTGATGACATGGGGACTGTGAAAATCGCGACAGTTTCTTAAAACAAAACCAAGACGTCTAAAAGACTCCTTGGCGGTAGATCTTATATGGTTGTGAAAGGTGAGTTTCTGGTCAAATGTGACTCCCACGTCTTTCATAGCATCAGTTCGTGCAATAAGATTATTATCAAGTTTATATCTGAAGTATAATGGGCGTCGCATTCGACCAAAAGTCATTACATAACACTTTGAGGTATTAAAGTCCATTTGGTTATCCAAACTCCACTTATACACTGAGTCTATATCAGCTTGCAGGGCCAGGCAATCAAACTCGGATTTTATTTCATAGTAAAGTTTTAAGTCATCGGCATATAAGAGGCATTTGGCATTTTTAATAACGTTAGGTAGGTCATTAACCATCAAAATGAAAAGGAGAGGACCAAGCACCGAACCTTGGCTTACTCCTGAGCGAGTGTGATACGGAAGTGACTCGTACAGTCCTAGTCTCACAAATTGCTGTCGATCTCGTAAATAGTCTGCAAGAAGCCGAAGAAGTCCTGGAGCAACACCTATCGCACTGAGCTTTGATAGCAGGACGTCATTGTTGACTCTATCAAATGCCTTTCGAAAGTCAAAGTATAGGACATCGACCTGACGTCGGCGATCAAGACTGGTGGAAATAGAGTCAACAAGTGTCAGCAGATTAGAGTTGACTGACCTTTTAGTGCGAAAGCCATGCTGCTCATTACAAAGATGCTGTTTCACCTGACTGTAAATACTATCGTGTAGGACATTCTCGAAAACTTTCGCTGCAGAAGATAGTATAGCTATCGGGCGATATTCATCTACAGATGATTTATTTAAAGATTTCGGTATAGGAATCATGGCCTGTGCTTTGAGTGTTTTTTAGTGAATTAATAATTTCATATATATCTGGTGGTGTAGCAGGTGGCATAGATAAAAAAAATTCTTGTTTATGAATGGCTGAACTAAATCGATATAATAATCGTTAAAAGCTTGAACTATTTCTCGAGGTTGAGTTATAATTTTTCTACCTAATTTTATTTTAGAAATACTTGGATTTGGTTGTTTTGGTTTGTTTCTTTTTATAATGTTCCAAGTTGCTTTTGACTTGTTTAGAGCTGTTTTAATATAATAGTCATTTTGAGATTTCTGCGTAAGTTTCAATATGCGTATAAGACGTTGTGAATGTTTTTCGAATGAAATTTTATTTTTCCTGTTCGGATCTAATCGATATTGCCATAGTAGTTGTCTTTTAGGTTCGCAACATCTTTTAATGCTATCGGTTAGCCAAATTGGTTTTTTATGAAGAGAATTTTTCACTTTTATTATTGGAAACCACCATCAATCATCCGGTTATTTCTTACGAGCACAAAACCAGGAAGAGAATAGCATGAATGTTTTTACAGTCAAAACTAGCCAGCACATCATGGAAATGAGCCGGAATACTCTGGACATTAATGTGTATGACGTTGAAATCCTTAGGCATATCAAAAAATTGCGCAGTCAGACTGTTTGCAAGAGAAGGAATACTTATAAAACTATCATCGCTACTTGTAAAAGAAATAAAACTGTTATCATCACTGTTTTCATCTTGAATAGACATAAATATTTACCTATTACATTATTAAATATTAGGATTTTTTATATTTTATAAATATAAAAAATCCCTTAAAAACAATAATAGTCACCTGCCGGTTGCGTTATTAAATCATTTGAAACAAAAAAAAAATAAACTAAATCTGTAATTAAGTAATAGAGTCCGGGTATAACGATTGGTAAACAAACTGCATAAAGACATGATGTTGCACACTTTTTTTTAGAACTTTTAAAGCGGAACTATTTTTGCGTAATTTTAACCGTTCATGCAGCGCACGCAAACCACTGGAATGGGATTTTAGAGAGCAAACCAGTGAATGTGGGTTTAGTGAGAATGATTAGTATAGATGAAGTCAGGATAGCTGTAAATGGAATGAAGAATGGTAAGGCAATTGGTCCAGACGGAATACCAGTTGAAGTGTGGAAGTTGCTGCGAGTGGATGGATGGATGTGGTTAGCTTTGTTCTTCAATAAGTTGTTGCGAGAAAAAGCCATACCTGATGAGTGGTGCACCAGTTCCCTGGTGACCATCTTTAAAAACAAGGGTGATGTGCTTGAATGCAATAATTATAGAGGAATAAACCTAATATCATATACTATGAAAGCCTGGGAGAAAGTTATTGAAAGGAGGCTGAGAGAAGAGAGTGAAATTTCACAGAACCAATTCGGTTTTATGCCTGGTCAGGGTACAACGGATGTCATTTTTGCTATACGCCAGCAGTGGAGAAATACAGAGGTGCGCATAAAAACTTGCACATGGTATTCATTGACCTCGAAAAGGCATACGACCGGGAACCTCGTGAGGTTCTGTCGTGGGCCCTTAAGGAGAAAAGTGTGCCTGGGAAGTATGTGCAGTTGATCCAAGCGATGTACAGTCGATGCAGTACCCAAGTCCTGTCTACAGTGGGTAACACTGGCAGCTTCAATGTGGCTGTCGGCTTACATCAAGGGTCGGCTCTCAGCCCTTACCTCTTCCTGATGATAATGGACGCTCTGACGTCGAACATTCAGGAAGAGGCTCCCTGGTGTATGCTGTTTGCCGATGACATTGTTTTGGTTGCCGAGAGTAGCCTAGAGGTCCAGAACAGATTGGAGGTGTGGCGGCACAGACTGGAGAGTATTGGCCTGAAATTGAGTAAAACCAAAACGGAATACATGTTCTGCGATTTCAGTGGTCTCTCCGGTCCTATGCCCTTAGCTCTCGGAACGCCCATACCAATCTGCTCCGACTTTCGGTACGATCGAGTCGATCGGGTCGATTATCCAAGGAGATGGCGAGGTAGGCCGAGACGTAACACATCGGATCAATACAGGATGGATGCAATGGCGACAGGTTACTGGAACAATTTGTGACCCACGGATATCCCCAAAGTTGAAGGGTTTATTTTTTTTTTTATTGGGTGGGAAAATCATCCTAATGACATCCCCGCTCTTGGGCGGAGCGGGAGATAGTGTCTCTCTGACTACTAACTGACTGATACTCTTACTGACTAAAAACCCAATCCTGTTCCTTCGTTGCCTTCGTCCCAGGGCCCCGGGTTCCGCTTTCACACTACCCGTGGCCCCAGTAGGCTTCGACCCTGCTGGGCCCCTACGATTTGCTGACATCTCCTTGAGGCGCGCGTGGAACAATACGCGCCGTCGACGACTTGGACTCGGTCCGGACGGTTACCGGACGGTCAGACGGCGAGCCACCCATTGCTCGCCGTCTACAAGCCCGCGCCTACGGTGGCCGGAAATCGGGATCGGAATCCCGGCGGCGGTTGGAGCGTAAGGACCGTTGCCTCACGCGATCGGCCGCCTCCTTAGCTAGCATTACTGCTTCGCAGAAGGAGGCGACCGCCTGCCACTCCTCCTCGCTCCGGAGCATGGCCTGAACCAAGGCCTGGCGCGAGAGATCGCCGCCGCCGATTGCCCCCGCGAGGACACGGCGTTGCTCTGCCCAAGCGGGGCACACCTCCACCGTGTGCTCTACCGTGTCCTCCGGGTGGGCCACACAGTGGCGACACCCGGGCGTCGTTTCCGAACGAATCCGGTGCAGGAACCTCCCGAACTTACCGTGTCCGGTGAGAACCTGCGTCATGCGGAATGTGAGGACGCCGTGAGGTCTTTCCAACCACGCCTCAAAGAGGGGACTTACCGCCATAATTGTGGCGTGCCCAAAAGTTGAAGGGTTAAATCTACAAGTCGTGATAAGACCTGTCATACTGTATGGATCAGAATGTTAGGCTGTGAAAAAGAAGGATGAAAAAAAAAAAATTGCATGTAGCGGAGATGAGAATATTGAGATGGATGTGTGGTGTGACGAGAATGGATAAAGTGAGAAATGAATATATTAGAGGAAGTTTGAAAGTGGCGCCAGTGACTGAAAAGTTGAAGGGGAATCGTTTGTCTTGGTATGGTCATGTAAAGAGAAGAGATGAAACGCATGTTACTAAAAGAGTTATGAGTATGCTAAAAGAGTTATGAGTATACATGTGGATGGGTGGAGAAGGAGATGAAAAGATGGATGGATTGTGTGAACAGTGATATGAAAGAAAAGGAAGTTAGTGATAGTATAACGGTTGACAGGATAGAATGAAAGAAAAAAACGTGTTGCGCCGACCCCAAATAAGATGGGACAAGGGCAGGAAGATGATGATTATGCAGTGCACGCAACGGAAGCTCTTAAATGGAATAATTTTTCCCCGTTTTAACAAGATTTCTGGTTGATACTCCGCTCTTATTAGTCATAGCGTGATGTTATATAATCATTGAGGATATTATTATCAACCATTGAGGACGCATATCTTATACAGGAGGATTTGGACCACGTTTATTATGCTTGTAATAATTTCGATTTTAAGGTTTCTGCTATGTATGTACATTTTCTAGCAAGCCAAACCCTATCAAATGTAATTATAAGCTATCGAATACCTCAATAGCCAGTGTCAGTGTCTTAAGGGATCTTGGTGTAACTTTTGACTATAATATGTTTAAAAGACGATAGCAGGGAACACTGAGGGAAGGACTGAGCTCTACTATACTAAATAATAAATATCAGGGAGAAGACGTAAGAAGGAGGTGACGTAATTTTAGGGCACCCGACACGGACAGGTTTGGTTACAAATAAAAATAGGACCTCATTATTTGTACGCAAATTACGTTGTGTTACGTATGTGTGTGAATTTTTATTTTACGTTAATTTTTACATGTATAATTACTCAGGTCCTATTTCTGTCCACGAGGTTTAAAGGAAGGCTCCTATTTCCACGTGGAAAAAAAAAAACCACGACTACAGTTGGCGTGCGGCGCATCAACCGTCGTCCCGTGGCCTACCTCGTACCACCAACTAGATCGATAAATCGCCATATAAGCAGCTTGAACGCCAGCGTTCTTTTTATACGACGCGACCTTTACGTAGCTATGGCGATTGCGTAAATATTGATGAGAAAGTTTAAAATAACCTGTGAAAATTCAGAATTAATTATAAAAATAACACTTGCTTTTTGGTAGTTCCGCTATAGTCCATTCCGTATAAATTGGAGTCAGTCGGCGTCACGCCAATTGCTTTCTTCACGTCCGACGTAGAAAGCCCCGCGTAATGAATCTGTTAATAGAATATATATATAGAACTGTTTGTCCTCAAACTAAGAGATTGATGCCAGGCTTGAGGAATTGTACGATACAGGTGAGTCACAATCAGTAAAAATCTGACTTTTCTCTGATATTTCACACTCTCATAAAAATGTATTGGTGGACCATAACTATAAACCAACCCAACAGCAAAGTGAGGAGAAATTGCGAAAGGCCAGATGTGTGCTAAAGAAATATGCAATTGGGTGTGGATAATGTCCCGGCAACGACTATGGAAGGCTACAAATCTATTTTTGCATTTCTGATACTTCGCAACAGAAGAACGACCTTTAAAAAAAATTAAAATTAAATTTTGACTATGTTAAGATTGCCGTCATAACTTAAAAAAAATACTATCATAAAACCAGTAGTTGGCGTAATAAGGAAAGAGGATAGTTTGCAATAGGATATTGCTTTACACATACCGTTACCGCCAAATTTGACGACTGTACAGGAGCAGCCTTCACCCAGCGCAGGGAATCGAGGTCACCAATTCGCGAACATTGTAGTATTACATCATTATTAAAATCTACTTGTTGCTGCACAATAGCAGAGAATTTCTGTAATGAAATAAATTTAAGCGTAACTATAAGAGAAACTAGTCTAAATTTTTAGATAAAAAATCATTTTGCTCCAGGGTAGATATTAATGTTTCGAAATGTCAAATAAAAAAAAATGCTACTGACATTTCTTTATTTGAATTATAACGTGTTCAGAACCTTGGTTGTAAATAATTATGACGGCAGACGCCTAGATACATACAGAACGCTTTTTTGGGGAGATTTTTTATTTATATTTGTCTTTAACAGCTGCCAGCGGCTTCGCCAGCTTCCTAAGGGAACATACTTTAAGATAAAAAATATCACATCTGCTATTCCAAGACAATATGTGCTACTCGTGTCTCAAAATTCATCCAAATCGTTTTAGCCGTTAAGCGTGGAGAAGTAAAAATCTCTCGAACTTTCGCTTTAATAGTATTAGTGTGATAGTTTGTTTCTTTTCTAGATAAACCTTCTTCTCCTTCTTATTTGACTTCTCAAATCCAATTTCTTTGCTGTGGTCATAATAAAAATCTCCGATCCACCAATAATCGTCTTCTACGATGTCCCACACACCGCTCTGGGTTTATCCAGTCTTCCTTCTTTGTCCAGGCGATTTCTCTTTGGAATGCGCTCCCGCCGAACATCAGGATGGCGTCCAGTCGGTTCACTTTTAAGGTGATGGCGCGTGAGCACATTCACAGGAAGTTGGTGTAATCATCACAGCGTTGATTTGTTGGATTCGTTTTTCATAAATAGATTGTTAATTTGTATGTATGTATCTAAGTATATATTTATTATTGTATTTCTTTTCTATTTCTTTACCATTAAGCTGCACCTACCATGTTTTGTTTCTGCACCATCCTAAGTACAGTGTTTACTACTTGTGCATAGTTTTAATAAATAAATAAATAAAATACAATGAAATAAAATGGAATGGAATAGAATAAACTTTATTGTACACCAAAAATGTAACACAATTTATGCATAAACTTGAATCTATGGGTACAATGGAGATTTTATCATTCACTTCTTCTGTTCTGTGTTCTCGGTTACTGAGAAAACGTTTGATGACACCACAAAAATGGCTGTTATGCAAATGATGGTAACGATTTTTGACGCCAATGTGACACATATTGCCCTCTAGGAAACCGCCCCATTTTGTTCAAGAGATGAAGATTACACATTTTTTTCTAGATATTTTAGAAACATAAGTATCTTGTGGATATTAACTAGGTATCAAAACAAAATGTAACTCAATTCAGAAAAGACCTCTGAAAATCTATTTACTAGCTTTGGTCCTTCGTAGTGTAAAAATAAAAATCAAGCACGTTTAAGATTTTGAACGACGACATTTTTCCAAAACAAAAGGTTTAAAAAAAAGACGTATTTCTTGAAACAAGTTTTTTTTAAATATTTGATTGGCTGATGGAATTACCGTATGCCAACAGAACGTTTAGGCCTTATCTCTTTTTTTCGCAATGCAACCAGTCACTATTTTCTTAACGTATATACTAAAAAAATCACTTACGTTTCCGCTGCTCGATCGTATAGCTGGTACAATTAGTTCCACTCTGGTATTGTCTTGACTGATAGGAGGCAGGTTGCGGTATTTTATATTTTGTAGAGTAACTCCTCCACATCTGAAATATTATGTATACATGAATTATACAGTTCAAATAGACACAGTGCTGAAAAGTCAGAGAAAAAATCTATCGTGCAGCGGCCGACAGGTCTACTACGTCACACGAGCCGCGCGCGTAAGCGAGATAGCGTGATCATAGTGTGGTGCTCGCGTACGCGCATCGGCCCGCGTGTATGTATGACAGCCAGTACTTTTTGCCGAACCTACCGCCTAACGTATATCTTTTCCGTTATATTTCGCCGCGCATACTACCACTCCTTCTATCTATTCTTAGTGGAACTCTTGTGTGAATGTGAACTGTAACCTGTGACTGTGTATAATAAACTTTCTACTACTTCTTGTGTAGTTTAGACTTTCATTCTTCTCTTCACACTATCTTTCTCTTCACACTTTCTCACATACATTCTACACTAGCACTCCCATGAGCCATGTATGAGGAACAGAGTCATAGGCCTTCTTATAATCTATCCAACATGTCGACAGATCTTTTCGGAACGTTGAACCTGTTGGCTTATGGTCATATCAATGAGGAACAGCTCCTTAGTACCGTGGGACCCGTTCCTACATCCATTCTGAGAGGCAGACAATCAAGTTATTCTCTATGTGTCGATTAAGTTTTGCTCTCAGAATGGATGTAATAAGTTTATGGACCGTCGACAAATATGTAATCTGTCTATAATTCTTGGTTATTATTATTAGTAGTCAGTAATATGTGTTCAGAACTGGAGCAGCGACCCTCTAAGGCAGACTGAAACTGAGATGCTAAGCAAACGTGCGACCTTGTAAGCCACTTTATCCAGAAGTTGTGCATTCCGTCGGGCCCTGAAGGTTTCTAGTTAGGCAACGGTCCGTCCGTTGCGTCGGGGGATGATGGAAGCGCATCACACTTGGGTGAGTGAGTGTTGCCCTACCTAAAGCAAACTAATATGCTAATGAGTGCTCTGGCCCTACCGATATGACGCTTGATATGCTGTACTGCAAGGCTTGTTTCGGTCTTGTAGCTACTTCACTGTTTAGAAATTTGACGTTAGCTATACGTCATGCCGCTAGAATCGCGCAATACACTATCGAGTGTGCATCGGTGAGATCTTTATAGTTATCAAAATATACATCTGTGAATAGAGAGTAGCCACCAGCGCCCTATGGACAACCGAAGTAAGCGTAGTCCAAGGTCGGATGGTATTTGCCATATTCCCGAATGACCTACTCCAAAGCACTACTCAGCTCGCTATGGCACTTGGTACTTGCGTTTTTAACTATGTTAGTAATCTTCCTGTCAGTGTGGCTGGAGATGTAGTTGAATGGTTGTACCATAACTGGTACCACAGACTGCGATGGAAGGTCAATGACACGGTTACCCATTTCAATGAGACGATGAAGTACAGTGTCATCCAACATAGTGATTACGCAGGGTGACCAGCACCTGATCCGACAGTCGTTGGGTGAAATGTTGAATCAGGTTGGTGATATTTTATATCTTTATAACTTGTGCGTTGATATATCAGTCAGTCAGTTTCTCATTTTATATAATAACTAGCAGTTTAAACAGACGATGTCCTGCCCAAAAGTTGGCACGTCATCAGAAAATAATTAAGTACTCGATTGCATATTTTCAAACCATGCATAGACTTAGTCAAATATACACATAAAATTACTTTCAAATCGGTAAAGCCGTTTAGGCACGGTGACAAGCACACGTATAGAAGAATTACATGTATACATGTATCTAAAGAAATACTCACGTAGTAAGATCATAGATATCAGAAAAGTAAGCATTCATAACAGTCTTCCCGTTCAAGCTGTAGGTATCTTGCAGATGTTGTCTAGGGTCAAGGTACAGTCTCCGGATATGTGTGGGCAGGGATACTGCATCGTGTATTTGTCGCAGCATATTCATTTGTAGCAAGCCGTCGATAAACGTGACCCAGTTGTCTCGCCATATCAGTGCTGCTTGGTCCAACGAGTCGCTAGCGGCCTCGATGCTTAGGAACTCACCGCTACAAAAAAAAGATACACTGGAATTTCCAAAACCATAACTTTGATCCAACGTCATATATATTATATGTCGTGGCCAGATCATAGAAATTGATCACTTCATGATATGGCCAACTAAAACTGGCCAGATCGTATAAACGTCAAATCATTGATGTAGGATTTCAATAATAATAAAAGGTCTGTCTAAAGAAAATAGGCCAAACGAAGATTGAAATATCATCAAACTATAACTTTTAAAACGATTTGCCCACTTTCACTTGGCCATTTCATGAAGTGATCGATTTCTATGTTCTGGCCACGACATACAAGATGTTTGGCAGAACGTTGAACATACGAAAATGGTGGATAGGTGGGGTCATCTGCTACTTACTCAGCCCTAATTTATTTGGTCTTGGCCCACAGGGGCCATCCCTGGGCTTATATACAGTCATGGGTATTTTCGTGCACAACTTATGCTATAGTGAAAGTGTGCTTACAGTTATAGCAACGTCAATGTGTTTGAGTTTTATTCTAAGTAAAGATGTTACAGTTTTAAGTGATTTATTATCATAAACTAAAAATGAATGATGATGATAATATATTATCACGATTATCCGGTGACCAGCAGAACGTGAGAAAAGTAAACAGCAATACAACCTGTTGAATTCACTGCGCAAGAATGTGCTGGATTTTCTTATGCCATCTAATTATAACTAACCTGTAATTATAATCCCTGTCTTCCAGCAGTTGGTAAATGTCTTTGGAACTGAGCACCATGTCAATATTATTAATTTTTTTCACGCTATCTTCTGAAAAACTGTTAATGTATCCTGACGCCACTCTAGAGTTTTCATTCAATATCTGTGTAAAAAAAAGAAATGGTCATATACTAAGTAAACAAGTCTATCATCAAAATCATAGCCAAAACGTTTACGGTAAACTAAGAGTATAATTTTGATATTAAATTATTTAAGTACTTATGACTTAGCAGACTTTTTCAAGCATTGCAATTGTTATCATTCGCCTGGCATATCATCTTAAAATATTAGGTAGTTTTAATTAGGAGAAGAAAACACCTAAAAAGATATATACAGTTTTCAAAATTTCTAAAAATAATATAAATAAAATATGGAATTGCCGTTTTATTGTAATAGATAGATAGAAGATAGATATATATTCTTTATTGTACACCAAAAATGCAAATTACGTAATAGTACGTAACGTTACGTACGTGTTCGTATTACGTAATAGGTACTTCAAATTGACATTCTTCATTCAACTTTCAGTTGTTTTTTTTTAATCAGCTTAGACAAGAAAGACGGAAACTTCAAAACTTCGAGTGATTTTTGAATAGGAGTACCGACGCGGAACTAACACGGCAGAAAGAACTCGCAATATCGATGTTGCGTTTGGAGAGGGGACTGCTAACGAACGCGCCGTGCGATTTTGGTTTAAACGCTATCGTGATGGAAACTTTGATTTAAAGAACAAACCACGTGGAAGACAGCCCTCCCATGTGAATAACAATGAATTGAAAGAGACGGTGGGAGCCGATCCGAGCCAAAAACCCAGGAATTAGCGGTATGGTTTATCGTTACCTTGCCAACAATATTGACTCATTTGCGTCAAATCAATAAAATAAAAACTTTTTACAAAAAAAAAAAATTATAATACTTAATAATATTTTTTATATTTTATTTTTCAGTACAAATCGGCAATTTCATATTTTACCCCTAATACATCGCACTGAATTGCACAAAATAAAATAATGAAGAACTTAAATAGATGTGCCAACAGTTTTTGCACTTAACGCAAGATGTTTGCAAATCTGGATAGGTTATTTCGATTTATTCATTAATTTTTTTTTTAACTTTATTCAAAAATATGATTTCACCTGTATGCGTGTTTGTACCTTTAAGTTGCTTCAGAAACCAAAAGCGTGGATCGATTTTATTCATCAATTTGCGTTAACCTCTCGTGATCCATGCTTATCACTAGTGACTCATGGCGTGCCGCTAAGTATGTTGCACAGTTTAAGTATCTAGGACACATTGTAACTGACAATTTGAGCAACGAATCAGATATTGAGAGGGAGCGGAAGTCCTACATAAGTACGACCAGTACACATTTGATGCAAAGAAAACTATACCCAAAGAATAATTTACAAAATACCAAAATGTAAAACCAACACCTGTTTGGTCTGGAATGTTTTATTGCTCGTTACCTACTCATTACCCACACAATATGTTCCCTAGAGAAGATTCCCACTCTTATCGGCATCTTGAACCGACAAGTACTATACCTCAAACTTTCCGGTCCCCCTGTGCAGGGTGACACTGAGCCTCAGTGGTCGCTGGTCGTGTAGCGTAGGCTGGGCATACAGGCGCACATCAGAGAACTTTACTGGCACTTGACGCTTTTCAGCCCCTGAGTGCATCGCAAGGGTGTCCCACGCACATACCAGGGCAGCCGCGAATGGATAGCACTGCTTCTCTGAAATTCCAGGAACTATATATTAGTCCATGCCAGACGAGTTACCATTCTAAAGATAAATATGTAGTTCGTAATATAATTGCCTAACATACTCAGTGGCAATACCTTGTCTTTTTAAATTCAACAAAATTCATTGAGCATTTACGCCATCGAACAGGCAAATTTTTCAAAGACATTATAAAGTAATGGATTAGTAATGTCCACAAGAATCCTTCGGTCGAAGATGCGTACTGGTAAGTATTTGGGGTGCTGGAATATCTCTTCAGCCTGTTTTTACATTGGAACTGTTGCATTAAAAGGTCAACAAGAATGGCGATAATTTACTGGGGCAGTGACACCCGCTTCAAATCTGCTAACTAGCTTGAATACAGCTTAATGTGTAGTTTATTCCTTTAAAGTTTGGAAAATACCAGCAAAATGTGCCAAACTGCAGAAAACTGTTTATTACCTCTAACAACGTGACCTCGCAGGTAACTGTATTCCTCATCATGGATGGACTTCAAAAACTGGCAGGCTGCAGCCACTTGCAATTTTCCACTTCTATATTTTGTAAGTGCCCTAGTGATCAATGATATTTTAGTTAGTGTCTATAACAATATTTTTATATCTTTAAAGAAAATGTTCAATAAATGCTTATATAAAGCCGAGTTATTTATTATATTATTAGGTATTGAGTCTTAGAGTGTAATCCCGGTCTGGGTGGTAGTCACTTTGGCATCCTAGGTTAGCAGGGCGGTGCGCTGTGGCTTTTTGTGTGGTTTTGCTGCAGTGGGGTTTAAGTCAAACCAATATTGATTAATGAATGTGGATTGACACACAGTAATCATATATGAATTTTATGATAATTGTTTATGACTTTTTTTTTTCCGGTGCGAAAATCATCTTATGACATCCCCCGCTCTTGGGCGGGGCGGGAGATAGTGTCAGACTTTACTGACTAAAAACCCACTCCTGTTCCCTCGTTGCCTTTCGTACCGGGGCCGAGTCTTCCTTTCAGAATCAGACCCTTGGCCCAAGTAGGCTTCGACCCTGCTGGGCCCCTACAGTTGCTGACATCTCCTTGAGGTGCGCGTGAAACAGTACGCGCCGTTGACGACTTGGGCTCGGTCCGGACGGTTACCGGACGGTTACCGGACGGTCGGACGGCGAACCACCCATTGCTCGCCGTGTTGGCTCTGACTTAAGCTCGCTTTATAAAGACGTACGCCATTACATAAGTTTTCATCCACACACAGGTAGGGCCATCTGTGTTAGGTTTAAGTAGGTCATGCTTAATCCTTAGAAAGGTTTTTTTAGAAAATAAAAATGTTTGTTGCCTCCACATTTCTATTCATTGGGGCGTAGCTCATGTGACATCGAAAGGAGATCGAATGAGTTAGGTTAACGAACTGGCATGTAAAATATTTTTTTAAGGATTTTGTTGTTCTAGAATAGGTTTGAAAATTGAGTAGAACAAAAAATGTCTAGTTTTTTCAGTTTGCACATAACCATTGTAGCGTGATGTGCTAATATTGAATTCTTAAAGAAAAGTATAGCAAATTTATAAAACTTCCCAAGCATTTCATTCAAGTAAAATGTCCGATCCCTCAAATAAACCGTCGCAGAGTGCGACAGTACCTACCTATGTGTTTAGTTTTTTATGCAGACGACAGCATTATTGCTGAGAGTTACATATGCAGCGCGCAAGCTAGAAGGTCACAGATCCAGTCTCTTCGAGAAGCTATGGTCGAGTGCTTGAACTTGTCCTTGGAGGCAGTCTCTGAATGGGGCGATGCCAATTTGTTTAAGTTCAATGCTGCTAAATCCAGACGTGTCTATTTTCCGCTAAAAGGAGCCAATTCAGCCCTTTTTTTTTGTTCACCACCTCGCTTCCTCACCTCCTCGCGCCACTAGTACAGTGAGGCGAGGCCCCTCGCCTCCAGGTACCAGGGTAGAGATCCTGCCAGTGCACAACCCGCCTCGTAGGAGATCGTGCGATACCCCCTGATAGCCCTGACGGCCATCGCCCTCTGTGGTCTTCGCAAGATTGCGATGCTGCCGGCCGTCAGGTCAGAAGCCCATACCGGGGCCCCGTATAGGGCCATGGATCGCCCGGTCCCCAAGTATAGCCGCCTGCAGGCGGTGCTCGAGCCCCCTAGATTGGGAAGCAGTGTTGCGAGCGCGTCCGCGGCGCCCATCAATTTGGGTGTCAGCCGCTGAAAGTGAAGGCCAAAGTCCCACCGGCCATCGAGCACCAATCCTAGGTACTTCATGGTGGACTCGACAGCGATTTGGTCCCCCCCTCCCCCCCCGTCCACGATTTGTGATCCCGGTGGCGGCGCCTGTCGGAGGCCACGAAAGACCATAGCCTCCGACTTGTTCATTCCACGAATTCAGCCCTGCTCCAACTTTCCGAGGCGTAACCGTGCCGATAACCGACCATCTTGATCTTTTTGGTGTTACGCTGACGTCAACACTCAACTTTGGGCCATACATTGAAGCAAAAGCTCAACTGGCAGCAAAAAAGCTGGGAATCCTCGCGAAGGTCAGACAGTACTTCAAACTGGAACAGCTGCTCAAACTTTATCTAGCGCAAGTTCGATCGTGTATGGAGTACTGCTCTCATCTTTGGGACGAATCTGCCCGATACCAGCTTGATGCACTTGAGGCAAATGAGAAGCGAGCCAGGAGGATCATTGGCAATGATGTACTCGTTGAGTCAAGGCTTCAAGTCATGAGCATCGACGCCGAGTTGCTAGCCTGTCGGTTTTCTACGGGTTGCATTTAACAAAACATTAACTGACTGTTCGTAAATTTGTCTAAAAGATTGTTAACTTATCTTAAAAAACACTGTTTGTCACAGGATTTAATTTGTGCATTCATTGCACATGTCAATATCACACTTAAATGAATGTGCACGCTACTGGTGAATTTATTGTCAAGTAGGCGGTAGACGATCAGACGGTATTATAATGTTGCCAACGAAATAAAATATTTCTAATTTAGTAATACTTTGTTGAAACTATTTAAACTCTTGTTACTCAGTGGAAAATTCCTTGCGGTCAAATTCTCGGACTTTAGTTTAAAAAATAATTTAAAATGAAGTTGTTATTTTGTTGTATAGATTTTTCAGAAGTGTATAATTTAAGCCATCTAATACTGATATTAAATCGGTCTACATACTGAAAAATGAAAGGTAAATGAAAAAATAATGATAAAACATAGAAATGCCACTAAATATATGCTCAATAAAGTGTTATTAAAAAATATTAGTGTATTGTAATTATGCAAGCAGAAAATCTAAACTTAAGGGACACCGAAAATACCTTATGTGAACTTTTTATAATCCGCCCACTTACCATTTTTCAGTATGATTCCATTCGACTAAATGCGACAGCATAGGTGTTTCACTTGACACAGGGAACTCCACTTTTGGATACAAAGCTTGCACCTTTGGTAAGTATCCGAGCATGTACAATCTGTAGGAATAAAATAAAATATTAGTCAATTATTTATTGTTTTCAACCTTACGTCTCCTTTTTTTCCTGCTCAATTGTCTCTTTCTTGTCTTATTTGTCACACTTTCAATATCTACAAACATACTCGTAGATATTGTCAATGGAAGTCTTCTCGCACTAGGATAATACGTAGGTACAGTAAATAGTTAAGCCAATCATTATTATTTATAGATAGAATTGAATAGACTTTACATATGAAAAATAAACTTAAGTATCTATAATTACCATATATAAACAATCAGACAAAAAAAGTAATAAAAACCTGTAAATAATTAAACCTAACTATTGCTACGTTGTCTTGTAATATTATCCTCTGTCCAAGGTAAATGCCACTCATGATCCAAGCCATGCGAACGGTCAATAAGGCTTTTAGATAGATCTTTAGGTATAGAATTTGTGAACACTTTGACCCCACGTTCTGAGAGATTTTTCCAAACGGAATTGCTAACCATATCATCTTCCTGCCCTTGTCCCATCTTATTTGGGGTCGGCGCAACACGTTTTTTTCTTCCATTCTATCCTGTCAAAAGTCATACTATCGCTAACTTCCTTTTCTTTCATATCACTGTTCACACAATCCATCCATCTTTTCTTTGGCCCCCCTATCCCTCTCCACCCATCCACATGTATACTCATAACTCTTTTAGTAACATGTGTTTCATCTCTCCTCTTTACATGACCATACCAAGACAAACGATTCCCCTTCAACTTTTCAGTCACTGGCGCCACTTTCAAACTTCCCCTAATATATTCATTTCTTACTTTATCTATTCTCGTCACACCACACATCCATCTCAACATTCTCATCTCCGCTACATGCAATCTTTTTTCATGCGTCTTTTTCACAGCCCAACATTCTGATCCATACAGTATGACAGGTCTTATCACGGACTTGTAGATTTTACCCTTCAACTTGAGGGGCATCCGTGGGTCACAAATTGTTCCAGTGACCTGTCGCCATTTTATCCATCCTGTATTGATCCGATGTGATACGTCTCGGTCTACCTCGCCATCTCCTTGGATAAGCGACCCGAGGTACCGAAAGTCAGAGCAGATTGGTATGGGCGTTCCAGCGAGAGCTAAGGGCATAGGACCGGAGAGACCACCGAAATCGCAGAACAAGTATTCCGTTTTGGTTCTACTCAATTTCAGGCCAACACTCTCCAGTCTGTGCCACCACACCTCCAATCTGTTCTGGACCTCTAGGCTACTCTCGGTAACCAACACAATGTCATCGGCAAACAGTATACACCAGGGAGCCTCTTCCTGAATGTCCGACGTCAGAGCGTCCATTATCATCAGGAAGAGGTAAGGGCTGAGAGCCGACCCTTGATCTAGGCCGACAGCCACATTGAAGCTGCCAGTGGTGCCCACTGTAGACCGGACTTGGGTACTGCATCGACTGTACATCGCTCGGATCAACTGCACATACTTCCCAGGCACACCTTTCTCCTTAAGGGCCCACCACAGAACCTCACGAGGTACCCGGTCGTATGCCTTTTCGAGGTCGATGAATACCATGTGCAAGTTTTTATGCGCACCTCTGTATTTCTCGCACAGCTGGCGTATAGAAAAAATGGCATCCGTTGTACCCCGACCAGGCATAAAACCGAATTGGTTCTGTGAAATTTCACTCTCTTCTCTCAGCCTTCTTTCTATAACTTTCTCCCAGGCTTTCATAGTATGTGACATTAGCTTTATTCCTCTATAATTGTTGCATTCAAGCACATCACCCTTGTTTTTAAAGATGGGCACCAGGGAACTGTTGCACCACTCATCAGGTATGGCTTCTTCCCGCAACAACTTATTGAAGAACAAAGCTAACCACATCCATCCATCCACTCGCAGCAACTTCCACACTTCAACTGGTATTCCATCTGGACCAATTGCCTTACCATTCTTCATTCCATTTACAGCTATCCTGACTTCATCCATACTAATCATTCTCACTAGACCCAAACTGGTTTGCTCTCTAAAATCCCATTCCAGTTATTTTCCTCATTCATCAGTCTTTCAAAATAGTCCTTCCACCTCTCTTTGATTTTTTCATCTTCGGATAGAATCATTACGACGAATCATCGGAATTGCTAACCAAAATTATTATATTTCTGCTACTTGAGGTTCTCCGCAGCTGCAGTGGTAGCACAAGACGCCATAACAAGCTAAGAAGGGGAATGGCGCAAAAGTATTGATAGTAGATCGTTTCGTCGAACAAGGTGTCTGTATTCGACGATAGTAGTGCATGAAGCTAGAGACTGACTTCTACTCTCTCACAGTTAGCAGGCGTGCATAATCTGCAGTAGCAGAAGATGTTGTAATCAGGTTTTACCTTCTTTAGGATGATGGGTCTTTGGGTAGATTGGGATTCGTATAAGTCAGTCTTCAGGTGACTTTAATCTCGGTACAGCATGTCATAAATAGATATGTATACATATGCTGGCTGAAAGTTCAACGATAACAATAGATTGGACTTAAAGTCACGATACTCATACATATTATAGCTCCTCGACATACTTTTTTGCTAAACATCAAATCAAGACAGGATTGAACACACTACAGTAAAATATAAAAAACATTACCAGAGTATATTATTTTAATAAGTACCTAGGAGTAGTTTCTAAAAGACAATAACCGAAAAGGATTTATATATTCATTTAAATAAAAAATTCTAAGCACTTACTCGCCAATCGCCTCGAGTAAGAAAACCGTGTTGTCTGGATGTCCTCGCCTGGTGAGAGCAACATAGCGACTTTCAGCTGGCATTGATCGCTTGAGGATAGCTTGCATCAAACCATGTGGGGCCACCTCTACACACACAGCATTGCTGGGTATAAGCCGAGATGTCTCCTCGAACAACACTGGGCTCTGCAATACACACTCAAACAATGTAGAAATTGATTCAAAGCAGGTAATGAGTAAAGTACTGCTAAAAAATCAAAGTGTAACTAAGCTAATAAATTTGACTTGTTCGTCAACTCGCTACTGTGAAATTCGCGAGCGCTCGTGAGTATAATATATATATTTTATATTTAATATATATATTTTATATATATATTATTTTACTATAATATTGAACAAATAAGATGGGACAAGGGCAGGAAGATGATGATGATTGAACAAAAAAAAATGTATTACATTTCTATACAACACTATTTTTAGTTTAAGCGAAACCTGAATATGGTTTGTTCAGAATCAGTAACTGAATGGATTCCAATAGTTTTTACACCATGTTATATTTTTCCCAAAAATATTTAAGAGGTCGCAAGTTGGACACCACCGACACTAAGTACAACACAGGTCACTGCAGGTCATAGCGGGTATTAGGTGCCAGCAAACAGCAGCAGTGCAAAACGACCCCTCAGTCGCCTGAATGGCCCGGTTATGGTTAAGGCTATGTATTTTTGCTGACATAAAAAGCTAAATTTTGTACATAGATTCTTTACATAAAAATACTAGACACGGGTTTCGGATTTCGCATTATATACAAAACTAATGTTATATATATGTTACCGGCAATCTGTATAATTCGGTATTCTATACAATACCTAGGCAATGTAAGGAATACCTAAAACGTGTAGGTAATGTATGAAATATTATTTATTTTATATTTTACCTAGGTATTTTATACAATATCGAATACGCAGCCGGTAATGTGTGTAAAAGACGAGAGCAGGGAAGGAGGTGACGTCAATTAGACCTCATCAATGCGAACGGGTTAGGTTAGAAGGCTAAGTATATACTTGTAAGCAAATTACATTATGCTACTAATTAAATAGCTGGAAGAATTCTATTTCACGTTAATTTTATTATGTATAATATCAGATAGTTTTTCTGTCCGCGTTGTTTAAAGTAAGGCTCTTATTTTTGGATGGTTTAAAAAACCAACCTTACCAACCAACCAATCAACCAAAGTAAACCTTATGTCAATTCATTGTTTTTAAGTATAGAACATGTTTTATTTGCCATCAATTTATAAGCATATTAGTTAACATTGATAATTATATTATAGACCAAAATCTACTTGCTTTACACATTGCCGGTGAACCAGCAGGTACTCTATAAAATGCCTAGGAATTGTATAAATCACCTAGGTAAACTATGTATTATGTGTGTATGTATTATACTCGAAGGAAAAACGCCACAGACGTGGAGCAGAGGCGTGGTGGTACTCTTCTTTAAGAAAGGCGATAATGCCCTGTTTAAGAATTACAGGCCCATCTCGCTTCTGAGTCATGTCTACAAGCTGTTTTCCAGAGTCATCACGAATCGTCTTGTACGCAGGTTCGATGACTTCCCTAACAAGCCGGATTTCGAAAAGGCTTCAGCACCGTGGACCACATACATACGCTGCGACAGGTTATACAGAAGACTGAGGAGTATAATCAGCCTCTCTGCTTAGCGTTTGTGGACTACGAGAAAGCCTTTGATTCGATTGAGACTTGGGCTGTACTGCAGTCTCTCCAACGGTGCCAAATTGACTATCGGTACATCGAAGTGCTGAAGTGTTTGTACAAAAACGCCACCGTGTCAGTCCGACTACAAGAATAGACTTCGAAACCTATCCTCTTGCAGCGGGGCGTGAGGCAGCGAGATGTTATTTCTCCGAAACTGTTCACGGCAGCAATGGAGGATGTCTTCAAGGTTCTGGAGTGGAGAGGGCTAGGCATTAATATCAATGGCGAGTACATCACTCACCTTCGATTTGCCGACGACATAGTAGTCATGGCTGAGACTACGGAGGAGCTCAGTACAATGCTCGGTGACCTCAGTAGAGCTTCCGAAAGAGTGGGACTTAAAATGAACATGGACAAAACCAAAGTCATGGTAAACAGCCATGTAACACCTACTCCTATCAAGATCAGGGACTCTACACTCGAAGTTGTGGACAACTACGTTTATCTGGAACAGACAATCCAGTTGGGTAGGTCTAACTTTGAGAAAGAGGTCAATCGTCGAATCCGACTCGGCTGGGCAGCGTTCGAGAAGCTGCGCGGTATCTTCTCGTCCAACATACCACAGTGTCTCAAGAAAGTCTATGACCAGTGCGTGCTCTGACTGACCGACATTTTGACGATTTAAAAGTGCCTGTAATTAGTCTATTTGAAGTAAACATTTTTGATTTCTGATTTGTTAAATACCTACTCTATTATATATTCATTAGTTCACAATAGCGGTGCATGAAAAAAAAATAACTACAAAAAAGTATCCACACTCCTGCACTCGCTAGGCACAAACAAAAAACCTTAAGTAGATCGCAGTTTCAATGAAAGTGTATTTGGTATGTTAGTATCTATAGCCCGTAAAATGCGAGTATGCCAAGATCATAAAAGTAACACTAATATCGACAAAATATTAGACGAAATTAACGATACGAATTATTTACATTCTTTTTTTTTATCGGACATGACGAACATGTTAGTAATGCCATAAACAATGGCCCTGGCGTCGATTTGAATCTGGTCTTATCTTAATGTGTAGGTTTAGTGACTCAACGGAAGTGTCTTAACGGGAGTGGAAACGGATGTCAAAAGTATATCTTTGCGGATACGGAAGCGGAAGCAGAAGCGGTAGTGTTAATTCTTATATTCTTTTTCGTATATTCTTTATTGTACATACAATAACAAATTATTAAAAATGGACAGCTGATGTACAAAGGTGAGCTTAAACCACAATTGCGTTTAGCTCGCCATAATACTATGAAAGCACAATTTTATTTTTTTAAATACAACAGGAGGTCGTAATCACGTCACGTGGCGTTGTGATGCGCAGAATGAACCAAAAATTATAATAATAAACAAACTCGTTGCAACACCAGTGTCCAGTTGTCCACGCACCCCCATTCCTACGCTCCTCGCTGTATTCTTCCGTTTAGAGTTCTGTAATAAATTTTTCGGAAGCAGAAGCAGAAACGGAAGTGAAAAAGTTTGCGAAACTTCTGCAGAAGCGGAAGCGGGAGCAGAGTTCTGATGCAACATTACACAGGAAATGAGCCGGTTTGACATTAGAACAGTTCGAGGTTATAGTGGTGGAAACACCGCGACTATCAGAATAAGCCCGTCATCTACGCACAGTTCTAAATATGCACTTGAGTAAACTCAGAACTGGCGACGCTCTTTATAACATCATGCAGAGAGCCTGAAAGAAAATTAAAAATGGGAGAATGGAAGAATAAGTAACATAATGTTACCAAAAGCAATTTTCGGGAATGAAGAAAATACTATTTTTATCTTAACAGCAGATGGAACAAATGAAATATTATTGAAAAAAAAAAAACTTTTTATTTCAACGAATGAGTTACAGTCTGTGCATGTTCAGGAACTTATTAAAGCCTTTTTTGCTAGTAACCAGCGATGATTACATTATCAACGTTTTAGGCACAGATCTTGCTGTAACATCGGATGCAACTATTATGCAATGAAGCAAGGCGAACATTTATTAGATTGACAGGTGATGTTTTATATTAGACATAGGGTTTAGAGGTAACATTTTTAAAACATACTACTCTGTCAAGAAAGTACCGGGAAAAGATCAATAATACACAAAATGTCTGTTATTCATCCAAATTTATTTTATCACCTTCAAAGTATGCTCCTTTAGAAACGATACACTTGCGCCAACGAATAATCCATTCATCAAAACATTTTTAAACGCTGCTTCCGGAATTGAGTTCAGTTCTCGCCGCGAATTCTCCTTTATGTCTTCTATCGATTGAAAACGGGTGCCACGAAGTGGTAATTTGAGTTTAGGATTAAGAAAAAGTCAGCAGGAGCCATATCTGGTGAATATGGTGGTTGCTGGATGGTATTTGTTGAGTGTTTGGTCAAAAATTCGTTCACAATGATAGCCTTGTGCGAAAACGCATTGTCGTGGTGCAAAATCCAAGAATTTTCTTTCCACAAATCTGGCCTTTTTCGTCGAATTCGCTCTCTTAAACGCCGCATAACGCTCAAATAATATTCTTTATTTACCGTTAGACTTTCCGGTAAGAATTCAGAGTGCACAACACCGCGATAGTCAAAGAAAACAGTCAACATGACTTTGACTTTTGATCGACTTTGGCGTGGTTTTTTTGGTTTCGGTTCAGTTGGAAGCCGCCACTCCGAAGCTTGTTGACTAGTTTGCATGTCAAACTCGTAAACCCACGTCTCGTCACCAGTAACAATGCGTTTCATGAATGTTGGGTCCGAACTGACTCGTTCTAGCATGTCCTCAGCGAGTTTCATGCGATTGAGTTTTTGGAGAAAATTCAGATCTTTTGGGACTAGCCGAGCAGCAACATGTTTCATACCCAAATGATTAGTTAAAATGGAACGGATTGACTCGTGAGATACAGAAAGTTCGGCGGCTATCTCTCTCAGAGTTGAATGGGGATTTTCAGTCACTATTTTCTTCACTTTTGCGATGTTAACTTCAGTTGCAGACGTTGACGGCCTACCAGAGCGAGGCAAATCTTCCATCACATCTCGACCGCTTTTGAACGCTTTGAACCACTCATAAGCACGAGTTTTTGATAAAGTCGATTCACCGTAAGCCTTCTGTAACATTTTCAGTGACTCCGAACACGAAATTCCATTGGCGATGCAAAATTTAAGACAAACTCTTTGTTCGATATTTTTGTCCATTATGAAATTCGCAATATATGATATTACTATAACCAGCACTGTATTTAATATAAATAACAGATGCAACTCAAACTCCGCGCCAAAATGGAAAACAGTTGTGCCAATCTAACAACTACAAAAAAACAAAATTTTGAATTTGGAACCATAAACAAATCATTCATTCCCGATACTTTTTTGACTGAATGTACAATCACTTGGCTATGAGACTCACATACTTTAAACAAAAAATAGTAATTTCACCATTATCACTGTCCTTAAATTTTATTGGTAAAATAAATAAAAAATCTTGCTGCTCACCAGTAGGTTGTTAGTTTGATATTCTGCTGAACAATATTTAGCTGAATCTTCGTTCCATCGGCTCTGCGGTACAGAAGTTGACAGCCAGCGCTCACTACGCGGCTTCGGACTCTTTATTACGTCATTCAGTAAATTGAGAAGCTGTGGACCTGAAAAGAATATAAATGTTATTAGAAGTTATTCTTTTTGATGGCTACTGACATTACCTTCGAATTCGGAGGGCCATGAGTGTGTTCAAATATGTTTAGTAAAACTTGAAACTTTAATCATTTAATTTGTTGATGTATTCCCTTTAATCTATTGTATAAAAATTGATCTAAGAACGTAAAAATCTTTTTGCAGAGACACAATGTAATTCCGTTAGAATTCCGTCTCTTATCATGTTATTAGTACCTAATTTCAGCGTTGCAGGGAAGCGTGGTGTAATTTTTTTAATACCAAGTGCATTATAAAAAAAGCTGGCAAACAGTCCGCATATTATAGTATTTCATAACACAAGCTCTGCTTAGCTTGGGACTAGACAGCGTTGTGTGATAGTCGTGAAATATTATATTATATTATTATTATATTATATTATTCCTTTCTTGAGAGCCCAGACAACCAATAGCTTGGACTCTGTTCGCGATGCCGGTAGGATACTAATTTTATATTTTTAAATGCTTTTGTACATTTAAAGATCGCATTTTTAAAGAAATATTTAAAAATGCGATCTTTAAATGTACAAAAGAAGAAACTAACTGACTGACTGATATGTCAACACACAACCGAAACTCCTGGGACTAGGAACGTGAAATATTTATCTAGGCTTTCTTTTATGACTAAAACGAGCACTAAGAAGGGGTTTATGAAAATTCAACATTCAAGGGGGATGATAAAGGGGAAAGTTTGTATGGAAAATTTCATTCCTTGTGCCAAAATACTTGTTAGTTGGTACAAATAGTAAACAAAATATATAGTACTAGCTTCTGCCCGCGGCTTTGCCCGTGTGAAAGTAGGTTTCTCCATACAAACAATAGAACCTCATTTCACCCTTTTAAAGGTTGAATTTCCAAAAACCGCTTCTTAGTGCTCACCTACGTCATAAAAAAAACCTTGTGCAAATTTTCATAATCCTAGTCCCAGTAGTTTCGGCTGTATGTTGATATGTCAGTCAGTCGGTTTCTTCTTTTATATATATATAGATGACAACCTTGTCATTATTTGTTTTTCATAACTCCCTCCATAAGACGATTTAGGGTGTGTTAAAGAAATTATGGAGGATTCTTATTTCTGGAATTAATGAACTTGAAACTTGGAAAATATGAGTAGTAAAGGCTATCTGTCATTATTAGTTTTGTATGACTACCCTCAAGAACCACCTTTTAGAACCGACACCAATGTCGGTTGTATTTATTTTTGTAAAAAGTTTTTTTTGTATGTATTACCTGCAACTGCGATGTATCGCGAATGATACGCTATGTTAGAAGTCGGCACCTCTTTTGCGAACACTCCTTTTGCCGTAAGCTCAGCAACGAACGTCTTCATGACATCAGCAGGTCCTGATATGGTACTGGAATCAGGGCCGTTGTGACAGGCCACCTCGATCTCTTGTGGACACAACTTCGATACCTACGTTTCAAAATAAATTCCATTGTGAACAAAATATTTCAATAGAAAACATCAAACATCAAACAAAAACATCAAAAATCATCTCATATTTATTGTATTTTTGGTGTAAAATAAAGAATATCTATCTATCTAAAATATTTCAATTTATAATACCAATTTAGAGAAATAAATAATAGTGACCTTTTATTCGAGGTGGGTAATCATTATAAGTTACTTGCCTTTTTGGAATAAAGTTAAATAAATAAATAATAAATAAATTAAACGTATTCTCAATTAAAAATTTGAAAAAAGGTTTATGTTTAGTATGATAAGTTTTTGATGTTTAAGTTGATGAAGTTTTTGGAGGAAGTCATCTAATGACTTCTGCCGCTTTGAGATGTGGCGGAGGGCGTGTCAGACTTTAACTGACTAAAACCACACCTATGTTCTTTCAGTTGCCCTTCGCGTCCTAGGACCACAGGATTCCTTTATAGAAGGCTTCTAGTTGGCTTCTAGTAAGCTTCGGCCCTACTAGGCCCTACAGTTTTGGTGACATCTCTTTGAGGCACGCATAAAACAGTGCGTGCCGTTGACGAATCGGGCTAAATTCGGTCAGCCAGACGGCAAGCTACCCAATGCTTTTCATCCGCAAGCTCACGCCTAAGGTAGCTGGAAGTTGGGGCAAGGTTCCCTACGGCTGGGACGGGAGGATATCCCTTAATTCACACGTGCGGTCGCCTCCTTTACTAGCATTACTGCTTTGCAGAAGGAAGCGTCTGCTGCCCATTCCCCCTCGCTCCGGACCATGGTCTGAATCAGGGCCCGGTGAGAGAGGTTGCCGCCACCGATCGCCCCCACGAGGATAAGGCGGTGCTCCGTCCAAGCGGGGCACATCTCTACCGTATCCTTTACCGTGTCTTCCAGGCGTGCTGCTCAATGGTGACACCTGGGCGTTATTTCCACCTGAATCAGTTGCAGAAACCTCCCGAACTTACCATTTTCTGTGAAGACCTGCATCATGCGGAAGGCGAGGATGCCGTGACGTCTTTCCAACTACTCCTCCAAGAGAAGACTTACTGCCATGATTATGGCGTGCCCAGCACTGGGTTGTGACAGTCGCTGTCGCCATATCACCATGAAATCCCGTCAGAACTCTGTCCGCTATGCTGCAACTTCACGCGGCAGCGGAGTTTCGCCCCGCGCCCCGGCTTAGCATCTCCATGAGCAAATCGAGTGCAACGATTGTTGCTTCCAGATCCCATGGCGGCAGGCTAGCAAGGAGACTCGCCGCTTAGCTGGAGACCGTGAGGTATCACCGCACCATCCGTATCGTTATGACCCTCTAAGACGCGTTCAGTTTTGCAACTGGTCGCTTTCGCAGCCACGCGCCACATCAGCGCATCGTAATTTATTTTTTAAATTATTTATTTATTCCAAGTGCCAAAGACTTCCTACTTACTTGCATAATCATACAAATACAGACAATATACAGTGGTGGTCATATAATAAAGAATGATTTTTAGTACCAGACATTTTTTTTTAATAATGTCATATGTACTATAAAAGTTCCTTCTCAAAAGTAAATAATTATGTTATGAAATAGCTACATGGATAATAATAATAATAGTAAAAGGTGGGTTTACAGGGATTGGGAGCGACCGGACCAAGGTGTGACTGATACGCGCCTGCCAGATGATGACGCCATGTGTTCATTTTGGCGCAGCATTTGGTCGGCGCCTGTCAGTCACACCGAGGGTGATTGGATTCGAGAGGTCGAGCGCGCATGCGATCCTATACCAGAAATGGGGGCAATAACCATCAGTCTCCAAGATGTAGGTCGTGCAGTCCGTCCGTTGCCTAATTGGAAATCTCCTGGGCCGGACGGGCTGCACAATTTCTGGATTAAATGGTTTCAAGGGTCGCACGCTCGCTTGGCATCTCAATTCCAGTCTGCCTTAGAGTCTGGTTCGCTTCCCCAGTTTCTAACGACAGGAATAACCCACCTGCTCCATAAATCAGGTAGTACTACGGAACCCAAAAATTATAGACCAATCACGTGTTTGCCAACGGTCTATAAAGTTCTTACATCCATTCTGAGAGTTAAAATCAACAGTCATATTGAGACAAATTCTATCATGTCTGCCTCTCAGAATGGATGTAGGAACGGCTCCCGCGGTACTAAGGAGCTGCTCCTCATAGATATGGCCATTAGCCAACAGGTTCGACGTTCTCGAAAGAATCTGTCGGCATGTTGGATAGATTATAAGAAGGCCTATGACTCTGTGCCTCATACATGGCTCATGAGGGTGCTAGAATTGTATAAAATTGATGCAACTTTGCGCACCTTCCTGATGTCATGTATGGGGCAGTGGAGAACAGTCCTTCACTATCCGGGATGTCGACAGATTCAGGAGAACAGCGAACCGATAAAGATTGAGCGTGGCATATTCCAGGGTGACAGTCTGAGTCCACTGTGGTTTTGCCTAGCCTAGCCCCCTCTCAGCACACTGCTGGAGGGTTCTGGCTTAGGTTACCGGTTGAAAAGAGGCGGTCAGGTCATATCTCACCTTCTTTACATCGACTTTTTGCCCCCAACAACTTGCAACTGGTGGAGCTACTGAAGGTAACTGAAACCTTCAGTAGTGCCATCAGGATGGAATTTGGTGTGGACAAATGTGCAGTCGTACATGTAAAGAGAGGTGAGATTATGGAATCCGTGGGAATTCAACTCACGGATTCCATACACCTTAGATCCCTCTGCTCAACCGAAACTTACAAGTATTTGAGTATGTCGGAAGCATTAGGCATCAATACTGATGACGTAAAACGATCGTTGAAAGAGCGCTTCTTTGGCCGCCTGAATAAAGTACTGAATAGTCTTTTGTCAGGCGGAAACAAGGTGCGCGCTTTCAACGGTTGGGTCATGCCGGTATTGATGTATTCTTTCGGCATACTCAAATGGACTCAGACAGAACTTGACGCCCTGGATAGGAGGGTCCGCACACTACTTACCGCAAATCGGATGCATCACCCACGGTCATCGGTGATGAGACTGTATATCCCACGGAAGTGCGGGGGTCGTGGCTTCTTAAATGCTAAGACCCTGCACAACCGCGAGGTATGCAGTCTCAGGGAATACTTCCTAAAAACCGACGTGGGTATGCACCGAGATGTGGCAGTGGTGGACAAGGGCCTCACTCCGCTCTCCTTGGCTAACGAGAACTGGCGCAAACCTATAGTACTGGATACTAATGACCGCATAGAAGTATGGCAGAGCAAGGAGCTTCACGGACGCTTTTACCGGGCCTTACATGGGCCCGATGTAGACCTGTTAGCATCCGTATCTTGGCTGCGTTTCGGTGATCTCTTCGGGGAAACCGAAGGTTTTGTCTTTGCGATTATGGACGAAGTTATGATGACGAACAACTACCGGAAATACATTGTGAAGGACGGTACGGTTGACATCTGTCGGGCATGCCACCGACCCGGGGAATCAATCCGACACATTATTTCTGGGTGTTCTCATTTAGCTAACGGGCAATATTTGCATAGACACAACCTCGTAGCCAGGATTATCCACCAGCAACTTGCTCTTAAATACAATCTTGTGGAATCAGAAGTACCGTACTATAGGTATGTGCCCGACCCAGTTCTCGACAATGGCAATATCACGTTATATTGGGATCGATCTATCATCACTGACAGGACTATTGTTGCCAATAAACCTGATATAGTGGTGGTAGATCGACTAGAGCGTCGCACAATGATTGTTGATATTGCGGTCCCTCATGACGAGAACCTCGTGAAAGTTGAGAAAGATATGCAAACTAAGTATCTTGACTTAGCTCGCGAGGTTGTCGACATGTGGGAAGTGGATAGAGAAATCATTGTGCCGATAGTCGTGACGGCCAATGGCTTAATTTCCAAGAGCCTCGACCAACATCTGAAGAGGCTCTCGTTAGGCAGTTGGATCAAGGGCTTGATTCAGAAGGCAGTACTCCTGGACACGGCGCGTATTGTTCGGAGATTTCTCTCTCAGGAGCCCTGACCACCGGTAGCTTGGACCCTGTTCCCGATGCCGGTGGGCTACTATTTTTTATATTTTAAATGTTTTTTTTTATCTTTTTTTTTAAGAACTATTTAAAAATGTAATTAATATGTGTAGTAAGTTAATAAATGTTATAAGTATTATAAGTTATAGTTATATAAGTTATATAAGTAAGTAATAGTTATATAAGTAATATAAGTTATAAGTATAAATGTTTATAAGTAATTTAATAAATGGAATAATAATAATAATAGTTTAAAGTTTTACATTTTACATTAAATACATTTTATACATACAGCTTAAAGTAAATATACAATGATGTGGTGACATCAACACCCTTACTAAGTTGCCAAGACAACTTGTGTTAAAGATGTCCAACCCTTTAGTGGATGTTTCTATTTGCATTTAGGTAAGTACATTCATGAGATGCTATTTTGTATTTATACTACTGGTTCATTATACGGCATAGGTAAACGGACAAATAAACTATTTAAAAAGGAAATAAAATAAAATGAAAATATTTTTATTAAGATAGAGTAAACGGGATTAAGAGCAAATATTAAAATCACTTACTATTTACCTTATAAATTTAATTTATTATCGAATTACAATTTCAATTTTAATAGTAGTAAAGCTGGACAAATAATTAAGAACGATTCTTAAACTGCTCGTGAGTTGTTTCAGTAGATACTTAGATTTAAAAAATCTCATTAAATAAGACGGTAATAATGTTAAAAATTGCAATTTAAAACATTTTATACTAAGTTATAATATAATAGTTTGTAGCGTGTCCACGACTTTTGATGACTGCCTTACACCGGCGAGGCATTGACTATCAATGTTTTGACATAAGAGAAATATAGCGCCATTCTTCTAAAAAAACGTTATATAACTCACTTAGGTTACCACACCGTCAATTTGAAACTTTTTTCTAAACTTCGCACCAAAGACGCTCTGTGGGATTTAAATCTGGACTGTTTGGTGACCATTGTAAGACAGAAACTGATTAAGATGTGAGGAATTCTTTAACGGTGCGAGCAGTGTGCTTGGGATCATTATCGTGTTGAAATGTCCAAATAATCGGAAGCACGTCTGCATCATATGGTGACATTGTTTCTTCCAGTTTATTTTTGTATTGGAATTGATCAATGTTTCCTTTTATCAATCTAACAGGTCCAACACCATGTCCAGAGAAGCACATCCTAATTTTCACATTTACACCACTATGCTTTAATGTCACTTTTGTATTATTGTGGTTGAATACTGTATTGGGAAGGCATCGAACATATCGTTTACCATCAGAACATACTCTGTTAATTTTTGTCTCGTCAGAGAAAAGAAAAAGCTGTCCAGCTTTCATAACCCCTAGCAAATACAAGCTAGGCTTGCCTATGACATCGTCTCGCCGAGATGAATTTCTCTGTTTAGGTAGACGTGGAATATTTAAAGTTGTTTGATACGTGTTAAAATGCTTTACAGCGTGAAATGTCATCGTTTTTGACCCCTGTAGGTGTTCGGCTATCTTTTTATATGAACCATTCTTATTGCGAAGATTTATTAGCACTTTCTTAATATATTCATAGTAACTTTTATTTTTCCCCGTTGTATTTATGTGAAATAATCAACTTCTTGACTTTTATAGCACTAAATGGCGCCAAAATTACGCGAATAATGGCTTAGTTACAGAGTGTTCTCAATTTGTATGAAAAAATAAACTATCCAGCTTTCTTAATTATGTGGCCAGCCAGTAATTTGCAAGAATATGGTTTAATGTAAAACGTTTATCTATATATTATTGAATTAATCATGTTATAACTGTGTGCTACAACAATGTGGGAAAATTTTGCGATACCAAGAGAGAGATACAAAAAGACATATAAAAAATGTAATCCTCGTTAGATTGAAAAAAAAACTTGGTTTTTAAATAGTCGTTCTTAATTATATGACCACCACATCAAATTACATATAATTAAATTTCATTGGATTATTTAATTTAATTTAATTTTATAATTATAACGTCAGTCAGTCAAACATTAAAAGAATTGCATTAAATATTAAAATAAATAGTATAAAATTAAAATTCAACTAAATGTCATTATTATATTAAAATACGTAACCATTAATTAGTTAACAATTACAATTTCCTAACAGGATTTGAAATAGTTGCATATCAGCCACAGCCGTGTCGGATATATAGACAGTCTAGCCTATCGGCGATCATTGCCAGGATATGGCATTGGCTCTGGCCCACATCCGTCGCACCAGGGACGCGCACTACTTGCACATAGTAGTAGTAATGGGCTATAAATCAAACGATCCCCGTGTAAAGCCTCTAGATTTATAAAATAAGAGGCTCTAGATTGAGCAAAAGCTTGAAAGCAGCCGCGGCCCGTACCAGTTTGAGAACCAGACGTCGGAAGTCCTCGAAATTCCACCGGCTGTCGAGAACGAGTCCCAGGAACTTCACCAATGACTTGAAGCTAATATGAAGCCCATATACCGTTATTTGTTAACCTAGTGGTAGCACGTTACGAGTGCTAGGAAAGCACATGGCTTCGGACTTGTGTAGTGCCACCTGGAGTCTCAACTCCTCTTCACTACTGTCGCAACCTAGTGAGTCGCCGGTTTAGTTGCGACTCCCCCTGCGCTAGGAACAGTGTATCATCCATGTAGCAGACCACGCTGACCCCGCTAGGGAGGTCTGCGTGCAGCACGTAGTTGTACCCAATATTCCACAAGAGCGGCCCTAGTACCGATCCCTGCTGAACATCGCACGACATCTCTCGCCGTTTCCATTCTCTTTATGATAGAAGTAACGGATGACATTATAAAATATACAGTTCCTTATCAGACAGACCGAGAGCTAGGCTTAATGTATATTTGGAGTCCTATGAGCAGACCCCAGCTAAGTATGTAGTGTACCTATATATGTATATATCAAGTAGTAATAAAACCATTATTAGAAAATATAATCCTGCCAGATTTTATGATAGCTATAATCTGGGCGATTTTTATTTTTGATATTTTTTTTTTTTTATAAAACTGCCCCTCACTAGAAATTACTCTTGTTTCGTGGGTTCGTTCACAAACAAGTAAACTCACTTACACAAGACACCCAGACCCGGAACAAGTATCTGTAGGACATACAAATATTTGTTTTGTACGGAAATCGAACCTGCGAAACGCAGGGTAGCAGCCAATTACACGACAACAGCGCCAACCATACCGTCACACCAATTTTTTTAAGACAAGCATGAATAGTCTCATTTAAACAAGCGTGCTATGATAATGACAATACTTTTTCCATAAGTGAGAAAGGTAGTACTTATATTTAAATTTACCTCCTTATATCCCAGACCGACAGCAGCCATGGAACCTTGTATCAAGGGAGTCTCCAATGATACTTTTCCTCGACTAAAAGCGCACATAATCGTTTCTTCTGTTGTCAAGCATCCGTCGGCGTACGCGCAAGCCAGTTCACCGACACTGTGACCTGTTAAAATTTATAATATGCTCTTTATAATATTTAAGTATTCATTAGACAACGAATATTACTACAAAGTACTACATAATACAATTAGAAATTCTAATAAAACTTGACCACTCTGTATGGCAAAGATTATCCCTAACTGAGGTTAAATTCAGCCCTTGGGTCACACGAAGTGTAACCTGGGAGTCTAGTTAAATCTTTAAATAGTGTATGCGCACGAGTTTCAATCATAGACAGCTCAAATATATAACTACCGATGAGGTTGTTATATTTCCGCTTGAGAATCTCCGCAGCCGCAACTGTTTTACCAGCACAGCACGACGAGTTACGAAGACGCAATGATCTAGGATGAATACACAGGAAGCGTCCTATTCTAAAAGTCGACATATCTTCCACGGATATAAAAACACACCGTCCATCCTTCTTTTACTATCATATCATGCTAGGCTATGAGGTTCCAAAATAGCCGGAACGACGACGGTGACAAGAGTTCGTCAGATGATGTCATTAATATTCACGTGCCGCGCTATGTGTCCCACGCATAGCAGCTACATGACAGGCTATATTGACTGAGGCTGTTGGCAACTTTGCAAGCAATGAGAAGAACAACAGGGAGCGCCTAAGCGTAGAGAAACAACTAGGTGGAAAGTTGTATCATCAAACAAGGTGCCTAAGTTCGACGACGGTAGTGCGAGAAGCCAAAGACGAGACTGACACTTACCTACAGTCAGCAGGCGCGCTCGCTTTGCAGTAGTAACAGATACGGCAATTAAGTTTTCCTGAACTACTTAGCAGTATTAATTACAGCTGAACTTAATTTTATAAAGAGTTCAGACATGCATGACGTTTCACTATGACTGCGACAAAAACTCGCTAACTCGCGAGCTTTAACATAATTGAAATTGATACATTAATTCAACAATAACTATTGCTATTGAGTGGGAACAGAATTAAATAAACAGCTACAGCAGTACCTTTGTATATAAATTTTTATAATACTGTATCTTCTTCCAATATAATGTGTGTACAAAAAATATAAAATCAATAATAAATAAACAAACCAAATCACCACCACGCCGTGTATAACGTGCCTTTGTACAGTGTTTCATTAGTGCAAGTTATCTTAAAAAAAACTTCAGACATTATATGTACATCATATACAATAAATGTATTTCAGAGGGTTAATTTTCTGAAATATGGAATAGTGTTAATATAACGCCCGTTCATAAACCAGTTTCTAAACTACGTAATGAGAACTACCTTCCTATCATTTTGTCCACCTTGTCAAAAGCTTTCTGAAAACGAACTACTTCTGAAAAAATTACGCTGGTTTGCATCATACGTCACTAATAGAACTAAAAAAGTTGTCATTAAAGGTTTTGAGTCTAGATCCATACATGTCACTTCCGGGGTACCCCAGGGATCAATTTTAAGTAATTTGTTATTTTTATGAATGACATGAATCAATGTTTCCGATATTTAAAATTAGGTAAATCTACACAATATATTATTAAAAGTATTCATAGCCAGAATGCATCTCATAGCAATTGCAATAAGTCTAACTACAGCTAGTAACTATACATTAATTTATTACGGAGCTACCGTGGTTACCTCCCGGCTTCATCATCAGTTCAGTTAAATACCAAAATGGCTGTGTCCCATTCTATCTTGTCATTAGAAATTAGATTTTGGTAAAACTAACAGCCTAGGCTAGCCTAGCTAGCAGCTTAGGACTCAGTGGAAAGGCGTGCGAAGAGGCTAATTGGGGATCCTGATTTGGTTAATTCCATCTTCAAAGCCTCGAGCACAGGCGCAGAGTGGCCAGCCTTTCGGTATTCTACAGGTTACATTTTGGAATTCCGCCATCTCCTTTCTACCATCGGACAACCCGACGAACAGCGAGTATCCACCCTTACGTTGTTGAAACTTCAACGGTCCGGACTAAGCGTTTCGCTTCGTCGTATATACCGCGTACATCGAAGGACTGGAACAATTTGCCTGCTGCGGTCTTCCCGTCCAGCTATAATTTAGGTGTCTTCAAGGCTAGAGTGAATAGGCTCTTAATTAACTGGTGCGCCTGACCATCAATGATTGCATCTCCGCTTACCATCAGGTGGGATCGCAGTCAAGCACTGGTTTATATCAATTAAAAAAAAAAAAAACTGATCAAATCTATGACCGGTGCGTGTTGCCAATGATGACATATGGTTCCGAAACGTTGTCGCTCACAATGGGCCTCATCAGAAGCTTAAAGTCACCCAAAGAGCAATGGAAAAGGCTATGCTTGGAGTGTCCTTGTATGATCGAATCAGAAAGAAAGATATCCGCAGGAGAATCAAAGTTGCCGACATAACACGAAGAATCGCCAAACTTTAGTGGCAATGGGCAGGGCACTTTGCTTGCTGAACAGATGGCCGTTGGGGCCGAAAGGTTCTGGAATGGTGACCGCGTACCGGAAGACGCAGTGTTGGAAGGCCCCCTACAAGGAGGACCGATGACCTGGTGAAGGTTTCGGGAATACAATGGATGCGAGATGCACAGGACCGTTCATTGTGGTGACATTTAGGGAGGCCTATGCCCAGCAGTGGGCTTTCGGCTGAATGATGATGATGATGAGACCAATCTGAAAGCATTTAAAAAAAAAGAGCTTTATAAAATTCAATCTTTTTCATTAATGACGGAGTTCTGAGGTAAAAAATAATATGCCATTAAATGGAAAAGCGCCTTCTGTTTAACTGACTTCAAAAAAAAAGGAGGAGGTTATCAATTCGGTTGTTTATTATTATTATTATTATTTATGTGAGCTACCCTCAGAACTCCGTCGTTTGTGGACTGATTTGCAAATTTTGTGTTCGCTTAGAGGATATGCTTTCCGATTGGTCCCATTTTTTTTCTGAAGTTCTGATGATGAGATCCATGAGGAATCGAGGGAACTCCATAAATATTATAGGCAACCATATGGTGATTTTGGTATTTTCATCGAGAACTTGAGGATTTACAGTCAAAAGTAACATTTGACGAAGTAGAACTGATGAAGAAGACTAGAAAAGACCAACGGAACTTCATACTCACATAGATATCACAATGAAGATAGTTAAGCGACTATGACAATATAAATAAATAAATGGTTCTGAGTAGTTATGTTAAAAATGGTATCATCGAAGTGAACTGATAATGATGATGGAGCTGGAAGGTAGGCTAGGTTATTTTGATCCTTTTAGTTTTAGTGGAGCTGGTAGTTTTTTTTTTTTTGTTGAAAGATTTTTTTCTAGTTGCTTAAAAATTATCATTTGTTCTAATTCGGTTCATTGTCCACCTAGTTCTATTTAACCGCAAAGTAGCAGACAGAGAGAGTTACTTTCACATTTATTTAAATTGTAATATGCATGGATATGCTTGATTGATCACGATACTACCAAAAAATTTAAAATACATTACCTATGATTCCATCAGGCTTAAAACCCAGTTCATGAAGAACATCCGTAAGTCCTATTTGAATAACAGCAATCCCCACAAAACAGTTTTGAATATTTTCGAACACCGTTTTGTCAGTAGATGTTATTATATCAACTATTTCGATACCCCGAGGTGCTAATACTTTGTGACAACTGAAACAAAATAAATTGTACAAATAACAGTAATAGTGGTAATGGTAAAAACCAAAGCTATAAGCTAGTCTATAATAATAATAAACTGTACAGTGTGCGGTCTACATTGAGAAAAAAATTGGTAAATGAGGCCTTACTCAAAAAAAACTATATATTATTGTTGAACTTTATTTAAAAAAACCCGTTTTATACTTGATCAAGTATTAATTTTTAATTTCTTACCGCTCTACAGCAGCTGCGAAGACAGGTATACGCATTAATTGCGCGCCCATACCAGCCCACTGTGAGCCCATTCCACTGTACACAAACCATAACGGTCGACGAGTATTGTCAAAATACTCAATTTTCTCACTCAAGCTTACAGTTTTTTTGTTTTCGTTCGTATCTGATAAACCAAAAAAACAAATTTATTGAGTTACTCGATTGAAGGTTTGGTCAACAATTGGGTCATAACTAAGGGATTTATTTTCTGCCATGAGAATTTGTTCATACCCAGTATAGCGAATCCCCTGCCTAAATGTCCAGAGATGTTGTTTGCATGAATATTATGCAACAGTGCTAATTCCTCAGCATCGATGGGTCGGGACTTGAGGTCATCAATAATCTTCTTGACAGCAGACTCCTGACGCCCTGATAATGTGACCAGGCGTGGAATAGAAGATTGATAGCGGGACAGGTCCTAAAATATTCAATCATTGTTCAGGTATGCGATTATGTCTACCCACCGAATAAGACCAATGTAAGTCCGTATTCTTTATATGATATTGCATGCATAAATGAGAAACAAAAATAGGCCCAGTATCGTGTCTTGAGGAAAAACCGATAGCCGACAGAACTTACGCTGTACCCGTTCTAATAGAAGAATGTACTTTGTTTCGTGTGGATCCCGTACAATCGAATTAAACTCGAGTTTGCTACGAGCAAACGCGAAATATATAGCAACAATAGGCTATTTGACAGTACGAAAAAAGTTCATATTTATTGCCATCCGCATAGATTATGGGTTTTAAAAGCGATTTGTACCAATATATCTAAAAAATAATGAACAATTTAAAAAAAAAAAAATACGAAATAACTTTATTTTATTTCACCTAGTGACATGTTTTTGAAAACGATCGCTATTGGTTGAGTCTATTTAGACGTCACAAGCCTGTAAATATCTGTCATTGACTGCTATTCTTTTGAGTGCCTATGATACAATTTTGACGCTGTACTATTAATGATATTTTGCGGATTAATTTACGATTTCTTACATTACCTACGGTAATATTTGGATACCAAATTTATAGGTAATACTATAAAATGGAGAAACCTTTTTGAGCGGGAACCTTCCTAAAGTTGACGCTCATATGGTCAGTAATTTCTTTAAGAATAACCCCGTTTTTTATACCGCCAAGCTTAGAAATATGAAGACTGCAATGTAAGTACTGGTGAAGGTTGCGGGAATCCGATGGATGCGAGACGCGCAGGACCGTTCTTTGTGGCGACATTTGGGGGAGGCCTATGTCCAGCAGTGGACGTCTATCGGCTGAAATGATGATGATGATGATGGTGAATGTAAGTACGCCTTATCAACTGACGTATTAACTTGCGAGCCAGTTGCAACCACTTTTTACGTATTTTGACATTTTTGGGACACATACAAATAGTATTCCAGCATTTTTATCGACGTGTTGTACACGCTGGCGCTACACACCATTTGTAAATCATTTTTGGGGGAACTCACTGTTAAAATGAACACAAACTGCAAAGTACTCAGTCAACTAGTTCACTGCAATGTTTATTTACTGGTGTGTGACGTCAACGAATACAATTTGACGCGTATTGTCAAATATGGTGTTTTGGCGGCTTATGCTATTGCATATAAAGTTGTATTATTCAAAATATTTTATGTTAAAAGTGAAGAAAAAGAGAATTGAAAAAAAAAACACTTTTTCTGTACTCTTATACTTAACTATATGAAATCGATTCCAAAAATCAGTCAAATAGCCTATTGCATGTTTGCCAGTGAACCGAGCCGACTGCCTCAAGATGAACCCCAGGGATTGGTGTGTTCGCTTACACATACCGACTATGTGGTCATTGCAGGTAAGCTCGGTGTCCAACGTGACACCAAGATCATGGATTGTTACGATCGGACAAGCGGAGTGATACGTTGTATGTATACACGCAAGGCGAGCGACAGCGAGAGAATGTGATAATAATAATAAAAATAATAATATAATAATAATAATATCGCATGTTCCAGAGCGATGAGAGGTGGGTGTATAGAGCTTGGGAGCGACCTGAACATAATGTGATTGACGGGAGCCGCCCAGATGATTTTGCTACCATTACATTCTGGCGAAACATTTGGTCGGTACCTGTCAGTCACACTGAGGGTGGCTGGATGCGTGACGTCGAGCGCGTGTGTGAAGCTATACCAGAAATGGAAAAAGTCACTATTACTCCAGCGGACATAGCCAAAGCAGTTCGTCCGTTACCGAACTGGAAATCACCGGGACCGGACGGACTGCAAAATTTCTGGCTGAAATGGTATAGCAACTCACACGCGCCCCTGGCATCACAATTCCAGTCAGCCTTAGAGTCTGGGTCGCTACCAGAGTATCTAACAACTGGCGTAACCCACCTGCTCCATAAGACAGGTAACCCCGCGGAACCCAAGAATTATAGACCAATAACATGTTTGTCGACGGTCTATAAACTTTTTACATCCATTCTGAGAGCAAAAATTAATCAACACATAGAAAATAACTTGATTATGTCAGCCTCTCAGAATGGATGTAGGAATGGGTCCCGGGGTACCAAGGAGCTACTCCTCATAGACATGGCCATAAGCCAACAGGCTCGTCGATCCCGCAAGGATCTGTCGACGTGTTGGATAGATTACAAGAAGGCCTATGACTCTGTTCCACATACATGGCTCATGAGGGTGTTGGAGTTGTATAAAATAGATGCAACTCTACGCACCTTCCTTGAGTCATGTATGAGGCAATGGAAGACAGTCCTTCGCTATCCAGGATGTCGACCGATCCAGGGTAATGATGAGCCTATTAGGATTAAACGGGGAATATTTCAGGGCGACAGTCTGAGTCCGCTTTGGTTTTGCTTAGCTCTGAATCCTCTTAGCACATTGCTGGAGGATTCAGGACTGGGCTATCGGTTGAGAAGAGGTGGTCAGGCCATATCTCACCTTCTTTACATGGATGATCTGAAACTCATTGCCCCCAACAAGTTACCACTGATGGAACTACTGAAGGTAACTGAAACTTTTAGTAGTGCCATCAGGATGGAATTTGGTGTGGATAAATGTGCAGTCATGCATGTAAAGCGAGGGAAGATTATGGAATCTGAGGGGATTCAACTCTCAGATTCCATATACCTTAGATCCCTCTCCTCGACCGAAACCTATAAGTATTTGGGTATGTCGGAAGCGTTAGGCATTAACGTTGCTGACATGAAGCAATCGTTGAAGGAGCGCTTCTTTGGCCGCCTGAAGAAGGTATTAAACAGCCTTCTGTCAGGCGGAAATAAGGTGCGCGCCTTCAACGGTTGGGTCATGCCAGTTTTAATGTACTCTTTTGGCATACTCAAATGGACTCAAACTGAACTAGATGCTCTGGATAGGCGGGTCCGTACATTGCTGACCGCAAATCGGATGCATCACCCACGATCATCGGTGATGAGACTGTACATCTCGCGGAAGTGTGGAGGTCGAGGCTTTTTGAACGCAAAGACTCTGCACAACCGCGAGGTGTGCAGCCTCAGAGAATATTTTCTTAAAACCGATGTGGGTATGCATCGAGATGTGGTCGCAGTGGACAAGGGACTCACCCCGTTATCCATGGCTAAAGAGGACTGGCGCAAACCTGTAGTACTGACTACTGATGACCGCAAGGAAATATGGAAAGGCAAGGAGCTCCACGGGCGCTTTTACCGGGCTCTTCATGAGCCTGATGTAGATTTCTTGGCGTCCGTGGCCTGGCTACGTTTCAGCGACCTCTTCGGAGAAACTGAAGGTTTTGTCTGTGCGATTATGGATGAAGTTATCTTAACGAACAACTACCGGAGATATATAATGAAGGACGGGACGGTTGACATGTGTCGGGCATGCCACCGTCCGGGTGAGTCTATCAGACATATTATCTCTGGTTGTTCTCGTTTGGCTAACGGCGAGTATTTGCACAGACATAACCAAGTAGCCAGGATTATTCACCAGCAACTTGCTTTGAAATACAACCTAGTGGATTCTGAGGTACCGTATTACAAGTATGTGCCCGACCCAGTTCTCGAAAATGACCATGTCACGTTGTACTGGGATCGGTCTATCATCACTGACAGGACTATTGTAGCCAATAAGCCGGATATAGTGGTGATAGACCGATTAGCGCGCCGTGCAATGATAGTCGATGTCACCATCCCACATGACGAGAATCTCGTGAAAGCTGAGAAAGAGAAAAAAAAAACAAAACAAATATCTCGACTTAGCACACGAGGTTGTCGACATGTGGGATGTGGACTCGGCTGTCATTGTTCCGATTGTCGTGACCGCCAATGGCCTTATAGCCAAAAGCTTCGACGACCATCTGTCGAAGCTGTCGTTGCGCGGCTGGATCAAGGGCCTGATACAGAAGGCAGTACTCCTAGATACGGCTCGCATTGTGAGGAGATTCCTGTCTCTGGAGCCCTAACCACCGTTAACTTGGACCCTGCTCCCGTTACCAGAGGACTACTATTTTTTATATTTTTAAATGTTTTTTGTAAATTATTTTTTTAAGAAATATTTAAAAATGTAAATTATATGTAAATAAGAAGAATAAAGAGAAAAATAATAATATAATAATATAATAATAATAAATAATAAAAACGTTTATTTACCTCCAACAAATTACAACACAGTTTTAGTTGACAGGTAGTTTGACAAGAGATAGAACGTAATTTGTGGGAGACCTGGAGTCTAAACTAAGCCTAGGCCTGTATTTTAGAGCTCCGCAGGCTCCCCCATTTCATCACAAAGTTGGAATAATCAACGTGCATGTGTGTGTGTGCATGTAAATATAATGTTTATAGATAGAGTGTATATCATATATATATACAAATACATATATACGTATATATTATTAATATATATTAAAGGGGAAAATATACAGTAAATAGATAAATATGGAAAATCCTAGTTACTACTTTGCTACATCAAGTAATTTTTCCGTTTCTTTATAATTTAAAGAAAGTAGAAATTTTGACAATTTATTTTTACATTCCTTTTTAGGACAGTTGGCTATATTTATAATTTTATTTAATTTATTGTACAATTCGCCTCCACGAAATGAAAAATATTTTTGCGCAAACAAAGTATTAACCGCATCCGTCCCACATATTGCATAATTTCTTCTGGACTGTGCTATACGTTTTTTCCGTTCTTCAGGTAAGTTAGAGTGTTGAAGAAGTACAGTAAGCAATACGTAAAGTTGACAAACAGTTAGCACTTGGGCTTCTTTGTAAAGTGTTTCGGTGGAGAAAAGACGCGGTTTACTTAAGCTGACCTTCAATATCAACCGTTGGGCTCTTTCAACAATCATCAGTTTAGATTTACATGCTCCACCCCATGAGGTGATGCAGTAGCTGATAATTGATTGCACCAGGGTTTCGTATACCATTCTCATCGTTTGTTTCTCTGCTACTCCACGAAGTTCTTTAAAAATGTATGTGAGCTTGCGTATTCTTTTAGATAGAAAATCAAGATGGTTCCCAAAAGTTAAGTTTGCGTCAATTTGAATTCCAAGATACTTGAGACATTTTATGGGATTAATACTGGGACAGTTACAATTTGGAGTTGGGGGAAAGTCACATTTATGTGCACGAATATTATAATTAGCGAGGTTAGAGGCTTCTCTTTGATTACGGATAGAAAATAAAATGTATTTTGTTTTATCATCATTTAGAGTGAGAGAATTTGATGATAGCCACTGTGTTAAATCCTTTCTGGGCGAGATTAAAAAGTTTGACCCATGAGTCTGCGAAAAAAGTTAATGCTGTGTCATCAGCATATGCTGAGATGCGACAATTATTTATTTTAAGGGAACATAGCTCATTAATATAGCAGAGAAACAGGGTAGAACCCAATATGCTACCCTGTGGCACACCAAAACCAATCGGAAGTTCGTCACTAATGTATTCTCCAACCTTCACTGATTGCGTTCTGTCATTTAAGTAATCATATAATAAAGCCAGTGGAACCCCTCTGATACCAATATCTTCTAGTTTTTGGACAAGGCGTGGAACAGAGACAGTATCAAAGGCTTTTGCTAGGTCGAGAAATATGGTCAAGCATTTGTCTTTGTTATCTAATTTTTGTACTAAGAAGTTTACAAGATCAAGTACTGCATTGTCAGTGGAGCGGTTAGCTCTAAAACCGTATTATGCGTCAGAAAACAAATTATATTGTTCAAGGTATTTTGTTAACCTGGTGTTGATTATGCGTTCAAATATCTTAGATAAGGTTGATAGAATCGCAATCGGCCTATAGTTGTTGACGCTGCCTCTGTCCCCCGCCTTATGTACTGGATGCACCACAGCTTTTTTTAATGCAAGGGGAAATACTCCAGAAACAAAGCAACGGTTTATTAAGTTGGTAAGTACAGGTGTCACAGTAACAGATATTTTCTTTAATACATCAGCCCTAATCTGGTCCCAACCAGGCGAGCAGTCGCTTTTTAATAGTTGAATCGTCCTTTCAACTTCTTCGATGTCAGTGGGAAGGAGAACAAAAGAGTTTACTGGTGACTTAGTGACTCTCGTAAAGGGCGGAATATGTGGAGGAATCATGTCTGACAATCGTTTACCAATATTTGAAAAGTATTCATTAGTTTTATTTACCGATTCTTTAGGAATTTTATTTGTAGCTAATAGTTGTAGCGGTAACTGTTTTATGATATTGCGGTTGGTAATGGTTTTGATCGTAGACCAAAGCTTTTTAGTATTATTTTTAGACATTATAAGTTGATCTCTCTCGTATTGTTTTTTAAGTTTTTTTAAATGGTTATTGCAATAGTTCCGATATCGCAAGTACGATATTTTTAATATGGCGTCATTATCATTAGCTTTCAATTTTTTGTGCATCCTGTCTCTGGTTCGGATACAGCGTAACATACCTGTAGTTATCCAAGGTTTAATTATAATTTTATTTCTAGGGATTAATCGTTTGTTTGAATTATTTGCAATGAATTGTTGTATTATATGTATGAAATTGTTCATAGCGGTATTTAAATTTTCTTCATGATACACGGAGTCAAAACTTAAGCTATTACATTCAGAGTTTAATTTGTCTATGTCAATTTTAAAATTTGCTTTCATTTTCATGGATTTTGGTAGAGTCAAATGAGTTTTTATACAGAATAAAACAGACTCATGGTCGGTAATAGTAGTACCCAAGGTAAACGTGAACGCTTTTAGTTTTGTTTTCAGTATAACATGGTCCAAGCATGCCTTTCCTCTGGTGGTAGTATTTATGGCCGGAAGTAGTCCGTGGAATGCTTGGTATCTAGGTATGTGGTGGTCACGTGACCGGAACCAATAAGGTCAATATTTATATCACCGACTATGATTATAAAAAAACCCTATTTCCAACCCACACATTATCCTCACAATATGTTCTCTAGAGGTGATTCCCACTCTAATTGCCATCCTAAACAGATATACCAGGTATAAATTAACTAAAGTGACATCTATTATTATTTTTTTTAAATTAGTAAAATTACCTTGGGCTTGTATCTTCCATGCAAAAGGATGTGCGAGTTAACGCCGGTGGGAGACATGCCATTGATCGCAACGTATGAGCGGCTGAAAGCCTGGTGTTCAGTGACGATTCGTATGCGCCCCTCGCGCAGCGCAACTACGTCTTGACGTGGGTTGTTGCAGTGTAAGTTGGCAGCTAGTTTACCACTATGATAGCCCAGCAACACCTGTGAATTAAGAACTTTTAATGCAGATAAACCAAATACTCATGAAATGCGAAAAATGCATGACTTATTCGTGTATTAATAGCACCAATATCCTTTACAGCAATCATGATGATGATGATGTTATTTAGCCGATTTTGGCCACAGCGACATATTCCTTAGTTTCTAACAGTGGTCGTGTGAATTTCGAGCACAGAAATGACATATCAGAATACCGTTGGCGACATAATAGAGGGTCTAGCTTAAAATCTTCAGGTTTTTGATCTAATTCCAACCTGTCGCTGCATACAACAACAGATAATAACACCGCGCACATGACCAACAGATACAAAATCGACCAAAGGAAAACAAAAGCGAAGTGTATATACTACACTATGATGACCCGTCGTGTGATCGAGACCTAGGTTAAGGTCGTCATCTACTCAGGTCACTGAGGAAACCCATGGGGTTGCGGCAGTCGTAGAGAAAATCTGGCAGTTGGGACTCTATGTGGCCCTGCACCGGGTTCACAAATAACGATAGGAGAGTTTCACATCGGCGACCGGTCGAGTCTTGTCTTCGACAGCTGATAAAACTTCGTGGAATAATTCCGAAGTCTGGCTCACAAACTGGAGCGGGCCGGGGCTTCAGACGCCTCCTGCCAGCTCTACGCGGGCTATTGTGTGGATTATGGCCCTATACGGGGCGCAGTGAGGGCGCCGTCGCTGTGGAAGGGACCGGCTGCCAAGCTGAGCGCGTCCCAGAGAGTCATGGCCATACAGATGATGCGAGGATACCTTACGGTCTCCCGCAAAGTGACAGGCCTTCTTGCCGGCCTGCTGCTACGGGATTAGGACGCAATATTCCTTTCACATATGCACAACCTACGGTGTTGCAATGCCGAAGCAAAATCTAGCTGCCACGAGTAATCGAGCAGACAGAGTTCTGGCAGAATCACCATTTACGCCCGGATGTCACTATTGTGTGGACCGCTAGGAAGACACGGTATATATCACGTATGGGTTAGGTATCGCTGTATCCTCGTGGAGGCGATGTCAGCAAAACCGAAGGGGCCCAGTAGAACAGAACAAAACAGTGTAACTGAGAAGGCCAATTCGCATCTTATCTGCCCAGAGGTCGACTTCTCTTGAGTCTTTCTGATTCACATTTCATCACAAGCACTTATAACACTGTAAAGAACACAAACACAACAGCGATTGTGCATTGCAGCCTTATAAAATTTTGAATTTCCATTTCCACACACTGTTTCGTCACAATGGCGTAGCGTCATAGGTTTTGCGAGATATCATTTTTCGCTATACGTCATCACGTCCTAGTTATTTTACCTGAATACTAAGTTCTTTAAGTCATCGTTCTTGTCAAAGACGTGGTTTGGTGGTTATGTGGCCTTCTCCAGCAATTTTTTTTTTTTTTTTTCTATAGCCGACGCGAGAGTACATTTATTTAAAAAAAAAACTTTATCTTACAATAAGATCTTTATTATTCCACAGTTAAAATTAAAAAAAAAATCTTCTTTTTATTAGGAAAAACCGATGAAAAATTCCACCATTGGGGGGGTCCAGAATCATATACTGGATCCACGATATTCGTTAGTGCATCGATGTCAAAGACACCTGTATTCTGTGCGGGAATCGGACCCATGACACGTAGCGCAACCGTCAATTGCTCCGCCCATTTTAATGGATGATTTAGCAACGCAAAAAAACAATAATTGTGTCCATTTTAGGTTTGTGTAAATGTTATGTTTCTTACTATTTTGATAATCAATAACGTAAGTTAAGTTTATACTATTCTCTACTAACCTTAGTGAGGGCAGCTATGCCAGATGCTGCTTCCGTCAAACCAATATTGGATGTCACGCTACCGACCAGTAAGGGGTCTTGCCTACCTTTACAGTAGACTTCTTCAAGTGTTTCTAGCTCAGATTTGTCGGCATCAGGCAAGCCTGCAAAATCACAACGATCCTTATGCGGTCTACTGAAACGTAGATTATTACTAATGCACATCCTTTTACACCATAATTTTATTAATAAATGAAGTTACTATCATAATTCAAGCACTGAAAGAACCATGGACAAGAATATATTAAACGTAGCCCACCCATCAACAGTCGAGGTCATTTTGAAGTTGCGACATGTACATTGTCACATTAACATCAGCTCTGAGAGTTTTTTATGTTTAATCAATAGCAAAATTGTTTATTTCTATGTAAAAAAGTAATTCCATATGAACCATTATTGTTAAAGATTGTAGGTCTGTGTTGACTCGACCACTCTAATATTTATTAATTATTTATATATTATTTGAGGGTTTGTTCGTATTCAAGTACCAAAAGGTTTTCGGCGGGATCTCATGATGGAATGGCGACAGAGCCTATCACAGGGCACGCCACAATTATGGGGTAAGTCCCCTCTTTGAGGAGTGGCTGAAAAGGGGTCACGGCGACCTCACTTTCCGCATGACGCAGGTTCTCACCGAACTTGGTAAGTTCGGGCAGTTCCTGCACCGGATTCATGCAAAAGCAACGCCCGGATGTCAACATTGAGTGGACCGCCCGGAGGATACGGTAGAGGTGTGCCCCGCTTGGGCAGAGCACCGCCGTGTCCTCGTGAGGGAGATCGGCGGGAGCGATCTCTCGCGCCGGGTCTTGATACAGGCCATGGTCCGAAGCGACGAGGAGTGGCAGACGGTCACCTCCTTTTGCGAAGCAGTAATGTTAGCAAAGAAGGGGCCCGCACGTGCACGCGAGAGGGCGTGGCCCTCACGCCCCAGCCACCGGCATCCCGATCCAGATTTCCAGCCACCGTAGGCGTGGGCTTGACGGCCAGACGGCGAGCAATTGGTAGCTCGCCATCCGATCATCCGGTAACCGTCCGGACCGAGCCCAAGTCGTTCCATGCGCGCCTCAAGGTGATGTCAGCAAACCGTAGGGGCCCAGCAGGGTCGAAGCCTACTGGGGCTATGGGTCTGCTTCTGAAAGGAAGGCTCGGCCCTGGTTTGATAGGCAACGAAGGAACAGGAGTGGGTTTTTAATCAGCAAAAGTCTGACACGCCTTCTCGTTCCGCCCAAGAGCGGGGAATGTTAGTTATTATTTTTTTATTTATATGTTTACATAGTATATTATTATTTATATGTTTATACTAGCTGACCCGGCGAACTTCGTACCGCATATTAGTAAGGATAACGCCATCTACTGGCGTTACCAGAACAGCATAATTCATTTTATAATGACATTTTAATTAGAAATTGGCGTTGTACTCGGTATTTTTTTTTTTGTCATTTTTTCCTTGTCAAATTTCGAATATTTCAAGACCAAAAATAGCCAAATAGGTCCAACCATTTTTGAGTTTTAGCGAGACTAACGAACAGCTATTCATTTTTATGTATGTTGATATTAAATTTATATATCGACCGGTCGTAAAGACAACGCTTGGGGAACACCTATGTCTAACAGTGGACTTCTTTAGGCTGAAATGATAATGATTATTTATTAAAATGATCAAAAATTATATAAAGGGTACGAAATTATTTTAATAAAAAAAAGGATTCAGCAGATTATTCTGAACGTACTAGTTTCAGGACGTACGTTTATTATGTTACATGTTGTATATTAAAGAAATATGGACTCTATTGGTGCTGAAAAACTACATTTTATTCTCACCTGTACCATATGCTTCCACGTACTCAACTGCCTGGGGCGACACTTGTACTTCCTTATAGAACTGTCTAATGAAATCAGCCGTAGTCTGAGGATTCCGAATGTATCCAAATTTGGGTCCCATTTCATCACTTAATACAGAAGTGAATTCATTTTTAACATTCAAAAGTTCCGCGTAAACTCTAAAAAAATAAATATATATTATCACGACATATTAAAAAACCAAGTCGCTTCCCGCTGTCTATCCCTATGTATGCTCTATATATCTTCGCAACGGATTTTAATGTAGTTTTTTTTTAATAGATAGGAATACTGGTAATTTTAGGGGTTTCTAAAGTGATGTTGTAAAGCTCACATTAGAAACCCCTCTCATAAACACATTTTTTTGCGCTTACATTGCAAACACTGGCTGAACCCAACAAGGTAGATCAGAATAATGTACAGTATTGTACACCTTAAAAATGTCTACAAAAAAGTCCGCGATAGTATATGTCTATCTCTTAGAAATAACCAACAATAACTATTCCTTATCTTTTACTTTTTGTGAGAAATAATGGCTTATTTACTAAGCAATTTTAAGCAATTCAGCATTAATTGTATTTGTAATGTATTTTATATAGATCAATATGGCCCTTTAGAGCATGTTATTTATAACATGCTGCAAAGGGAAATGAAGCCTTAGTTATTGATCGGTCTGTGAGGCTGCGGATCGGCAGTGAGAAAATCTCATCCGATACACCCTTCATCCTTCCCACGTTCCGTCTGTTGCCTTAGGTCTCATGATAACAGGCTTCCCGCACTATTTTATACGTATATATTGTAACTATATAGTTAGGGCTAGGTTGTCAGGTGCAGTTAGGGCTGTCGATAGGCTACAGTCAACCCCTTTACTACCTAAATGTACATTTAGGTAGCCGAATGAGCATTTACCTCGTTTGGCTATTTAAAACAATAATAAGATACTCTGTTATCACAATTGTGAAACTATTTTGATTAATACGAGTAATGGATGGATGGAGAGGAAGAGGGAGACCAAAGAAAAGATGGATGGATTGTATGAAGAGTGATATGAAAGAAAAGGAAGTTAGTGATAGCATGACGAGTAACAGGGCAGAGTGGAAGAAAAAAACGTGTTGCGCCTACCCCAAATAACACGGGATAAGGGCAGGAAGATGGTGATGATGACGAGTACTACGAAGATCTCACTGATCAGAATCAGAACCAGGATGTGTTTCGCGGTCTCGACAACCGGCAAGATTAATTGAACATTAAGTTCAAAAAAAACTTCAGAAATTCTCAGACCCAGAACGTGATAATTAGCACGTCTCCGATTGTCCACAACAAGACGCTTGAAAAGAGAAGGGCGTGTTTAGATCTTCAGACCGTCTTCGTTGACGACTAGTCGCCACTGGTGCAGTGCATGAGGTGCTTAGGGTACAGGCATAGTCGGCGACTCTGTAAAAAAAACAACCCTTGGGACCGTACCTGGATAGCCTCAAGAAAGTAAAAAGCGAGACGGGCCTGTGTAAACTCACAATGGGAGGAGACACCAATGGCTGGGGTTTCTTGTGGGGCTGTAGCGAGATCAATAGCAGAGATAATGAAATGCTGGGACCTCACAATCAGCTAGGACTGCAAGTACACAACAGCAGAACATACTTCAACAGAGGGGAAACTCCAGCCAGTTATATGAGTTGCGTTGATGTCACAGTCTGCACATCGGTTATGGCTAAGTGCTAGCGAGTTGGCGGTGACCTGAAGAGGTCAGACCACCACGGCATAGAGTTCTTTATAAATCTCGAAAAGTCTACGGGTATCACGGTACATTGGACTACGGACTACTAGTTTCTACAACACCAAGAAGGCTAATTGGGGCCAGTTCACAATAATTTAAAAAACTGTTCGATCAGCTCGACAACGTGCCCATGTTGGACCTAGCAGTCGAGCAACTTATGACGGTGGTACAAGACGCCTGTATCCGAGTGATACCCAAAAGAAGACAATAGAGAAGATAACCGTGCCATAGTGGTGTAGTGAACTCGCCAGCTTGAAGAGGCCGGTGGTCACCAAGAAGAGGAGGATTAGATGTGTAGCGCCGGTCCTGCGTTAATGGCAGGCAGGTTCTCTAATATCAGACTCGCTTCAAGTGCAAGGAGAACTCAACATGCGCCTATGATAAGCTGGAGACAGTCTTCCATCTCCAGATGGAATGCCCTGTGTTTTCCTCCCACAAGCATCATTTAAAAACAATAGTTGGTATGCAAGCAAAAAAGGAGAATCTCAGTTTACTGATAGAACACAGAAAGAACAAATTGAAGTTCATAGACTAAAAAAAAATAACAATCCATCCATAGACGGAACAAGTAGCTGACGTATATCACATTTATTAATTGTTGCAATTTTTTTTTATTATTTATTACTATTTTTAACAAAAGATTGACAATAAAAATTGTTTGACAAATTATAATTGACACTTTTTTACTATCATTTATTACCATTATTTTGTTTTTTATACGATTTAAAATTACTATAATCATTGAACTTCATTTAACCGACAACTCTTAACAACGACCTTGCAAAACTTGTATGGCAGGGAGTTTCCGCATGGTAGGAGTGTGGATTTAGCCGTTATCCGGCACTAACCCCACTGCATTACTCGTGAAACAGTGTGGGCGTCCATGAGGTTTTCTCACTCCTACTACAAAAAAAACCTTCACTGACACACTGACCTAGGTTGACCCCACATTAGGCCTAAGCGTTCCTTGGGCGTGTAGAATTCTGCCCTGCGGAATGGAGAGAGAGTGCACGCAGTGCGCACGCGGCGCTCACGTCCCGTTTTCACCCCTTCAGCCGCTATCTCCCTGCCCGCTACTGCCACGCGCACGGCAACGCGCGACGCTTTTCCCTCTTAAAATCATCCTGTGGTACTATGGTGCTGCGCTTCATCAACTTGGTCATTCTCATTAGCCAACATTTTCGGCATTTCCCGAAAGGATCTATCGATATGTTGAGTAGACTATAATAAGGCCTATGACTCGATGCCTCATGCATAGCTCATGAGGGTACTATAATTGTACGAAATTGATGCAACGCTACGCATCTTTCTGATTTCGTGTATGGGGCAATGCAGAACGGTCTTTTGTTATCTTGGATATCTAGAGGAACATCGGTCCGGTAAGGGTCGAGAGAGGTATTTTTCAAGGTGATAGTTTTACTCCGCACTGGTTTTGGTTAGCTTTGAATCCTCTAAATAAGCACATTACTAGAGATTTCAGGTCTAGGCTATCGGTTAAAGAGAGGTGGTCAGGTTACATTTCTACATGGATAATTTTTACCCCAAACAATCAACAACTGATAGATTCCTTCAGTAGTGCCCATTAGGACAGAGTTTTGTGTAGGAGGTAAATTCGTGGGTACTCTCGGTTCTCATAAGTCTGAAATCTCTCTCCAATCAAAACCTATAAGTATTGGAGTATATCAGAAACAATTGATGAAGAAGTGCTCCTTTGGCCACCTGAAGAGGCATTTGATAGCCTTATATCAGGTGGAAATAAGCTCAGCGCGGCGCGCCTCCAACGGCAAACGGTGCTTCCTTGGAAGCGCGCCGTGTATCGATATACTATTCATTAAACTCAAAGACTCTCCACAATCGAAAGATACTCTCTGAGAGTAGAATATAATATCCTGACTACATTTTTATGCATCGAAATTTAGTAAAAGTGGATAAAGAACTCTACTATTTTCCTTGATTAGCGAAAACTGGCTCAAATTTGTAGTACTTGACACTAACAAGTAGAGACAACACAAATGACAATCGGAGTAAAGAACTTCACGGACACTTTTTACGCAAGGCAAGGTATCATAGACCGAATGTAGCCTCCATAGGAAACTCTTTGGGGAAAACTGAAAGATTTGGATGTGCACTTGTGGATGAAGTTATCATGAAGAGTATCTACCAAAGGTTTCTTGTGAAGGACGGTGGATGGCACGGATGACATCTGTCGGGTATGCCACCATCCGGAAGAATTAATCCGGTGAATACGGATACTTGCAAAGGCATAACCTTGTAGCCAGGATTATTCATCAGCAGCTTACTTTGAAATACTCTCTTGTGAAATCGGAGGAGCCGTACCTCAGGTATGTGCCTGACCGATAATGACTATATCACATTCAGAAATCAGAAACGTTTATTTCAAATAGACCAATTACAGGCACTTTTGAATTGTCAAAATGTCGGTCAATCAAAAATAAAAATAAAAAGTGAAGCTAAATTGCACGTTCCAAAGCGTAGATCTCTATGGAAAATAACGTGCAAGAAACTCCACGGACATTCTTTTAAATGATATTATGAATTAGATAAATCTTGCCTACATATTTCTTGTCGCTTCTAATATGTGATCACAATGTAGATAAGTATTAATAATTACAAAAAAAAAACAAAAAAAAATTGAAATTGAATTAAGAGATGACCAGTCTCAACTGACGGCACCCGTTCACGAGCATGACGCGTGCATCAGACCCACTCAACTCAGCCATTTTGAAAAGGAGCTGAGTCACCCAATAACACGTGCCACCATCAGCGAGACATTTGAGTAAGCATGAAAAACTCTCAACTGCTATGCTCGTAATGTCATCAAACAAGTTGTAACCTAAAAAAAATCTTTTTACAAAAATATATAACAGACTTCACTAAAAAAAATTTTCGAATTAAATAAGATACAAATAATACCGAGAAACACCGACTTCCGAAATTAAAGTTATTTTGATCCTTTTAGGGGTTCTTTTTAGTGAAGTAGGTTATATTTTTTTGGAAAAAGTTTTTTATTTAACACTTTTTAGTTGCGATACACTTATAAACAGAGTGCCCATTTCTCATGATAATTCCAATGAACACAAACACTGCTAGGTTACATTGTTTTATTATGAAGTTCCTCTGTCTACCTTCTACCTTCCGGCTCCATCATCAGATCACTTCGATAGTACCCTATATCCAAAGTGCATCTCATTACAATTCTGATAAGTCCAAACACGGCTAGGCTACATTAATATATTACGGAGTTCCAGTGCCTACATTCCGGCTCCATCATCATCATCAGATCACTTTGATGATACCATTTTCAACACTATTCAGAGCCATTAATTTATTTGTATTATCATAGTCGCTTAACTATCATATATAACGGAATATATCCAGAAAAACTTAAAACGTCCATTGTCATTCCACTGCATAAAAAAGAAGATAAAAGAAAAATGGGGAACAGACACATAGCGTTGATCCCCGTTTTTTCAAAATTATTTGAGAAAATTATATATAGCCGACTGTATAGTTATTTAGAAAAATATAATATTTTGGTGGACGAACAGAAAGGATTCCGCAAGGGAAAATCAATAAATATGGCCATTTATGACCTACTGAAAACAATTTTAGTCGCCATGGACAAAAAAATACCAACATGTGCCATCTTTATGGACATGAGTAAAGCTTTTGACCGAGTTGACCATAGAATACTTATAAAAAAATTAAGCATATATGGCATAAGAGGTAAAGCGCTAGATCTAATTTGTTCATACTTGCATAATAGAAAACAAATAGTAGAAATAACACAAATATGTCAGAAAAGACGAACCGAGATTAAACATAAGTCGAACTCGAAAACTATAAAATTTGGAGTACCACAAGGAAGTGTCTTAGGGCCCCTACTGTTCCTAATATATATCAATGATCTTCCTAACCATATTGATCAACCAATGGTACTGTTTGCAGATGACAGTACAGTCATAATAAAAGGTGACAAAGAAAATGATTATGAGCACGTAGTAAACAAAACATTAAATATGATTATAAAATGGTTAACCGAAAATAATCTAAAAATAAATATGGAAAAAACCAAAATAATACACTTTCACCAGAGGATTCAACCGATAGATATAAACGTTAGTTACCAAGGCAAAATAATACATCCTGTGACAGATACTAAGTTCCTGGGAATTACAATAGATAATAAACTGACATGGAAAAGACATTTAGAACATTTATGCAAAAGAATTCATAAATCCTCATTTGCTCTGTACAAACTCTCCAAAATTGTCAATAAAGAAGCCGTTTTAGCAGCATATCACGGACTTGTTGCACCTATACTAAGATACGGTATTATATCTTGGGGCAACTCAGTAGATAGGGATTGTGTGTTTAAAGCTCAAAAGAAATGCATTAGAGCAATGTGTAATATAGACATTTCTACCAGCTGTCAACCCTACTTTAAAAGCTTGAAAATACTGACACTGCCTTCGTTATATATATATGAACTGAATGTTTTTGTGAAATTAAATCCTAATTATTTTAAGACTTCTTTTAAAAGCTACTATAGACAATTACGTGACAAAAAAAGATTAGAAAAAGATATACCTTATGGGAAAACAGCACTGATAAATAAAAGTATTCTTTGTATGGCATCACTGATTTATAACAAGCTGCCTGATGATGTCAAATCGTTGCCTATTCACCAATACAAGTCGAAGTTGCACAAACTACTGGTAAATAAATGTTATTATAATGTCAAGGAGTACTTACAGGATAAAGATATAGATAGGTACCTAAAGTAAGATAAATTAAGTATCATTGTGATGTAATAATAAAATAATGTGACATACAGTATTAATTTTGTTTGATAAGAAACTGTAAATTTGACTATGTATAATGTTTTAATCTATTTTAATTTTTATTTTTTTTATAACTGACATGAATTATAATTCTTCTGACATTTAATATTTAAATCCTTTGACATTTGTAGTAATTATTCTGAATGTTTTATTATTAGCTTTATTCTGGAATATGATAAATTTGTAAGATTATATCAGAACTATGTAATTTGATTTGAAAAACTAAATTCCCGGCTATCGAACATAAATATTTGCACACCTAATTAGGTAATGATACAGTGCACTTTATACCTATTTGCAACATCTTTTTTCTACCTGTATTATGCAAATAAATAATTTGATTTGATTTGATTTGATTTATCTCTATAGTGATATCTATGCGAGTATGAAGTTCCGTTGACCATTTCTGGTCTTCTTCATTAGTTCCACTTCATCAAATGTTAGTTTTTTACAATAAATGCTTAAGTTCTCGATAAAAATACCAAAATCGCAATACAGTTTTCTATAATATTTGAGGAGTTCCCTCGATTTCGCCAAGATTCCATCATCAGATCCCGACTTGGTGACTATGGGACCAGTTGGAAAATATACCCTTTCCAACAAAAAAAGAATTTTTGAAATTGGTTGGCAAGCGACGAAGTTATGCGCGAATAAACATAAAAAAATACAAACATTTGAATTGAGAACCTCCTCCTTTTTTAGAAGTCGGTTAGTAAAAATGCTCCATGGTACGTCACATTCAAACTTGGAACAAAAAGTGCTTCTACATTACAGAATGATATAGTTTCCAAATACAAAGGTAATAAATTATCTAAAGCTCTATTGAAATAAACAAATAAAATAAAATAAAAAAACATTTCGAAAACAGCAATTCAAATAGAGGAATAGTATTTCTTCCAATATTTATAAATATATATATATATATTAAAAAAAAATTAAAGGTTTTACCTTTAATTTTTTTTTTATATATTGGCTGTGGCTGTGGAGCAGGACCGGCATTTAGCCAAGCGTTTTTATCAAGGATATAACCTTCCAGTTTATAATACGCTTGTCTACATAGAGTGCTTCTAAAGCATGTTTTAAATTTGGACTCATTTAGTTGTAGAATCTCAAGTGGTATTTTATTATAAAGTTTTACACAGTACCCCATAAAAGAACTATGTACTTTAGCCAATCTGAATCGAGGTTGTTCTAATTTGTTCCTATTCCTAGTATTAAAATTTTGCCTGTCACTTAATTATCTTAGTAAAAAGATGAACATTTTTCCGAACATATATTTTCATCAATATAGACAAGGAACCGTCAGGATGTTTATTTCCTTAAATAGTTGCCAATAGAATCGCGTCTGCGAAGATTATATATGGCTCTGATAGATCTTTTCTGCAGAATAAAAATAGACTGTATGTCTGCAGCCTGTCTCCATAGCAAAATACCATAAGATATGATACTATGAAATACTCATCGTCGGTCCGTTATAACTAACAGGACTACTGTAGCCAATAAGCTTGATATAGTGGCGGTGAACAAAAATGAAAGGCGTACGATGCTTGTTGACATATATCGGCGTGATGAGAACCTCGTAAAAGCCGAGAAAGATAAGAAATACATATATCCTTACTTAGCTAGCGAGGTTCTTGACATGTGGGATAAAGAGTCAATGATCATTTTACCAACAGTCGTGTTATCCAATGGCTTAATAGCAACGAAACTAGGCTAATACCTCAGTAGGGTTTCACTAAGCGGCTAGATCAAGGCCTTGACTCAAAAAGCGGTAGGTACTGCAGGACACGGCTGGTATGACTAATAATAATAAACCCATCGCCGTATCTCTACGTTGATATCATGTCTACGTTGATTTGTTTGCTATGCCGTAACATGTCTATGGTGAGGGACCAGACTAAGAGAGATACAATCAGAAGGGCAGTTTTATGGCGAACTGTTGGGCATTAATTATTGGCTGTTTTGAGAGGAGATTCTCAAGAGCAAATGTACTTGAGAGAAGGATGTATAATCCAGTAAGGTTCTGGTAGTAATCTCGACCGTATTTCCGGGATTGTCCTGATAGCCGTAGTATACCTCTCCACTCCTCAAGCACCTCAGGATATGTTGCCCTTTTGTTGCTACGTCACTTTCTGTTAGCGGCCGTTTTTGGAGGCCCATTTATTGAGTATGCAAGTCACCCCCTGCCTTTTTAACGATGGATATTAGTAACATTGTTCAGGCAGTGGCCATAGTTTTAACATAGTTTCTGGTAACCAGTCCACTTAAGATTCCAAAAACAATAGCTTTATTATCTTTGTTTTTCATATTATGTTGCAATAGTTTTTTACCAACCGGAGTTTGTGCTTGGGTGCACTAGCATAGCGCGTACAGGGATGGTCGTCAGTTGGTATCACATTCCATTAAAAGTAACTAAAGGGTATCTGTGAGTCGGTTTCGGTTCTTCGTAAGCCTTCCATAGGTTTGAAACCTCAAGGTTTCGAGATGATACATTATAATATTCTTTTTATTTCTGAATTAAATTCCATAACGAAATATACAAAATACCCTGATGTTAGTAGTGCGCTACACAAAGGAGGTCCTTTGCGTAGCGCAGTCTGATAAAAATATATTAGTAAGTTTTAACTTCTGGCTTTAGTGGTAAGTTTAATTTTACCTCTTAGCGTCTTTTGCTTTCTGCAAAAACACAATACCGACTGTATCGGATAAAACATAACCATCGGCGTCTTGAGAAAATGATTTTGTATTTCCGTCTTTAGAAACAGCAGCAGAAAGTCTGAAATCAAATAAAAAACTGATTATTAACTGGTTACTTCTTTAGTACAAGTACAGACTACTTTTAGTGAATTATCACGGTATTATAATAAAATAAATTAGAGAGTCTCATGAACATTTTTCTGCATTGAAAACCAATTAACTTCATCCTATTGATTGACTAACCTTTTGAAAATTCGTAAGTTTTATTGGATAAATGTATTATTTTAAGCACCTCGACAGCACCATTAAAACACATGAGTTTAAAAATTGGATTATTATTTATTGACACACACAATTGTTTTGACAGCTGGTATAAACCCAAACTACATCATCGCAACACTGTTGCAGATGCCTGCATTGGTGTAGTTTGTGTTAGTTGGAAGCAATTCCTAGTAATTAGAAAGTTCAAAATAGTCCAATTAATATTTTCGTTTACTTGAAATACTTGTTATTTTATCCACAACTGAAAGAACATCATAATTTTTTGCTTATATCTGTTAATACAACAAAGAATTGTAAAATAATGCAATAATACTTTACGACTTGCAGTATTTTAATTTCCTAATGCGCCCCTATATTTAGGCTTACATCCAACAATCCTAAGTTGAAATTGCCTAATAATAATAGTAATAAAGCTATCAAATTGTTTTGATAGCAGCAAAGACCTCACTGATACCATTATTGTGACAGAGCTAAACGAATAGCTGTAGCACAGCTGTTCGTTTAGCAATGCAGGATAGAGTGCCGTATCGCTGAGGATAAAGCACTCATCGGTAAGCTTCTCTGCTTCAGGGAGGGCAACACTCACCCTAGGGTGATGCGCTTTATGAGGTGGGCATTTCAGATTTTCTGCCTTGCATCACAGAGCGTATCGATTTCCTGAAACAGAAGATCTATGCATGGGCAAACCGTATTCGTCGGTACAAGCGGCAAGTGGAGCGGTACACTCAGAATCTTACATTCCAAAGCAACGAAAGGTGGGTTTACAGGGATTGGGGTAACCGAACCAAGGTGTGACTGATACGCGCCTGCCGGGTGATGACGCCATGTGTTCATTTTGGCTCAAAATTTGGTCGACGCCGGTCAGTCGCACCGAATGTGATTGGATTCGAGAGGACGAGCGCAAATGCGATCTTTTACCAGAAATGTGGGCAATAACCATCAGCCCACAAGATGGAGCGCGTGCAGTCCGTCCATTGCCTCACTGGAAATCTCCTGGACCGGATGGGCTGTACAATTTCTGGATTAAATGGTTCCTAAGGTCACATGTTCGCTTGGCATCTCAGTTTCAGTGTGCGTTAGAGTCAAGGTCAATGCATCAGTTTCTAACGACAGGAATTAACCCACTTGCTCCATAAATTAGGTAGTACTGCGGAACCCAAAAATTATAGACCGATCGCATGTTTGCCAACGGTCTATAAAGTTCCTACATACATTCCGAGAGCTAAAATCAATAGTCATATTAAGACAAATTCTATCATGTCTGCCGCTGAGAATGGATGTAGGAACGGGTCCCGTGGTACTAAGAAGCTGCTTCTCATTGATGTGGCCATTAGCTAACAGGTTCCACGTTCCTGGAAGAATTTGTCAGTATGTTGGCTAGATTATAAGAAGGCCTATAACTCTGTTCCTCATACATGGCTCATGAGGCTGCTAGAACTATATAAAGTTGATGCAACTCTGCGCACCTTCCCGATGTCATGTATGGGACAGTGGAGAACAGTCCTTCATTTCCGGGAATCCCGTCACACACACACACACTCAAACACACATACACAGTCAAAGGCCACGGCCTTTCAAATCAAGAAATTGCAATATTTGATCCGCAAGTTGTAACACAAAGGAAAAATGAAGTTTCACTACCAACAATAATAAGCCACGACATGCATTGATATTCGATCTGTTGCTTCTTACTGACGGCCGCTACCATAACTGTACTTGTGGTGGTTGGGAAGAATCGTTGTGCGCACTACTCCACTAACAATGCCAAGACCAAAACTTCTATTGCCTAAAGACATTGCACTTTAAGTCATCCGTCAACCAGAGTACCAGCAAGAAGTAATCACAGCGCGGACATCTGTCCGCGCTGTGATTACTTCTTGCTTGGCAGCACAAACAACAGAAGACTTGCTTCTCAATCTGGGTACAGGAACATCGCCTTTGACTTGAGATCGATTTGATTAATTCATTTACTTTAATTTACATAGACCTCCACCAAGTGTAGCCACAATGAGCGGTCCTTTGTGTCTAGCATCCATCGAATTACCGCAATCCTTACCAAGTCATCGGTCCACCTTGTCGGAGGCCTTTATAATAATCATAATCATAACATTTATTTTGCAAACATGGGTATAGTTAGTACATAGGTGTTTTTTTTTTTATAACAGAGTCCTCCATATTTTGCCATCACATTGGCATGCAAATTTTTACAATTTTTGTTTTTAATTCCGTTGCTATTAAAAAGAATATATTTATGTTCAAAATGTCAGCTTAATAAATGTCATAGTAATAAAAATTACAATAATATTATATAATGTCAAATGGAAATAAAAAATGAATCAACCAGGATCAAAATAATAATGTCAAACGGAAGTAAAAAGTAAGTCAAACAGGATCAAAATAATAATGTCAAACGGAAGTAAAAAGTAAGTCGAACAGGATCAAAATAATAATGTCAAACGGAAGTAAAAAGTAAGTCGAACAGGATCAAAATAATAATGTCAAACGGAAGTAAAAAGTAAGTCGAACAGGATCAAAATAATAATGTCAAACGGAAGTAAAAAGTAAGTCGAACAGGATCAAAATAATAATGTCAAACAGAGTAGCAGTATGTCAATCAATTAGTGAACCGTCATCAAGAAAATCGTCAATCTTGTAATAAATTTTCATAATTAAAAATTCATTTAGCGCCCTTTTAAATTTTATTGTTGTCATATTTTTTATTAAGTTAGGAACTTTATTATATATGCGTGGGGGCTTCCAACGCCACGTTTTTCGGTACGTGGTTGCCATTCTAGAACCTTTCGGCCCCAACGGCAATCCGTTCTGCGAGCAATGTGCCCTACCTACTGTCACCTAATTTTGGCGATTCTTCGTACTATGTCGTAACCTTGGTTCTCCTGCGGATCTCAAACACTTCAACACTTTGATATACCGATAGTCATTTTGGCACCGTTGAAGATATCAGAAAGGTTGTTGAGTTGCATCAATTTTATACAGCTCCAGCACCCTCATGAGCCATGTATGCGACACTGAGTCATAGGCCTTCTTATAATCTATCCAATATGTCGACAGATCTCTTCGAGAACGATGAACCTGTTGTGTTGGCTAATGGCAACATCATTGAGGAGCAGCTCCTTAGTAAAGCGGGACCTATTCCTACATCCATTCTGAGAGGCAGACAGTCATGATCTAATTTGTCTCAATATGAGTATTAATTTTGGCTCTCAGTATGGATGTACGAACTTTATAGATCGTTGGTAAACATGTAATCGGTCTATTACGGTATTATTATTATTAGTTATATTGAGATATCATATTTATACTTGGTGCAGTAACCTGAAGTTATATTTCGGTAACTGTTACTGGTACTACTTTGCTAGTGCATCGGTTTGGTGTCTACATACGCACACACAAATACGCTGGTGATAAAATCAATATTTAAGAAGAATTTACTAGAAATGGTTATATTTTAACCTAAAATTCTTGATTATTTAATAATTAAAAACACTTATTTAAAAGATAGCTCAAATCTATTTAGTAGCCAATCCTGAGTATACCACTTTCAGGATGTGCATTTATATGTTACATGCTTTTTATATATTAAGAGTTTTCAAGATTCTTTATGGATCCCAAACCTAGATTTTGATGAAAATGAGAGTACATCCATTCAAAATGTAAATACAAACATTTTCGAATTAGGTTTAAATATGAAGCAGTTCTGAAAACCTCTTCGTTTTTTAAAGTTGGTCAAATATAGCTTAAGCACACAGAAGCAATGTGCACATGAATCTACACAAATATCTAAGACTATATACTAATAATATTGAAATTTACAAGGAATGGCATGGTCAAGGTTTTAATAGTTTGTTTGAACACTAATACACAGAAAGAAAATAATATGTACAGCCTGGGGTCAAACGTGCAGTTTCACTCCATCAATGCTAAAGGATCTAAAATGTCTTTTAGAAGAGGGTCAATGGTTTATCACTGATTTGATTTGTAGCATAGAATCTACAGTATTGATTATACTGGTTGTGAACTACGAAACTTTTACTACAAAGTAATTTTAGACACATTGGTATAGTGCAACTGCACTTTGTACTCCTGACTGTACATACTTCTTCGTATATCAAAATTGTAATATAGCTAAATACTTTTAGATTAGTATACCTTCCATGATGTACAGAGGAATGCGGATACAGATTTAAGTTTGCTCCTCCTACAATCGCTGCTTCGCATTCTCCATGTATCAGGGTTGAGTACGCCGCTTCCAAAGCAGCGGTAGAACTGCAGTCAAGTTCATCGATTACTATTGAGGGACCCTTAACGTTCAACCAGTACGAGATGCGATTCGCGAACATGGTCTTGCTCGTGCTGTAACAAAAAGTACATACGTTTTGCTTCATGTATACATATGTAATTACGTAGTTTTTGTTTCATGTAAAGTATGATTAAATGCAAGGCGTGATGCCGTAAAAGAACTTGTAACGAGAGTATAATTTTCACGCGTATTAAATGACGTTTACGAAAGCACTTTGCGAGGAAAATGCAAGCAATAAAATGTGTTAAGATTCCGTACCCAAACGGTACTGACTCTTTAAGTCTTTTCCGTAATATAAAAATTGAGTCGATGTCTATAGCCCGTCCGTCCACATAGATTTTTTTTTACCTGGGAGATTATCCAATGACTTCTCCCGCACTTCTCTTTCCTTTTAGAAGCAAACCCATGGCCCCAGTAGGCTTCGACCCTGCTGGGCCCCTATGATTTTGCTGACATCTACTTGAGGGGCGCGTGCTACATAACGGGCCGTCAACGACTTGGGCTCAGTCCGGACGGTTATCAGACGGCCGGACAGCGCCTACGGTGGCTGAAAATCGGAGTCGGGATCCCGGCGGTTAGGGCGTAAGGGCAGTTCCCTCACGAGTGCCGGCCGCCTCCTTCGTTAGAATTACTGATTCGCAGAAAGAGGCGTCCGCCTGCCATTCCTCCTCACTCCGGACCATGGCCTGTAACAGGGCCTGGCACGAGAGGTCCTTGCCATAGATCTCCCAAGCGGAGTACACCTCTACCTCTACCGTGTCCTCCAGGCGATCCATACAATGGTGACACCCGGGCGTTTCTTACGCACGAATCAGATACAGGAACCTCCTGAATTTACCTCGTCCGGTGTGGACCTGCGTCGTGAGGTAGATGAGGACGCCGGCGCCGTGACATCTTTCCAGCCACTCCTCAAAGAGAGGACTTACCGCCACAATTATAGCGTGCCCAGCCTGCTCTGAGTTGCGGTAGTCGCTGTCGCCATTCCACTCTGAGATCCCACCGGAGCTCAGAGCAGAGGAGCAAAGTTTCGCCCAGGCGTTTAATCTCCAGGCGCAAATCGTGCATGCGTCCAGATCCCATGGTGACAAGCCAGCAAGGAGGCTCACTGCTTCGCGGGAATCCTGTATTCCCGCAGCATCCGGATGACTATAACCCTCTGGCATGGATCCAGTTTGGCACCCGGTCGCTTTTACAGCGACGGCTCTCATACCAGCGCCCCTTAAAGGGTCAGGGACCGGTTGATATCCGCGTAGAGCCTCCGGCAAGAGGCATCTGGACCCATGTGGAAATTCCACGGGCTGTCGAGGACGAGTCCTAGGTACTTCATAGTTGATTCTAGGCCGATGTTAACCCCTCCTACCGTTATGTAAGAACCCATTGGTGGCGCGGTCTAAGGGCTGGCTAAATCCCAACTTCTGGATCCTCCCCACGACAGTGTCACCCCCGCGTGTCGCTTGTTCAACCACCACTTGGTACGACATTCCCTATGCTAGGAACAGCGTAACAGACCACGCCAAGACGACCCTGCCCCGGATCACTACATCCCCCGTCGTGAAGGCTCGCACTCGCATAATGGCGTCTCCCGTGGAGCCCGTCCCAGCCTAGGTACCGTATGATTTGGTACTATGAAAATAACTAAAATAGTATAGTAGTAGGAGTAGTCTAATGATATCAATATCCGTAAATTGGCGGATTTTTCTAACAGCATAAGCTGCTGAGCTAAGCCGTAAACCGTAAGCCTGCAAAATCTCCGCCGTTGGGCGGGGGGCGGGCCGCAAAATAGGGCGAGGGGCTCACTGCCCAGAAGGCAGCCAGGTGATCCCTGGAAATCGCCAGGGCGAGGCGGCACCTCGGGGCAAAAAGCGGTCAGGCCAGCACCATCTAGCAACGAGCCAGATGACATGGAGGTGGTAATGACCAGATACACCGAGGTCGTGGCCGCCGTTCTAACAAGCGTGTCAAAAAGAAAGGGAATAGTCCAAAAAGAAGAAAGCTATCTCCCCTGGCACGACCTCAATTAAGAAGTAACCAGGCACCGTCTTGGAGCCCCTTAAAAAGTCCTTCAATAAGAGGATTGGGTGGATCGAGGTGGACCAGGCCGGTCTCCGAGGAGCTGGCTCCTGGGTACTGGGACCCGTTCTCGACAGTCGGTCAAACTTTGTGGAGCACTTTTGGCATCTGACTACCAAACAGGAATGGACCGAGGCTGCCTTAAAGCGGCCCCTGCCCAACCTCAGGGGTCCAGACACCTCCTATCGGAGGATCTACGCAGGAATCGTTCGGTCCATGGCCCTTTACGGGGCACAGATGTGGGCGCCGTCACTGAATAAACGACCGGCGGCCAAGCTGAACGCTTACCAGAGGGTCATGGTCATCCGAATGGCCGCGCAGCACGTAGTCCTTCCCGATGTTCCAGAAGGGCGGTCATAGTACTGATCCCTGAGAAACACCACAAGACATCTCTCGCCGTTTCCACTCTCCCTGGTGACCAGGGTAGATAATGTACCAGGTAGGCCTCAACTACACGACAGAGATGGTCGGGCACCAGGTGATACCAGAGTATCCTCCTAATGCTACTGGCAGGGCAGGGAATTAAAGACATTGGTGATGTCCCCACCAGTGCTATGTGCGCGATGAGGAGGTCTTCAATTACTCTTTTAAAGAGCTTGCCCACCACATCGAGCATCACGATGGGCCTGTACGCGGACGGTGAGTCCGCAGGGCACCCCGGTTTCGCGATGAGGACCAGTTTCCCCGTCTTCAAGCGAAGTGGGAACTGTCCCGTGTTCTTACGCATGTAAGAACACGGGACAGTTCCCACTTCGCTGCTCTTTGGCGCAAGCCAAAGAGCCCTCTTAACGAGGCCCGAATTCCTCCAAACCCAGGACCCAGGCTTTTCCAGATAGGCCATCGGGTCCTGGGGGCCCTTAAATGGATTATCAAAGCAGCGTTGCAGCCGCACTTCCGTCGCGTGACACTTTGCGGCTAATTTGAAGGCGCCTTAAGATAATTGTTGGATTCGTTGTTGTGATACTACTTTTTTTCTATTATATTTAGTAATTATATTTTACATAAATGGGGACTGATATGACAAAGTAGTAATTTTTTTATATAAAATGGTATTTGAATATGCATGATATACAAAAAATTTAAATAGAATAAGAAGTTAGTTTTTCTTTTGTATTCAACAGTAATTAATACACAAGCATAAAAGCAAACTGATTAAAAAAATATATATTTTTGGTTACTATTGTAACAAAAAGTCATAATTTCTGAAAAAAACTTTAAACTTTTTTAACTTTTGCAACGTCAAATTGAACGATTGATCGAATACAACGGTATTCGAAATGTTAACCAATTTTACTTACTAGAGACACAACAGAAAGACAATGAGAGCGAACGCCGGCTTCGCTTAGGGTTTAATGAATTAAATTTGTAGTATAACATGTAGTTATAGGTACTTAATTATTTGTTACATTGAATACTTAAAAATGAACCGCTATTTAAGCAATAGCCTGTATACAGAAAATATGGCTATTCATTTGGTTTCTTGGGCTGGACACCCTCGAAACGTACACTTTATACCATTCTTTAATCTTTGACTCAACTAAGTACACAGTAAGCACTGTATTACAAAACGTCAACGCACAACTAATTAATAAAAATTATCACAACCCTTCATCAATTGTTTTAAGCTATCGTGATGGAAGTGGAACTGACCCTAATAAACCCTGGCCATATTTGCAGCCTGATCCTCCGAAGAAAAGTTTCTCAGTATCAGAGAAAGATGATCCAAAAAAGACAGCAACTTTCTTTCCATTAAGCTCCGCGGGACTCACACCTGAAACAAAATATAATTTCAATGCCGCAGCGTTCGTGCTCTAGAAACCTCACCAAGGAAATAGTGTTTAATTTATATATACTACTCTGTCAAGAAAGTACCGGGGAAAGATCAATAATACACAAAATGTCTGTTATTCATCAAATTTATTTTATCACCTTCAAAGTATGCTCCTTTAGAAACGATACACTTGCGCCAACGAATAATCCATTCATCAAAACATTTTTTAAACGCTGCTTCCGGAATTGAGTTCAGTTCTCGCCGCGAATTCTCCTTTATGTCTTCTATCGATTGAAAACGGGTGCCACGAAGTGGTAATTTGAGTTTAGGAAAAAAAAAAGTCAGCCGGAGCCATATCTGGTGAATATGGTGGTTGCTGGATGGTATTTGTTGAGTGTTTGGTCAAAAATTCTTTCACAATGATAGCCTTGTGCGAAAGCGCATTGTCGTGGTGCAAAATCCAAGAATTTTCTTTCCACAAATCTGGCCTTTTTCGTCGAATTCGCTCTCTTAAACGCCGCTTAACGCTCAAATAATATTCTTTATTTACCGTTAGACCTTCCGGTAAGAATTCAGAGTGCACAACACCGCGATAGTCAAAGAAAACAGTCAACATGACTTTGACTTTTGATCGACTTTGGCGTGGTTTTTTCGGTTTCGGTTCAGTTGGAAGGCGCCACTCCGAAGCTTGTTGACTAGTTTGCATGTCAAACTCGTAAACCCACGTCTCGTCACCAGTAACAATGCGTTTCATGAATGTTGGGTCCGAACTGACTCGTTCTAGCATGTCCTCAGCGACTTTCATGCGATTGAGTTTTTGGAGAAAATTCAGATCTTTTGGGACTAGCCGAGCAGCAACATGTTTCATACCCAAATGATTAGTTAAAATGGTACGGATCGACTCGTGATATACAGAAAGTTCGGCGGCTATCTCTCTCAGAGTTGAATGGGGATTTTCAGTCACTATTTTCTTCACTTTTGCGATGTTAACTTCAGTTGCAGACGTTGACGGCCTACCAGAGCGAGGCAAATCTTCCATCACATCTCGACCGCTTTTGAACGCTTTGAACCACTCATAAGCACGAGTTTTTGATAAAGTCGATTCACCGTAAGCCTTCTGTAACATTTTCAGTGACTCCGAACACGAAATTCCATTGGCGATGCGAAATTTAAGACAAACTCTTTGTTCGATATTTTTGTCCATTATGAAATTCGCAATACACACTATATATGATATTACTAAAACCAGCACTGTATTTAATATAAATAACAGATGCAACTCAAACTCCGCGCCAAAATGGAAAACAGTTGTGCCAATCTAACAACTACAAAAAAACAAAAATTTTAATTTGGAACCATAAACAAATCATCCATTCCCGATACTTTTTTGACTGAATGTATATAATGATATTGTACAAATGAAGAAAAAAATGTGGTGATGTTGTTACTTATAAGCATGCACAGTATTTAATAAAAAAAAAGATATTGATCAGATAAATAGAATTAAATTACATTGATATTAGTATATCAAAAATTGTATTGAAATAAATTAAAATTTATATTGAAATCAATTACAGTTATATAGGCAAAAAGAATATAAATATATTATTATTGTTTATTTTTATTATTAAAAAAAAACTTTTAATTCAGACAAAACAGTCCACAAAAGTTGTTAGTAACAAGAATTTTACTTATAACTAATGTTAATGATAAACCAGTAATAGTATAAAAGCTTAGACACACTGTCTACCCCTGCACAGTAGGCTCACCGGTCTCGTAACAAACACGGAGTTCAGTAAACCTACTGAGCAGAACAGGTTCTCACGCCAATCATCTTCAATACGCTGTTCAGGCACCTAGTCCCAGTAATCGTCGCACCACCGACGCTACTTTTTTGCGCATAATTGCATAAAAGTCATCTACGTTGGCATCAGCAAACATGCCAGATACACTGCAATATCGAGGGAGCCTAAACAGAGCCCTAAACACATTATTATATTGGACGCGCAAGGCTTTGTAGGTTTTTTGTGTAAACTTTAACCATAGGCCGCTCATGAGTGTGTGATTATGATAAATGTTTATTTTGCAAATAGGTTTAAAAAAAAAACACTTTTACAAGTCAATTTTTTTTTTTCGACATTTTAATCTAGATGAGGCCGGTGTTTTCTTGTTGATTACCCTGAGAAGAAATACCGGAACAAACTCAGAGGTCAAAGTCTCTTTTAAAGTCCATACAGTAAATATGTAATGGTCAAATCACATGACAACCATGCAGATTTGTCCGAGATGGTCTTTTGAAGAAATAACCATACAGATTTGATTGGATTTGTCCAGTCAGTGCAAGCATTCGCAAAGCCCAACTCAGGGCTACTAAGGAGCTCAACGACTTGACGAACAATACCAAAGAAAGGACATTTACGTAGACCGTAGAAAGTACTTTTTTTTTTCTCTTCTAATTTTCTGTAACTTGGCAATCTGTGTAACACACAATGGGCCATTCGTTTGTCGTTTCTTGATTTTTTAATAGGCATCTGCAAAGGAAGCTTCATCAAGCTTGCCTAAGTGGTGGGGTCTTCAAAGCGGTCTACCAGGGCAGAAACACTATGTCTTTTTAGACGAAAGTACTGAGCGCTTCCCGTGCCTTCCAGCCTTGATGCAAGTAGGTTTACATGTCTTGACAGTCTGGTCTGATACTTTTTACTGAAGTTGACAATTTCTTGCTGAACTGTTCAGGTTTAGGTCAATGTGAATGTATCTGTTGCTGATGTATTGCGGAATATTGAGCATATTACGCAGAGTTTTGCTCTGGAATCTCTGTAATATCTCTATGTTGCTATTTTTCGCTGTTCCCCATAGCTCGATTCCATAAGTCCATATAGGCTTGAGAATGGCTTTGTAGATGGTCATTTTACTTGTTGGCGATAGTTGTGATTTTCGTCCAATCATCCAATACATGTCCCTATCTCTGGCATCCAGTTGTTTCCGTTTGTTCCATATGTGTTTCCGCCAAGTAAGTCTGCGGTCTAGATGCATGCCCAAGTACTTTGCGTCTTCTTTTTGCGGGATTTCCTCATTATATAGTTTAATTGGGAGGCAGGTCTTTCTCTTAAGGGTGAAGGTAACGTGTGCTGACTTGTTTTGGTTTGCTTTTATGCGCCATTTGTTTAGCCACGCTTCGATTTCTAATAAGTGGATTTGTAGGTTCTCAGATGCAAATTCAGGATCTTCATGTACCGATAAGAGAGCGGTATCGTCTGCGTAAGTAGCAATTGTATTATTAGGATGTGTAGGAAGGTCGGCAGTGAAAAGTACGTATAATACTGGACCCAAGATGCTTCCTTGTGGCACGCCAGAAAGTATTTCACACATTTCTGAGGTTATGTCGTTGTACTTGACCTCGTAACAGCGGTCGTTTAAGTAGGATTGCAATATATGAAAGAAAGAGTGAGGAAGCAACTGTTTGATTTTGTAAAGCAGTCCATCATGCCACACCTTATCAAACGCCTGTCCAATGTCGAGAAAAACACAGGAACAATATTCCTTATTTTCAAATGCACGGCCAATTAAGTCAGTGATTCGATGTACTTGTTCGATGGTTCCGTGCTTCTCTCTAAATCCAAACTGATGGGACGGGATTACTTCCGCTAAGTGTGGTCGCATTCTACTAAGCAGGACCTTCTCCAGCAGCTTTCCAGGAACAGACAGAAGGCTGATAGGTCTGTAGGAACTGGCTTCATGTGGTGGTTTCCCTGGTTTGAGAACCATAATGACCTGCGCAATTTTCCACTGGCACGGAAAACTTGTCAATCTTAAGCATGCGTTGAAGATATTTGTGAGCATTAAAATACCCTTTTTTGGCAGGTGTTTAAGTAAGGTTGCATCAATCAGGTCGTATCCTGGAGATTTCCCGTCTTGGAGGTTCATCACTTCTCGCCATATCTCTTTTGGAGATGCACTTTTTAATGAAGGAGACTCGCGCCCTGAGGGTTCGTACAAACTTACCTATGTAAATAGATTCCCAGATGGAGTCTCGAAGAATTATCCAGCAAAAAAAATTGTGACGCAACAATAAATTTACTTTTTTCAGATATATCCTATACCTGTGCTATAAAACCTGGCTTCTTGCCAAATTTCAGGAATCTGGATCACCGGGAAGTACCCTATGAATTTTGGATTCCTTGAGAGTGTAAATACACGTTTTTTGCAACCCAAACGGCCGTTGTTTTTCGTTAACTTAGAAGTTTGATTTTTTCACAGCTTCAAGAGACCGTAGACCTGAGTATATGGTTTTAATTCTAACTCCATACCTCCGGCAGACGGACGGACACCAAAGTAATCCTATAAGGGATCCGTTTCGATCCGATCCGAAACCCTAAAAACACTAAAAAGTACAAAATAACTTTAATTTCAGAAGTCGGTGTTTCTATAATACTTTTGTCTCTTCTTCATTTAACAACGACTTCTGAGTTTAAGTAAGTTTTTACACTTTTTAGTTACTTTTTCTTTTTAGGTAGCACAACTATAATGTAGCCTCAGCAGATTAGCTCGATGCTCGATTACAACCGGAGTGCATCTCGTGACAATTTCCAACAAATTCTTTAATAATTAATTAAAGGTGGAACAAAATAAACTGATTGCATAGTCTAGCGATGGCCTGAAACACCGGTTTTTGTTAACCTAGCTCAGGCAAGTCGCTACAAGTTATAATGTCAGTACTAATACACCTTTAATATGTCAATATAAACATGTGTAAATAAAACTAGATTTTATATAATAAGTTAATTAAGCCAATCTTTTTAGGAATTAGTACCACTAAGTATTTATAAATTTGGCTTATGTATTTCTTTGTAAAAGTATTTAAATAAATTATTATTAAAATAATAATCCCAAACGCGGTTAGGTCGGCATGGCGGACAGAGTTCCGGCGGGATCACAAGGTGAAGAGGAGAGAGCGACTGTTGCGACCCAGTGCTGGACACGCCACAATTATGGTGGTAAGTCCCCTCTTTGAGACGTTACTGGAAAGACCTCACCTTCCGCATGACGCAGGTCCTCACTGGACATGGTAACTTCGGGAGGTTCCAGCACCAGATTCATACGGAAGAAACGCCAGGGTGTCACCATTGTGTGGACCGCCCGGAGGACACGATGGAGCACACAGTTGAGGTGTGCCCCGCTTGGACAGAGCAACGCCGTGTCCTCGTGGGGGTGATTGGCAGCGGCGATATCTCGCGCCGGGCCTTGGTCCGGAGCGAAGAGGAGTGGCAAGCGGTCGCCTCCTTCTGCGAAGCAGTAATGCTAGCAAAGGAAGCGGCCGATCGCGTGAGGCAACGGTCCTCACGCCGCAACCGCTGCCTGGATTCCGATCCCAATTACCGGCCACCGTAGGCGCGGGCTTGCGGACGGCAAGCAATGGGTAGCTCACCGTCCGATGGTCCGGTAACCGTCCGGACCGAGCCCAAGTCCACTTTTTAATCTTCCAATCTATACAAGAGCAGTACGCAAATACTCGCGTATACTTCGTAGTGATCTAACTACCTAACCGTATTCCATAATAAACAGTCCCAATACAAATATCGACTAACTATGCGAAGATCGGAATAATCGCGCGTGGATAAGATCAGGTTAGAATACCATTAGAACGTGGTAGCGAGCTAACGAAGCGATCATGTGAGTTAAGTTAGATTAGAAAAGTGACTATTAAAACCAGTTGCCCTTCTAATGTTAGTGAATCATTTGAGTTTGGTTAAGTTATTGATTTTATTAAACTATATCGCAGGTTTTGTCATGCGTTAGTGATGTTAACTATTTAGTATAGTTCGGTACCAGGACGCGCGCGTACACGTTACAAACTATACAAGACCAGTGCGCAGAATTCATGTATACATTGTATTTGAAGATTTAAAAATAACAATACAAAGAATACGCGAGCAGTTTCCTATGGCTGGATTCTGGCCTTGTATATAATGGAAATACGCACACGCGCCTCAAGGAGATGTCAACAAACCGTAGGGGCCCAGCAGGGTCGAAGCCCACTGGAGCCAAGGGTCTGATTCTGAAAGTAAGACTCGGCCCTGGCAGTCTGACACTATTTCCCGCTTCCCCAAGAGCGGGATGTCATTAGATGATTTTCCCACCGTAACCAAAAAACATGGTCAGGTCACATCGATTTATTTCAGAGTTCCGGTGCCTACCTTCCAGCTTCATCATCAAAACAGTTCGATATTCATTCATAGAAAATACATTCAGCCGAACATTGATCCTCTTTCTTTTTGAAGTCGGTTAAAAACCGGCCAAGTGCGAGTGGGAGTCGTGCACGAACGGTCCCGTATCGTTCGTAGCAAAAAATGAGCAAAAAAAATCACATTTGTTGTATGGGAGCCCCCTTAAATATTTATATTATTTTCGTATTTTTTAGTATTATTTTGTTGTTAAAAACAGCAAAAACTTAAAAATACGACAACAGAAATATATCATCTATAAATTTTACAACAGTCTAGCTTTCATATTTTACGAGATACAGCCTGGTGATAGAAGGACAGACAGCGGAGTCTTTGTAATAGGGTCCCATCTTACCAGTTGGGTACGGAACCCAAAAAAAGCAAAATTTACTTTTCTTCAAGAAATTTTTTTGCTCCAAGAAATACATAAAAAATTACAGGGCCTTTGGAAATAATAATAATAAGAGATCACTGACATGGTTACACAAGTAAGTACCCAGTGCAACAACGAATTGAGGAGTGCTTTGGAGTGTGCTATTCGGGAGTATCGCAACATGCCGCTCGAATTTAGGCCGCGTTTACCTCGTTTGCCCATGCATAATAAGAATAAGGCGCTGGTGGCTGCTCTGGATTTGCAGTTCTCAAATTATTTTGACAACTGTGAAGATCTCGCTGATGCACACTCGATAATGTACTGCGCGGCTGTAGCGGCATGTCGTGTAGCTCACGTCAAGTTTCCAAACTGTGACGTAGCTACACGACCAAAACCAGCCGTGCCGGCTTGGCAGTGCAGGATCGAGCGTCGTATTGGTGAGGCCAGAGCACTCATCGGCAAACTCATCTGCTTCAGGGAGGGCAACACTCGCCCAAGAGTGATGCGCTTTGTGAGGCGGGCGTTTTCGGGGACTGACATCAGCTCCCGAGACTATATGTCCCGTGTCACAGAGCGCATCGACTTCCTGAAGCAGAAGGTGTATGCATCGGCAAACCGTATCCGCAGGTATAAGCGGCGGGTGGAGCGATACACCCAGAATCGCACATTCCGGAGTAATGAAAGGTGGGTTTATAGGGATTGGGAGCGACCGGACCAAGGTGTGACTGACGCGCGCCTCCCGGATGATGACGCCATGAGTTCATTCTGGCGCAGCATCTGGTCGGAGCCTGTCAGTCACACCGAGGGTGACTGGACTCGCAAGGTCGAGCGAGCGTGTGATCCAATACCACAAATGGAGGCAATTAAGATCAGCCCCCATGATGTAGCTCGTGCAGTCCGTCCTTTGCCAAACTGGAAATCTCCAGGGCCGGATGGGCTGCACAATTTCTGGATTAAGTGGTTTACAAGATCACACGCTCGCTTGGCATATCAGTTTCAGTCTGCCTTAGAGTCAGGGTCGTTGCCCCAGTTCCTAACAACAGGAATAACCCACCTGCTCCATAAGTCAGGTAGTACTGCGGAACCTAAAAATTATAGACCGATCACGTGTTTGCCGACGGTCTATAAAGTTCTTACATCCATACTGAGAAGCAAAATTAATAGTCATATAGACAAAAATTTTATCATGTCACCTTCTCAGAATGGATGTAGGAACGGGTCCCGTGGTACTAAGGAGCTGCTCCTCATTGAAATTGACCATCAGCCAACAGGTTCGACGCTCCCGAAAGGATCTGTCGACATGTTGGATAGACTATAAGAAGGCCTATGACTCTGTTCCTCATACATGGCTCATGAGGGTGCTGGAATTGTATAAAATTGATGCAACACTACGCACCTTCCTGATGTCGTGTATGAGGCAATGGAGTACGGTCCTCCACTATCCAGGATGTCGACATATCCAGAGGAATACCGAACCTGTAAAGATCAAACGAGGTATATTCCAGGGTGACAGTTTGAGTCCGCTTTGGTTTTGCCTAGCCTTGAATCCTCTAAGCACACTGCTGGAGAATTCAGGTCTAGGCTATCGATTGAAGAGAGGTGGTCAGGTAATATCTCACCTACTTTATATGGATGACATGAAACTTTTTGCCCCCAACAATCTGCAACTGATGGAGCTACTGAAGGTAACTGAAACCTTCAGTAGTGCCATCAGGATGGAGTTTGGTGTGGACAAATGTGCGGTCATGCATGTAAAGCGAGGGGAGGTTGTGGAATCAGTGGGTACTCAACTCACAGATTCCATAATCCTGCTGACTGCATACCGAATGCACCACCCACGATCGTCGGTGATGAGACTGTATATCCCGCGGAAGTGTGGGGATCGAGGTTTCTTAAATGCTAAGACCCTACACAATCGCGAGGTATGCAGTCTCAGGGAATATTTCCTAGCTGCTGACATGGGTACGCATCGAGATGTAGTGGCAGTGGACAAGGGACTCACTCCGCTCTCCCTGGCTAACGAGAACTGGCGCAAACCGGCAGTGCTTGACACTAACGATCGCAGGGAAGTATGGCAGAGCAAGGAACTTCACGGACGCTTTTTCCGGGCCCTTCACGGGCCCGATGTAGACCAATTGGCGTCCGTAGCCTGGCTGCGTTTCGGTGACCTCTTTGGGGAAACCGAAGGTTTTGTCTGTGCAATTATGGACGAAGTTATCATGACGAATAACTACCGGAGATTTATTGTGAAGGACGGCACGATTGACATCTGTCGGGCATGTCACCTGCCGGGAGAATCAATTCGTCACATAATCTCTGGTTGTTCTCGTCTAGCTAACGGAGAGTACTTGCATAGGCACAACCTAGTAGCCCGAATTATACATCAGCAACTTGCTCTGAAATACTCTCTTGTGGAATCGGAAGTGCCTTACTACAGGTATGAGCCCGACCCAGTTCTTGATATAATGGTCATATCACTTTGTACTGGGATAGGTCCATAATCACTGACAGGACTATTGTAGCCAATAAGCCTGATATAGTGGTGGTGGACCGAAACGAGAGGCGTGCAATGATTGTTGACATTTCCGTTCCACATGACGAGAACCTCGTGAAAGCCGAGAAAGATAAACAAATTAAGTATATTGACTTGGCTCGCGAGGTTGTCGACATGTGGGATGTGGACTCAGCGATCATTGTACCGATAGTCGTGTCGGGCAATGGCTTAATAGCCAAGAGCCTCGACCAACACCTTAGGAGGCTCGCGTTAGGCGGCTGGATCAAGGGCTTGTTCTCAGAAAGCGGTACTCCTGGACACGGCTCGTATTGTTAGGAGGTTCCTTTCTCTGGAGCCCTGACCGCCGGTAGCTTGGACCCTATTCCCGATACCGGTGGGGTACTATTTTTTATATTTTTAAATGTTTTTTTTTTTTTGTTTCATTTTGTTTAAGAAAAATATTTAAAAATGTAATTAATATGTGTTTAAAGTGAATAAAGAAAATAATTGTTTATTGATCCAAAAGGGTACAGATGATATGAAAAAGGAGATTATATTGGTGGATATACATGGTACATCTGTTTATAAATTACGTTTCCCTGACTCTTAAACTAGGGTATACCTGTATCTTAAGAGACAGTGAATGGCCGAGGAGTGAATGGATGAGGAACTATGTTTTAATATTACATAAATATTAAGTGAGGACCCGGTCGATCTATCCACTATTAAATGATTTTCAGAATGGTAATTGAAAATAAAATTAAATGAATCACAATTAAATCTAAATAAATAAAAATCTTTTAAAAAAAATTTTTGTGAGTGTATGTGCGCGTAAGCATGAATGTGTTTGTGTTATGTATGTTAAAAGTGATTCTGTGAAGTCACAGTCTTGTTGAAGTAGCCACTCATTAAGTTTCCTTATAATCTCCCATTTTATTAGATCAAGTATGTTTAGGCGTTTATGAATTGTGTGTTTTAATGTTTAGCACGAAGAATTGGCGTACTGTGAGAACTTTACAGTCAGAATACAGTTTAGTTGTTGGGAATCTGAAAGCTTTTCTGGTAATAACTTTAAGTATAGCTCTCTGTGCCCTCTCTAGTTTGAGAATAAATGTTTTACTCACTCCTCTCCACACTGTAATGCAATATCCTAGCACAGATTGACACAGGCCAGAGTACACCATTTTTAAAGTGTCGAGAATCGCTGATTGTCTCAGAGACTTAAAGATGTGTAAGAGACGGAGGGTTTCGGTGGTGTCAGCATCAATCTGTATATCCCATTATAGTTCACTATCTATTTGTACTCCTAGATATTTAACGCTGATTGCTCTGGTAAGAAGACAAGAATACGAAGTTAGTGAAGAAGAGGGGATCCCACATGAGAGAGTAGTAATCGAAAAAGTATCTGAGGGTGAAATATTGCGTCTTATAGCAAATGGTACGTAGTCGGATTTCAATAAATTGAGTGTAAGTATGTTTAAATTTAGGCAAGTCATTTAGGTACTTAATGCAGACTCTACTGTAGTTTTAATACTATCCCATGTAGGTCCATGTACTATTAACTCAGTATCGTCAGCGTAAGTAAAAATTTTACATTGTGGAAGCTTTAAATTGCATAGTCATTTATATAAATTTGGAATAAACTAGGCCCCAAAATGCTAACCTGTGGGATGCCGAAAGGACAAGAGCTTAGTCACTGAGATAAGAATTGATTTTAACACGCTGTGTGCGGTTATTCAAGTATTCTTTAAATATTTCTAGAGCAATTCCTCTCACACCAAGCAATTCCAGTTTACTGATCAGTAAGGTAACAGTAACTATGTCAAAGCCCTTGGACAGGTCCAGAAATCAACCAAGGCATTTAGTATTGCTATCCAGGTTCTTCGCTACATGTTGCGTCAAGTTAAGTACAGCGTCTTCCGTTGATATTCTTTTCCGAAAGCTGTACTGATTCTCAGTGATGATTTTATATGTATCCAGAAAATCTTTGAGGCAATTGTTGAGTACCGTTTCAAGAATTTTAGAGAGTACCGGTAGCACCGAAATAGGTATGTAATTATTGACACAGTTGCTGTCTCCTCCCTTATAAATTGGATGCACTATAGCTTTTTTTAAGGCTTCAGGAAATACACCATTTTGCAGACAGCAATTAAAAAAATATGAGAGGAACTAGCACATTTTTACAGTTTTTTTAACGTTAAAGGCAAAATTCCATCCCAGCCAACAGCACTGTCATTATTTAGTTGAAGTACAAGTGACTCTATTTCAGCTTCATCTACATCTAATAGAACCAGTGAATTGCTAGTTGAGTTGGAGTATATTCGCTTTGCGATCACACGTCTGGGATTTCTGGTGTAGGATGATTGGATGCACTCTACTCTGTCAATGTGAATGTACCGTAAATTGGGTTCTATATAGGAGGATTTTGCATAATTGTTAGTTTGGCTTCACGAAAGGATTTAAATTACCCATTGTCCTTTGTAGAAATTATTAGTCGTGCGCGCATCACGTCAAAAGTACGGAATCGATATAGTTAACTTTATACATTAAAATTGTGTGTAACTTGATATATTACTTAGGTTTTGTTTCATTGCAATCCGTTGACTATTTCGAAAGACATACATTTATTGACTGTTAAGCGGTATGAAGTTCGCCAGGTCACCTAGTCCACAATAAAATAATGATCTCGCGCGGCCGCGGTCGTTTTGTGCTGTATCACTGCGACTCTATTAGCAGTATGACGCATCGCTCATTCAACAACTGCCCCACACTATTTCTTAGCAGAAAGATAGCGTATACACAATCCGTAAAATTGGCCTGTGGGGAAAGTTTTGCAAGTTATTAGTTTAACCATATACTTAGAATGAATGCACTATGATTCTTAAAGCTCATGCAGAAGTTTTAGATAGGTCCCTTAGAGGCAAAATAAAATCATGGCTGGATTGTCACGCACATTGTCATGTATGCTTTGTGATTTTGTCAAACATTCAATTTACAATGTTGGACAAGAACTATTAATTATAATAAAACAATACAATCAATATTTAGTAAAATGTTTTAAATATTTAAATAGTATGTAACAATTGTTAAGTGAAAGTCATTATAGTTTTTTTTTTTTAGCTTAGGTCTTATCTACTCGTATATATATAAAAGGAGAAACTACGGGGACTAGGAGAGTGAAATTTTGCTTTGCACAAGGTTTCCTTTTATGACGTAGGCGAGCACTAAGAGGGATTTTCTAAAATTTACCCTCTAAGGGGATGAAACGGGGCTCCAAAGTTTGTATGGATATACCTACTTTCAAGCAGGCGAAGCCGCTGTCAGAAGCTAGTTTGAAATACTTTGTTCAGTATTATTTGAATTGCTTTGTTAAGCTAATAAGTATTTATTTATTTATTGCACACCTTAACTTATCACAGGACAAACATTTATAAAAAAATACAGGCAATTTCTACCAGACAACCATTGGATGGACTGAACGAAAATAAAAGATTTGGGGCTGTCAGAGTACAACAACATAAATAATGTACAAAAAAAGAAAATATAATATAAATACAATAAAATATATATATATATAATTCAGAAATAGGTAAATTACGAAATAATAAACTAATAAGTAGTTATTATTTTAATTTTAATAAATTAATTTAAAACCAAACTTACCTGCATCATAAATCGCCTGATGAGCCTGCTCAAGTGCCTTTCGCGACATCGGATCCATGTTGTGTCCGAGGCGGTAGTACACGGAAAAGAACTGAGCGTCAAACAAGTCCAACCCAGGAGCCATGCCGGAGGTTAGGCCCATGTCAGGATGCTTATAATTCCATCGAAGACCCTCTGATGTCAACGGATTCTCCTGTTGAAAAAAATAAATATTCCAGTAGGTATTCTTGTAAGAATCGGTTGCGTTCACACCCGAATATAGAAAAGAATTTACAATTTATTACAAATTTATTTTTAACAAAGCCAAAGCGAAAATCGGTTCTTTGCTTTCACTTTGAGATTTTTTATGATCCGTACCTAATAAAATCGATTTAAGCTAGGCTTATTCCCTAAATTTATTATTTGCATATATAATTTTTTTTAATCTATCCTTCATTATGAATACATAAGGTTCACAAATAAGGTACCTTGTTGTAAAGAATATCGGAGAGTTGCTTCACGTTGTGCGACTGCGGGTAGAGGCCTGACACTCCAGAAATGACGATCCTTTCGCCATCTAGCGCTGGGCTGTCTACTTCTGTAGTTAAAACTGACTCAGCTGGATCAGTTACCTCCAAAGGCGACGCGTGTTCTTGAGGTGTAGGTGTCATTGTAGATGTTTGATTACTTTCTAGACAACAAAAAAGGGCTATAAATAGTTTTAAACTTAACTCTTCACCTGGTCATAACGACTCCTGTTCTCCAAATCTTTTAGTGCTACTTTTATTAAGCGGTTGGTGGTTTTTGTTGAGATACATAGATGGTATACTAAAGTTAGGCACGTATATTGGTTTGTTTCTTAAATTAAACAAACGTAGTGAATACTCACGTTACGCATTTTGTTAAAATTGACGAGAATTTAAATGATTAATTTAAACAACAATTAAATGAGATGGGAAATATAAAAGAGGTAAATCGAGAATTAAAAAACTGAACAAGTGCAAGTCGGACTCGTGCACAAACTTTACTATGTAAATAGTTTAATTCCTGAATAGAAACTCGAAGATTTTTCCGGAACTTAAAAAAGTTTGATATTAAGTGACTTAACAACAAAACTGCGTTCAGATTCATTCGTATACTTGTGCTATAAAACCTTGCTCAGACCTTGGCCTTGATCCAGAATCCTGGCTTTATGCCAAATTTCAGGATTTTCGGTCAAGGGGATGTACCATATAAATTTTAATTCTCTTGAGAGTGTCGAAATATACGTTTTTTTGCGACATAACAGCAGTATCTGCTTTTTCTTTTCATTAACTTAGTAGTTAAATTTTTTCCCAGCTTCAAGGAACCGCAGACTTTGAGAATGTTGTTTTAATTTCAACTCGATACCTAAACGCGTTTTCAAGATAAAGAGTCTTGAAAGACAGACGGACAACAAAGTAATCCTACAAAGGGTTTAATTTTTTCCTTTTAAGTAACGGAACCCTAAACGGAGAAAAGAAAAGAAAGAACAAGAAGACCTATTTATTTATTTTTTATTTTTTTGCGTTGGGGTATAATCTAATTACTTATCCCACTCTGATGCAGAGTGGGATGGCACGCCATCCTCAGACTTAGACTGACTAAAACCACACCTATGTTTGATGTCGTGCGGAGTTCCGCAGGGATCGGTACTAGGACCGCCCTTGTGGAACATCGGGTACGACTAGGTGCTGCGCGGGGACTTCCCTGACGGATTCAGTGTAGTCTATTAAGCAGACGACACGCTGGTCCTGGCGCAGGAAGAGTCGTACCAAGCGGTGGTCAAACTAGTGACACGCGGGGTTACGACAGTCGTGGAGAGGATCCAGCAGTTGCGACTCGAAGTGGCACTGCACAAGTCCGAGGCCATGTGCTTTCACGGCCCTCGGATCACGCCACCCCCAGATTCCCAAATAACGATAGGAAGAGTTCACATCGGTGTCGAGTCGACGATTAAGTACCTGGGACTCGTCCTCGACAGCCAATGGAATTAACCTGCAACCGAGGAGCATTAACCTGCTAAAAGAACTTAGACTTATCTTCAGCCCCATTGGTAACCTACTTCTGATACTGTCCCTTATCTGTTGTGAAAGCAGTGTATTTTCTACTACTTTCTTCCAAAGTACATTGATAACATGACTGTGACAAATTACAGTGACTAAAGTAAACATCACCTGACATTGAATCTTAAATTTCACTTATATTCGGCAATAGAAAATTATCATCCTGTATTTTTTCGTTCGATTGCCTGTAATCTATCGCCACGCGCCATTTTTTCTCCTCACTAGGATCTGCTTTTTTGGGTACACCAAAACAGGAATAGACAATAATATATCTATCCAACATCTCCTGCACTTGCCTATCAACCTTGCCAAACCTACAACTTGTAAGTCGGGGTCGTTACCACTCGGCCACCACTGCTCCGAACTAATGGACTTATTACATTTTATACCACCTGTAAATCATTGTTTTTACAATGAGTTAAAGACATCAGCAACTGCAATTGATATTATTTTCATTGATGAACCTTTGGAGGTATGCGGAACAGAGAGTCCCGCAAACCTCCGTTGAAAACGGAGGATCCTCCGACCAGACGGGTGTTGTGTCTGGTGGGCTGCAACTGCCCGATAGATGATTTCGGGCTGTTCTATATGTTCTAATCGCGCGGAGAACTTTGCTTGCGCGATGCAGGATTAGTTCTTATGTGACGCCATAGATGTCGCTACAAACCTATCGATGAAAATCAGTAACTAGTCTAGTATAAATTCCATTTAAGTACTGTTAAAATTAAAATGTTATTATCTATTAATTTGAAAAATAAAAAGGTGACTTCATTTACATATTCTTTTTATTTTTGCCCTAACCTTCTGGATATTAGGGAAAATATATAGTTACTTTAAATGCAAAGGTGGCCTATACCACAAAAAAAATATTAATTTTTGATTATTTTCCAAAATAATCTTCTTTATCACAAATAATTTACCATCGTATCTAAATAAAACACATCTGGAAACTAAATTTAAATATAATATAATTACTATGTATTCAATTTAAATTCATGAAAATTCAAACCTCATTATCTCCATACTAACTATGCTGAGCTTAGGCCACTTTTGCGCTGACGGCCTCTAATAGATAAACTATTACATCGGACAAACTACACATAACTTCCTTTGAGTTTGTGTTTAAAATTCTAATGGGTATCATCCCAACCCTAGGCCTAGCTATCACACTAACTAAGAAAACCCCTTTGTGAAATTCTTTCCAAACCATAACACAATCTTCTGCTCTGTTAACCGGGAAATACCTAACCACTGCGAAACGCGGAAGAATACTCAACAAGTAATCATAGTACTTAAACGGCATTAAAACCGTCTGTCACTCACAGTCTTTAAGAGAGAATCTGTTCGTCGAAAAATCTATAATACCACTATCCTTTAGCAAGATATCCTGGCTCAATATGCCAACTGGCCTACATGGCAAATCATCAAATATATAAAACTTACGCACGAACGAACACCGTCCGTATTCTAACTTCAAATATACATAATCTTTAGCTCAAAAATCTTCTCATCGCGAAGCCGGGGCGCCCTGCGGACTCTCCGTCCGCGTACCGGCCCATTGTGCTGCTCGACGAGGTGGGCAAGCTCTTTGAAAGAGTAATTGCAGACCGCCTCGTCGCACACCTAACACGGGTGGGGCCGGCTCTGGCGGACGGCCAGTTCGACTTTCGCAGGAGGCGCTCCACAGTGGATGCCATCATGTGCGTGCGAGCTCTCACGTCGGGGGATGCAGTGGCCTAGGGCAGGTGTGTCGTGGCGGTGTCTTTGGACATCGCTAACGCCTTCAACTCCCTGCCTTGGAGTAGCATTGGGAGGGCACTCCGGTATCACCGGATGCCCGACTACCTCTGTCGTGTGGTCGAGGGGTACCTGTCAGACAGGTACATCACGTGTTCTGCAGGGATCGGTACTAGGGCCGCCCTTGTGGAACATCGGTTACGACTACGTGCTGCGCGGCGACCTCCCTGACGGGGTCAGCGTGGTCTGCTACGCAGACGACACGCTGGTCCTGGCGCAGGGAGAGTCGTACCAGGCGGCGGTCGAACTAGCGCCACGCGGGGTTGCGACAGTCGTTGGCAGGATCCAGGAGCTGGGACTCGAGGTGGCATTGCACAAGTCCGAGGCCATGTGCTTTAACGGCCCTCGGAACGCGCCACCACCGGGTTCCCAGCTAACGGTGGGAGGAGTCCACATCGGCGTCGGGTCAACGATGAAGTACCTGGGACTCGTTCTCGACAGCCGATGGGATTTCGAGGAGCACTTCCGACGTCTGACTCCCAAACTAAATCGGACTGGGGCTGCCCTCGGGCGGCTCCTGCCCAACCTTGGTGGTCCAGACGCCTCCTGCCGGAGGCTCTACGCGGGGATCGTTCGGTACATGGCCGTGTATGGCGCTCCGGTGTGGGCGCCGGTGCTGCGGAAGCAGCCGGTGGCCCGGCTGAACGCGTGCCAGAGGGTCATGGCCATACGGATGGTGCGGGGATACCGGACGATTTCCCGCGAAGCGGCGAGCCTCCTTGCTGGCCAGCCACCATGGGAGCTGAAGGCAACAGTCCTTGCACACATGCACGATCTGCGCATGGAGATGCAAAGCCGGGGCAAAACTCCGCTGCCGCGACAAGTCGCAGCATGGTGGACAGAGCTCCGGCGAGTTCTCATGGAGAAATGGCGACAGCGACTGTCGCGACCCATTGCTGGGCACGCAACAATTATGGCGGTAAGTCCCCTCTTTGAGGCGTGGTTGGAAAGACCTCACGGCGTCCTCACCTTCCGCATGATGCAGGTTCTCACCGGACACGGTAAGTTCGGGAGGTTCCTGCACCGGATTCGTGTGGAAACGACGCCCTGGTGTCGCCACTGTGTGGACCACCCGGAGGACACGGCGGAGCACACGGTGGAGGTGTGCCCCGCTTGGGCAGAGCAACGCCGTGTCCTCGTGGGGGCAATCGGCGGCGGTGATATCTCGCGCCGGGCCTTGGTTCAGGCCATGGTCCGGAGCGAGGAGGAGTGGCAGGCGGTCGCCTCCTTCTGCGAAGCCGTAATGCTAGCGAAGGAGGCGGCCGATCGCGTGAGGCTACGGTCCTTTTGCTCTAACCGCCGCCGCCGGATTCCGATCCCGATTTCCGGCCACCGTAGGCGCGGGCTTGCGGACGGCCGACAATGGGTGGCTCGCCGCCCGACCGTCCGGTAATCGGACCGAGCCCAAGTCGTCGATGGCGCGTACTGTTCCACGCGCGCCTCAAAGAGATGTCAGCAAATCGTTGGGGCCCAGCAGGGTCGAAGCCTACTGGGGCCACGAGTAGTGTGAAAGCGAAACCCGAGGCCCTGGGACGAAGGCAACGAAGGAACAGGAGTGGGTTTTTAGTCAGTAAAAGTCTGACACTGTCTCCCGCTCCGCCCAAGAGCGGGTTTTGTCATAAGATGATTTTCCCACCCAATAAAAAATAAAATAAAATAAAAAGTTTAAAAATCTTTATTTCCTACAACATTAATCACTGACTCTTCCTTAACTACTTTACAGCACAAAGCGTCATTCCTCAAGAACTTGCTCTTTAAAGCTGATATAGATGAACACGTATCTACTAACCATTGTGAATCGACAGTATTTGCCAGTAAATTAACCCAGTTAATACTGTTACGAAAGTGAGTAATTAAATGCCGGTTTACTAGTAGAAAACTTTATTCACCACAAACAATAACAAATTTGTCCAATCAACGAATAACCAAATCACAATGTACACTAGAGTTCTGTTAAGTATCGCTCAGGTCGTTAGGTAAGATCACTTAACACACTTAGGTATCACACTCGTTTCGCAGTCGAAAACAAACCGACTCATTTCCGGTCGAGAGCTCGTATTTATATGCAAAGCCAGGAACATTCTAGATACCGACGTTTCCTGAAAATTGTCGTCGAATCGCGGGCTAATAAATTATTTTTATTACAAACATGTACCTCTCTCCTTTCACGCGAATTTCGACTCTATTGTCAATTGCGGAAGGTACGAATTCCCTTATCCATCTACATACCTACCTACTAAACCTTATTTAATAATAACAGTGGTAGGTACTTTATGTCGGACTTTTCTAAATCTTTTCAGGCCGTATTTCCATTCTAGAAGGTTCGTGCAGCAATGCGTTTTAATAATTTGTTCATACTCTTGATTTCATCGAACTTATGGCGTGTTTAAGTTTCACAGCGTAACAATACTATCGCAAGCTAAAATATGCTTAGCTTCGAAAAAACTGAGTCTTATTCAACTGTCTGCCTTCGCTACTCCGTTATATACTATACTGAGTCAGCATCCTCCGCGCATGCTCAAAACACTCCACACGCCGCCAACCTTGTGAGTCTGGCGTCCAAGATGAGCATTATTGCTACGACCGCGCATTCCACTGCTACACCATACGCTCAGATTTATGTGCGTACGCCCAACAGCTGATCTTTGCTGCACGTGTCCATTGCTTACAGCATGCCGCCTATAGCCATTTCCACGATGATCCCTATAGCCCGTAGACAAGTCACCCCTCGCGGGCCAGCGCCAGTAGGTCATGACTTTGCGCCGGCGAAGCATAATTTTCATCTTCACCACCCTGATAGCATCTTTCAAACAAGTTCCGCGCCATAATGATCGTACCAAGACGCTGATTATGAAATCCGTTAGCAAATTTCCTAATCGCATACTTTTCGTTCTAATGTGAGGGCCTCACTGCCCTCATATTGGAACTCTCTTAGATAAATTAACCTCAGCTGAATAATAAAACAGATTGAAGCAGTAAGTTTTCATTTTGGTGGTTTTCATTTAACACGCTACAGTTGCCGGAGGCCCGAAGCTCTCTTTTATTTGGCCTATAACACTCCAACACGAACGTTTAACTAGGAATTATGTTAAATTAGCACTTAAACTTCGTTCTGGCCACTATCCATTAGTAAAGTTTGCTATCTTAATGGAAAAGGCTATGCAGCCTTTAATTGTAACGCCTGCAATAAAATTGAAGATTTCTCATCTTCAATTTTATTGCATGCCATACAACACATTTGCTCACGGAATGGGCTAAGAACAAAGATATAAGAAAACTTTTGACTAGGGAGTTTAAACTAAATATTTGGGATATTGAACATATCCAAAATATTTTGGCATACCCATACACAAAATGACTTTAGGGCTTATTAACTACTGGATGAACCCCGTAGTTTTGCCCGGGTTTTTTTACTACCATCAGAAGGTCTGCTATTGGGGTTTACAATGCTATCGGAGCAATGCATGTATTTACGGAATAGCTTCTGGTGTTGAACTTCAATACAAGAGGTCTTTTTTTTTGAGGTGTAGCTAGAGGTCTTGTCAGACTTTTACTGACTAAAACCACACCTTTAAAGGCACAAGCAGGCGAGGACACAGTTGCTCTTTGTGTTCTAGGACTACGGATTTATTTTTCAAAAATTCCCCATGGCTCTAGCGAGCATCGCTCCACCGTATTCTAGGTGCGGTCCGCACAATGGTGACATTCATGATTCATGGTCATCTTCGCGTTTTTTCTTGCCCAATCTGGAACAGATACGTCCCGAAACAGTCCCCTTTAAAAAGTGAGGACGCCTGAAGGTTCTGAAGCTAGGCCTCTGACTCTTCACAGAATCGTGGCAATAAAACCTTAATGCCGCTGTAGCGACATCTATGGCGTCACATAAGAACTAATCCTGCATCGCGCAATAAAGTTCTTCGCGCGATTAGCTGATTTCGGGCTGTTCTATATAACAGCCCGAAATCATCTATTGGGCAGTTGCCCACCAGACATAACATCCCGTCTGGTCGGAGGATCCTCCCTTTTCTACGCAGGTTTACGGTACTTAACACTCTGTTCCGCATACCTCCAAACCGCAATTGCGGCGTGGCCAGCAATAGTTTGCTATAGTCGATGTCCCTATACTGCCATGACTTTCCACCGAAGCCCTGTCTACAGTGCCGTGATTTGACGTGGCAACAGATTTTCGCCCCAGCGTTGCACTTCTACGTATCACTCGTGCAAGGACTATATCAGGAGCGTCTGAAGACGGGTCGAATGCTTAATCAGGATCTAAAGCAGATCCTGTGGCAGCAGGCGACTCCGGGGCCAAGATTCTTGAAACACTCTAACTGTGCTTCATTTTCTGTAGTAAAAGTGTTGTTGTATAATTTGGACATAAACAAATAAATTGCTTATCACTGAGAAAGATGCCCAGTATCTATACAAATACTTTATTCCTTCATTATACGTAAAATAACATAATTATTAATGAAATAATATTTACAAGTTTAGATGCCTTTCAAATAACGTGGCTCTAAACTACTTTGACCCAAATTTCAATAAGCGCATCTGAATAATGCTGGACATTATTCAGGTCCGGCGCAGATCATATAAATTCTCTCAGTTTTTTTAAACAAAAAGATAGAACGCTTGTCATGATGTATTTTTTTTTCTTTTTTCTTTTAGGTGGGAAAATCATCTCATTACAAATCGCGCTTATGGGCGGAGCGGGAGATAGTGTCAGACTTTTACTGACTAAAAACCCACTCCTGTTCGTTCTTTGCCTTCGTCCCAGGGCCCCGGGTTCCACTTTCATACTACCCGTGGCCCCAGTAGGCTTCGACCCTGATGGGCCCCTACGATTTGCTGACATCTCCTTGAGGCGCGCCGGCGACGACTTGGGCTCGGTCCGGACGGTTACCGGACGGTCGGATAGTCAGCTACCCATTGCTCGCTGTCCGCAAACCCGCGCCTACTGTGGCCGGTAATCGGGATCTCAATCCTGGCGACTGGGGCGAGAGGACCGTTACCTCGCGCGGTCGGCCTCCTCCTTTGCTAGCATTATTGCTTTTTACACGACTGCCCCAATAAAGGAGTATTATGTTTTGTCATCATGACAAAACATAATACTCCTTTGGGGTATTGCGTTATCGTTCTGTTGTTTGTTGATGACTCTAACAGTAATAGGAATGTGTTCACGAGACTTTTGAATTTTCAGTAATGTGCATTTAAATGGTTTGTGCATATTTAGATACAAAAATACTTAAAAGGTTTTTGCATCTGTTGTTTGTTTGCTTGTGTAGACTTTAGCCAATAGTATTATTTGCCGCAATCAGCAAAATATTAGAAATTTTATTTAAATTTAAGAAATACTTAGCTTATTATAATTACAGTAAAACTAAAAAAATAATAGTAAAAAACTTTAAACTAAATAAAACTAGCCAAACATATATATATAATTTGGGGCGAAACTTAACTTCAGTAGTGATATGGGACAAACAAAGAATTTTTTGAAATGTGGAACAAAACTTCAGGACGAACGAAGAATGAACCAATTAACCGTTTCAACTTACATCAAATTGCGAAGATGGAAGACGGCACAACCTTACTGAAAGAACTTCTGATCCCTTCTGAAATAAAGTTTTTACTCAGCAGTTTTATTAACGATGTATAATTTTTTATACAAAATTTTAATTGAAATGCTAAACAATAACAATGGGTTCATTTACATGAAACAACGCAAAACCGGAATCAATAAATAGAATGAATTGCACTCTGAACTCATAAAATTAGATAATCACGCGGAATCAAATAGACGAATAGTATATTCGTACATTTAGTTTTTATTTTTAATGTGAGAAATCACACTCTAGAGTGGAACGAAAGGACAACTTAAAACCCACCTGTGTCCTTCAGTTGACCTTTGTTTTTCAGGACTATCGGTATCTCTTTTTCTAAAATCCCATCCATAGCAGGTATCAAAATCGTAGCAGAGTCGATACTCTGCTAAGATTTCGCTGACATCTCTATGAGGCCACATTTTTATTATTTTTATTGTACTTTTAGGTACAATATTGATTATTTCTTACTTACCTATAAATATAGTAACATAAAAATATTGTTAAATCAATCTTATTCTTCAAAACAGTAACCATGGAGTCTTTCCGAAACTACCATTTGGAACCATGCACTAGCTACTAAGGTTATATAAGTGTTCACGTAGGCTTATGTGAAATAAAAATATTTAGAATTTTTGATTTTTAATGCGCGCGTGGCACACTATACGTCGTCGATGAGCCTGATCCTTAGCGGATAGACAAACGACGACAACGAGCTGCCCATTGCTCGTCAACCGCAAGCCTGCGCCTACAGTGGTTCAGAAAAATGCTAACAAAGAAGATCCTTGGTTTTTTATTTCACATAGGCCTACATGGGCACTTATAAAACGTCAGAAGCTAGTGAACGGTTCCAAATTGGTCGTTCCTATGGAGAAGAACCGGCAAGAAACTCCATGATTACTCTAAATTGTTGTTCTTACAATATTTCCATATTACAGTATAAGTAGATATAATGTAAGGACAGTGTAGACCGGTCAATATTGTACTAAAAGTACAATAAAATATTAATAACAAAAAGTGAGTCGTAATAGGAAGTAACCTAAGAATTCACGAAGTCTACAGTGTTCTGACATACACATTATAAAAAAGAGGCTATATAAAAAAAGCAAGAAAAATAAATAATTACAATTATCAATAAATGAGACGTTAACAAAATAAATTACTAACGAATTTATGGTGGTTGGGGTCTAATAATATAAAAAAATATTGCATAAGTAATGTGTTAGAAATAAAAAGAAAAAGTATATACTACAACAAATGTGGAGCAGTTTACACAATATTATGAGTTACCAGGGAGCATTATTATTCAGTTTAGCAACATGTGCAGAAGCACTCATTGCTAAACAAGCGTGTCTTCGACATAGTCTTTAACCTTGTAATACACTTTTTTAGTTAGGACACACTTAATATGGGTTTTGAACTTTCCCTCGCTAATTTCAGTCACCGCTTTTGGCAGCTTGTTATAAAAGCGTATGCTGTTTACTAAAAAATATCTGCTGGTCTTAGCTAATCTCCATTTGGGTAATACAATTTCGTGTTTACTACACGTGTTTATGTTATGAAAATCGCTTCTAATTTTGAAGAGTCCTAGGTTTTTACGAACATACAAAATACTTTCTAAGATATAAAGAGAAGGCAAAGAGACAAGATTGTACTTCAAATTAAACTGCTAGTCAATAAACCTTGCTACTAGGTTGTGTCTATGCAAAACGTCACTAACGAAATAACAAAATTCATGAACTGCAGGATGGTGAGAATTTTGAGATCTAGATGTAGATTCTCATTTCCCCGAAGATTTTCTGGAAGAATCGGTTTTGGTGATTCGACATAGCACTGTGTTCGTTGTCCAATTATCAACGTAGATCATCCTTTGTTTCTCAAAGAAACGATAGATGGATTGTGTGAACAGTGATATGAAAGAAAAGGAAGTTAGTGATAGCATGACGGTTGATAGGATAGAATAGAAGAAAAAAACGTGTTGCGCCGACCCCAAATAAAATGGGACAAGGGCAGGAAGATGATGATCATCATTTGTTTCCCTACCACTGTTCTTTTCGCCACCGTCTAAATCTTTATCAGGTTCGCCTTTAGTAGGTATACGGGACCCCAAGTAGAGTTTGCATTATTTTTTTGTGCACAATACTTATTATTCTCAACAGTTTCGCGAAGTTTCAAGGTTAAAAAATAAATACTTTCAAAAATTAAAAATATCAAACTTTGCTAAATTAACCTCTAATCTATATATATAAAATGCTTTGTCCTGAATGACTGACGGATCAACGCACAGCCTAAACCGCTGATCGTAAAGACTTGAAACTTGGGTATATTCTTTGTTTGACGTAGGCATTCGATAAGAAAGGATTTTTCGAAATTCTACCCCAAAGGTGGTGTAAAAGGGCGGCAAAGTTTGAATGCATAAGCATAAGCATAATCAGCCTTTCAATGTTCCCACTGCTGGGACTCAGGCCTCCTCTCTAGGAGAGGGAATGAGCCGTAATCTACCACGCGGGCCCAGTGCGGGTTAAGTTTGAATGGGACAATGTTATTTCTTGGGCCAATCTACTTCAAATTTTGCATGAATATTAAGAAGAAAACAAGTTATGTATTTAAATGAAATTCATCCCCTAACGGGTTAAAAAGAGGTAGAAAGTTATTTTGGGGGTGATTTGCTTCGAAGTTGATATCAATTCTCTTTAGTGCTTTTGATTTAAATTACATTTTATTTTGACACATGTTTGAAAACTCAAATGGCAAACAGATGATTTTGCTAAAACCCTTCTACATGCGGAATTGCTTTCATAATTTTTACGAAAACAAAAAAATAAACTTACTGTGTTTTTAAAAATGGGAGCAGGTTAATATCAATGGGAAATTAATAAACCTTACTATTTTACCAATAGTTAGGGAAGGCGAATGCCTTTTCCGTATGCTTTCTTATTTGTTGTACAGCACACAAGAACGCTCAATGGATATTCGTAAAGTAATTGTGTGGCATGTGACGCACAATTGGAATGAATTTGCTGTAATGTCTCATGAACGTGCCATAACAACACAAAAGAAGAGTGTATATTAGATATGTTACAAAACCCTACATTAGGTGGTTTATGCGAGTTAACTGCAGCCGATCAGCCGATCAGCCGATCAAATATACCCATTTGTATTTGAAGTGTATCGAAATGGCAACCTGTATATCAAATTTAGTACAGAAGACCAACCTATCAAAAGGTTACGTTTTTCACAAGATCTTTCTAATGGTCAATTTGATGCCTACGCTGACACCGATAGTGATAGTAACGCTGATGCATCTTCATTTATTTCTACACGAGGTCAGCGGTCCATCATTCTTCGATGAATTTAAACTTTTCAATTAGCTTGCATGAAACTTTGCTTGCTAGAGGACAACAAACATTGGGATTCTGCCCTAGAGGAAGCAGCTTTATGCGAGTCGCTATTTAAAATGCATGATTGTTCTCGAGGAGAGTCTGTATTTATTCCTAGGATTTCCCTAACACCATCAAATTACCCCTTCAAATTCAAGACAGTGCAGTTTCCCATCAAAGTCCGCTTCACAATAACCATAAACAAAGGTCAAGGTCAAACTCACAAGGTAGCGGGAGTAGACTTGAGGGAAAGCTGCTTCTCCCACGGCCAGTTGTATGTGGCATGCCCCAGAGAAAGCGCACAGAGTAGCCTGGTGATTCTAGCACCCGAAGGAAAAACAAAAAATATTGCTCACAAAAAAGACTGTGGTAGGTATTAGTATTATTTCGATTTCATAAAAGATAGAAGAAAGAAGAAGATTGAAGATTACAAAATTATTAACGTAGAAAAAAGCAACTAAAAATCCTATTGGAAACATTTTCGACTTTTATGGTCGTGGTGGCGAGTCAGTGGTGGACGTTCGCCAGTCCTGCTCTGTCACCGCGTGTTGTCTACTGGCGCATCATGGAGGGGGTGGAGACGTACTCAGACCACCGTTACATCCGGTTTGAAAGCTGGGCCGGGAGCTCCTCCTGGAAGCCGCGACGGTACAGGCCTGGGTGCAAGCACCGGACAGGCGTGTCGACATCGACGTCGAGGCAGAGTGGTTCCGGGAGGCCATGTCGCAAATCTGTGACGTGGCAATGCCCCGAGTCCGGCCAGGACGTGCCCGGCGCCAGGTGTACTGGTGGTCGCCGGAGATCGCGGCACTGCAATGCGTGCAATTCCGAGCGACGCCGCCGCCGGTACGCCAGACACTGCAGTCGCCACATCCACCCGCCGGATGTGGAGGCCAGAGAGGCGGAGCTGTACGAGGGGTACAGAGTGGCAAAGCGCACCCTCCGGGCGGAAATAAAACGGGCCAAGTTTGGCCCAAGTTTAAGTGTGGAGACTCTGAACAGAGACCCGTGGGGACGCCCGTACAAGGTGGTGCCGGAAAAACACTCCGCCCCTGGGCTCCCCCACTCACGCAGAGTCTCCGGCCCCAGATTGTAGAGGGTGTAATAAGCACTCCCCCCCGCCCATGGCTCCGCTACCAGCAGTGTCTGACGCGGACCACGATGGCGATGACGACGAAAATGCTCCAGAGGTTACTGAGGTAGAGATAAGTGTGGCGGTACGAAGGCTGAGTGCCAAGAATACCACCCCAGGACCCGACCGGCTTGCCTGGTAAAGCCTGGGTCCTGGCCATGGAGGCTCTCGGATCTCGATTAAGAGGGCTCTTCAGCGCATGCATGGAGAGGGGCCAGTTCCCACTTCGCTGGAAGACGGGGAAACTGGTCCTTATCGCGAAACCGGGGCGCCCTGCGGACTCTCCATCCGCGTACCGACCCATTGTGCTGCTCGACGAGGTGGGAGAGCTCTTTGAAGGAGTAATTGCAGACCGCCTCGTAGCGCACCTAACACGGGTGGGGCCGGATCTGGCTGACGGCCAGTTCGGCTTTCGCAGGAGACACTCCACGGTGGACGCCATCATGCGCGGGCGAGCTCTCACGATGGGGGATGCGGTGTTCCGGGGCAGGTGCGTCGTGGCGGTGTCTTTGGAAATCCCCAACGTCTTCAACTCCAGGGCAGGCCCTGGAGTAGCATTAGGAGGGCACTCCGGTATCACTGGGTGCCTGACTACCTCTGTCACGTGATCGAGGGCTACCTGTCGGACAGGTACATCATCTACTCTGGTCACCAGGGAGAGTGGAAACGGCGAGAGATGTCGTGCGGTGTTCCGCAGGGATCGATACTAAGACCACCCTTGTGGAACACCGGCTACGACTACGTGCTGCGCGGCGACCTCCCTGACGGGGTCAGCGTGGTCTGCTACGCAGACGACACGCTGGTCCTAGCGCAGGGGGACTCATACCAGGCGGCGGTCGAATTAGCGACATGCGGGGTTGCGATAGTCGTTGATAGGGTCCAGCAGTTGGGACTCGAGGTGGCGCTGCACAAGTCTGAGGCCATGTGTTTTCACGGCCCTCGGAGCGCGCCGCTTTGGCGTTCCCAACTAACGGTAGGAGGAGTTCACATCGGCGTCGGGTCGACAATGAAGTACCTGGGACTCGTCCTCGACTGCCGGTGGAATTTCGAGAAACACTACCGACGTCTGGCTCCCAAACTGAATCGGACTGGGGCTGCCCTCAAGGGGCTCCTGCCCAACTTCGGGGATCCAGACGCCTCCTGCCGGAGGCTCTACGCAGGCATCGTCCGGTCCATGGCCCTTTATGGGGCGCCGGTGTGGGCGCCGTCACTGCGAAAGCGACCGGCGGTCCAGCTGAACGCGTGCCAGAGGGTCATGGCCATACGGATGATGCGGGAGATACCGGACGATTTCCCGCGAAGCGGCGAGCCTCCTTGCTGCCCAGCCACCATGGGATCTGGAAGCAACAGGCCTTGCACATATGCCCGATCTGCGCATGTTGATGCAACGCCGGGGCAAAACTCCACTGCCGCGACAAGTCGCGGCATGGCGGGCAGAGTTCTGGCGGGGTCTCATGGTGGAATGGCGACAGCAACTATCGCAACCCAGTGCTGTGTACGCCATAATCATGGCGGTAAGTCCCCTCTTTGAGGAGTGACTGGAAAGGCAACACGGCGTCCTTACCTTCCGCATGGTAAGTTCGGGAGGTTCCTGCACCAGATCCGTGCGGAAGAAACGCCCGGGTGTCACCATTGCGTAGACCGCCCGGAGGACACGGTGGAACACACAGTAGAGGTGTGCCCCGCTTGGACAGAGCAACGCCGTGTCCTCTTGGGGGCAATCGGCATCTCGACGACTTGGGCTCGGTCCGGACGGTTACCGGACGGTCGGACGGCAAGCTACCCATTGCTCGCCGTCCGCAAGCCTGCGCCCACGGTGGCCGGAAATCGGGATCGGAATGTGATCGATTTGATTACTTTCCACGTTGCTTTCGGATTGTTATTAGCTTTTAGTAATTCTGTTTTCTCATAGACGGGTCTATGAATATCATTGTGAGACACACTGACCCGTCTGTGCATTCTGTCACGATTGCGTGGACATCTTATAATATATTCTTATTATATCTGAGGCCAATCTATCAAGGTATACGGATGAAACTTTATGGCCTAAAGGTGTCATATTTCAACGGTTTATGAACTTTAAACAAAGAAAAATAAACGGTGTACAACCTGCTGATGCCGACAGCCTAAACAGAATAAGTAATTGATAGTCTTTATCGATTTTCTACTTTCAATTGTATAAATGTAAAATGTTCCATTGATGACGTCAGGGACCAGTGTCGTACGTGCGACTTGGTTTATCTCCAGGAAACTTGATTGCAGCCACATGACATACTCTGCATTGGTACAATCGATAGCGGGTTCGGATACACTGCGACGTCTGCGGTTTATACGGATTGTTTAAGTGAGATAAGTGCAATCGTTGACGAGCATGGAATTGAATCTGTTTTTAATTTGGGCGACTTCAACGCGGATCCGGGTGAATTGGTTTTCAGTGAACTTATGAATATTTGTAAAGACCAACAATAGTTATGTATAGACATAGATATTCTAAGGTTGAACGCGGGTACTTTTACTTTTGTAAGCTATTTAGGGCGTACTTTACATCGCTCTACTCGTGCAGTCTGTGGGCTGACTACTCGGCTAGAAGCTATAATGCCATCCGCGTCCAGTATAATAATACATTCAGGGCGGTGATGGGGCTGCCCTGTTACTGCAGTGCCTCTGGTATGTTTACGGAGGCGGGCACTGACTGCTTTAACACAATTATGCGCAAGCGCGCAACATCCTTGGCGAGCAGAGTGCGGGCTAGCTCCAACATTGTTCTGGCGATGATTTCTACTAGACTGGATTGTCTTTTCATCCGGCATTGTTCAAGTAGACATATTTCGTTAACAATGCCAGGAAGAAAATATTAAGTTTTATTTAATTTAATTTAGCTGTTGTTTAATTTATGGAATTTTTATTTTTTATTTATTTTACCCGTTTTTATTTGACTGATTTGAAAGTGGATTTTTTAATTTAAGTCGGCCACATCATTACCATCAGGTGAGATAGTGGTCAAACGCGAGCCTTATGGTAATTATGTCATGAAAATAAAAATAAATGATTTTAATCTATTTTATTTGATTTCAATTTATTTTATTTTATTGTAATTTATGGACATTGTCTTTATAGTCCAGGAGCCACCAATCCTGAAAGCTCCGTGATCACGGATTCTAATATTTTTAATAAAAAATAAAAGTTAACGTTTAGACAAACAAGATTTGCTTGGTCGGCGTGGATTTGATTAGCCGGAAATATTTTAATAAAATTATTTATTATTAAATTTTCCATAATTTTTTTCCGTCATCACGGATTTTGATCAAACTTATATAGAATTGTGTGAAATATTATGTTTAACAAGAAAAAATCCGGCCGACCAATGATTTTTAGCCGGAAAGGTCACGCATACCTATTTGAATGGTGTGATAAGGGGTAAAATTTATCCATTATCACGGAAACCTTTTTTTTTTTTAATTTACGCGTTTTAATGTTACATTTATAATTATCTTGGTATGCGTGCTTACAAACTGCCGAAAGCATCGCGCATACCAAATTTTATTGTGTGACTGAGGATCATACTGTTATAGGTTTTACTTACTTGATGACATTTCTTTTAGAGTCTTTCTTCTACCTCGGTCTTTTCCTTAAGTTTTTAACTATTTATTATACTAATTAATATGGAAAAAAGGAAATACAGGAAAATTTTCATTTGGGTTGATTATACAATAAATGAAGGTTGATACAAAAAATATGTTCAATTTAAGTTTATTAATCAATAATCATCTACATCATTATCATCAAAATTATCATTTCTCTCTTCTTCTGATTCTTCGCTTGCTTCCTCATTCTGTTGGCAACTTAATATTTCCTCAACCTTTAACGGTGCCGATGGGCCAATGTACCACAATGGTTCGAGTTTACTGGATTCATTTACTTGCCATCCACATTCTGTTGGATCATATAATGTACAAATAGGTTCAGTAGCATTTTAGCACATTGCGTTTACAAAAATGGTGCGTAATATTTTTTGCGTTAAAGTTTTCCAGCATGGTGGAATATTATTTGAATTGAAATTTATCATACCTTTGTAAAATGTTTCTTTGTCGGTTGTACTAAAAAAGTTTTAAAAATAATTCAAATCTTGCTACATTAACATCATTATTTTTTACGTTAAACATTTCATTTGTAAATCTTTGGACTAAATCTGTCTTTTCTTTATCATTTATGTCTTCCGGATTTGTCAAATGCTTGAACATGTTCTGATATTCTTCATTTTCTAACAGGAGGTTGTAGGCTTTAATTTTTCCTTTACGAACAAAAGCTGCTGTATAATCACAACCTGTAAAAGCATGGAAGCCCGGTAGAGCTCGACAGACTGATGAACCTAGCTTTTCTGCAAGTTGTGTACAATTTACGTAATTTATTTCGTTATTGGTTTTGGTTGTGATCCATACTTCTTGCTCTTTGAATTTATGTATGTTTCCGAGACAAATAATTAACACGTCAGTATCTAATGATTTTATGAGGATGTTTTGTTGAGGCGAACATTTGTTTAAGTGGAAAAAAATCTTGTATCAGCTTCTTCATTTCTTGTACCAAAAATCTGCCTCACTCACTCTTTACAGAAATATAGAAACTGTTAAAAAGCAGAGTTAAAATTTGGTATGCGCGATGCTTTCGGCAGTTTGTAAGCACGCATACCAAGATAATTATAAATGTGACATTAAAACGCGTAAATTAAAAAAAAAAGAAAATTTTTCCGTGATAATGGATAAATTTTACCCCTTATCACACCATTCAAATAGGTATGCGTGACCTTTCCGGCTAAAAATCATTGGTCGGCCGGATTTTTTCTTGTTAAACATAATATTTCACACAATTCTATATAAGTTTGATCAAAATCCGTGATGACGGAAAAAAATTATGGAAAATTTAATAATAAATAATTTTATTAAAATATTTCCGGCTAATCAAATCCACGCCGACCAAGCAAATCTTGTACGTCTAAACATTAACTTTTATTTTTTATTAAAAATATTAGAATCCGTGATCACGGAGCTTTTAGGATTGGTGGCTCCTCGCCTATTATAATGTAAATGTATTTAATTAGGTTTCATTTTGATATTATTTTATTTGATTTTAATGTATTGATTGCACAGTAATATGTTTGTATTCTATAAATGGGTATATTTGACCGGAACAAAAATTATTATTATTAAGCCAGGAGTCATCCATGATTTAATAACTGTTTTCCTATTAGAGACGCGTACATTTTTATTATTTTTTGTTATAACAGTTTGTAAATTGCCGATTAAAAGATTGGTTGCAATGTTTGGGTCCATAGTATTTTGGTGTCCTGAAATACAGGCTTGCAGCCTAGTTTAGGCACCAGTCTTCCACAATAATAAATCACTTGTAACTACATTTTAAGAATTTGGTGCATTGTAAAATATTGTGGTGAGAAAAATAAACATTTATTATTATTATTCACTTTATTTGTTTAATATACCTCTAAATTACATTTTTAAATATTTTTTAACAAGATCATACAAAAAAAAACATTTAAAAATATAAAAAAATAGTAATCCGCCGGTGTCGGGAGCAGGGTCCAAGCTACCGGTGGTTAGGGCTCCAGAGTCAGGAACCTCCTCACAATGCGAGCCGTCTCGAGAAGTACTGCCTTCTGTATCAGGCCCTTGATCCAACTGCGTAACGACAGCTTCGACAGATGGTCGTCGAAACTTTTGGCTATAAGGCCATTGGCGGTCACGACAATCGGCACAATGATAGCCGAGTCTACATTCCACATGTCGACAACCTCGTGTGCTAAGTCGAGATATTTGATTTGTTTCTCTTTCTCAGCTTTCACGAGATTCTCCTCATGCTGGATGGTGACGTCGATTATCATTGCGCGGCGCGCTAATCGGTCTATCACCACTATATCCGGCTTATTGGCTACAATAATCCGGTCAGTAATGATAGACCGATCCCAGTACAACGTGACATGGTTATTTTCGAGAACTGGGTCGGGCACTTACTTGTAATACGGTACCTCAGAATCCACTAGGTTGTACTTCAAAGCAAGTTGCTGGTGAATAATCCTGGCTACTTGGTTATGTCTGTGTAAATACTCGCCGTTAGCTAAACGAGAACAACCAGAAATAATATGTCTGATGGATTCACCCGGACGGTGGCATGCCCGACACACGTCAACCATCCCATCCTTCATTTTATATTTCCGGTAGTTATTCGACAAGATGACTTCGTCCGTAATTGCACAGACAAAACCTTCAGTTTCCTCGAAAAGGTTGCTGAAACGTAGCCAGGCTACGGACGCTAGTTTGTCTACATCGGGTCCATGCAGGGCCCTGAAAAAGCGTCCGTGAAGTTCCTTACTCTGCCATACTTCCTTGCGATCGTTAGTGTCAAGTACTACAGGTTTGCGCCAGTTCTCGTTAGCCAAGGAAAGCGGGGTGAGTCCCTTGTCCACTGCCACTACATCACGATGCATACTCACGTCGGCGGCTAGGAAATATTCCCTGAGACTGCATACCTCGCGATTGTGCAGGGTCTTAGCATTTAAAAAGCCTCGACCCCCACACTTCCGCGGGATATTCAGTCTCATCACCGACGACCGTGGGTGATGCATTCGGTTTGCAGTAAGCAGTGTACGAACCCGCCTATCCAGGGCGTCCAGTTCTGTTTGAGTCCATTTAAGTACGCCGAAAGAGTACATCAATACCGGCATGACCCAACCGTTGAAGGCGCGCACCTTGTTTCCGCCTGAAAGAAGGCTATTGAATACCTTCTTCAGGCGTCCAAAGAAGCGCTCCCTCAACGATTGCTTCATGTCAGTGGCATTGATACCTAAAGCTTCCGACATACCCAAATACTTATAGGTTTCAGTTGGAGAGAGGGATCTCAGGTTTATGGAGTACGAGAGCTGAGTACCCACGGACTCCACAATCTCCCCTCGCTTTACATGCATGACCGCACATTTGTCCACACCAAACTCCATCCTGATGGCACTACTGAAGGTTTCAGTTACCTTCAGTAGCTCCATCAGTTGAAGCTTGTTAGGGCAAAAAGTTTCAAGTCATCCATGTAAAAAAGGTGAGATATAACCTGACCACCTCTCTTCAACCGATAGCTTAGGCCTGAATTCTCAAGCAGTGTGCTAAGAGGATTCAAGGCTAGGCAAAACCAAAGTGGACTCAAACTATCACCCTGGAATATTCCCCGCTCGATTCTCACCGGTTCGCTGTTCCTCTGAATATGTCGACATCCTGGATAGCGAAGGACCGTCCTCCATTGCCTCATACACGACATCAAGAAGGTGCGTAGTATTGCATTAATTTTGTACAATTCTAGCACCCTTATGAGCCATGTATGAGGAACAGAGTCGTATGCCTTCTTATAATCTATCCAACATGTCGACAGATCCTTTCGGGAGCGCCGAACCTGTTGGCTAATGGCCATATCGATGAGGAGTAGCTCCTTAGTACCGCGGGACCCTTTCCTACATCCGTTCTGAGAGGCAGACATGATTGAATTATTGTCTATATGGTTGTTAATCTTACCTCTCAAAATGGATGTAAGAACTTTATAGACCGTAGGTAAGCACGTTATCGGTCTATAATTTTTAAGTTCCACGGTACTACATGATTTGTGGAGCAGGTGGGTAACTCCTGTTGTAAGGAACTCGGGTAGCGAACCAGACTCCAAGGCAGCCTGATACTGAGATGCCAAACGAGCATGCGATCTTTGTAGCCACTTTATCCAAAAATTGTGCAGTCCGTCCGGCCCTGGAGATTTCCAATTAGGCAACGGACGAACTGCACTTGCTACGTCTTGGGGGCTGATCGTAATTGCCCCCATTTCTGTTATTGAATCGCACGCTCGCTCGACCTCCCGAGTCCAACTACCTTCGGTGTGACTGACAGGCACCGACCAGATGCTGCGCCAGAATGAACACATGGCGTCATCATCCGGCAGGCGCGTGTCAGTCACACCTTGGTCCGGCCGCTCCCAAGCCCTATATACCCACCTTTCATTACTCCGGAATGTGCTATTCTGGGCGTACCGCTCCACTCGCCGCTTATACCTTCTGATTCGATTTGCCCATGCATACACCTTCTGCTTCAGGAAGTCGATGCGCTCTGTGACACGGAATATATAATCTTGGGGGCTGATATCAGTCCCCAGAAATGCCCGTCTCACAAAGCGCATCACTCTTGTGCGGGTGTTACCCTCCCTGAAGCAGATTAGTTTGCCGATGAGTGCTCTGGCTTCACCAATACGACGCTCGATTCTGCACTGCCAAGCCGGCACGGCTGATTTCGGTCGTGTAGCTACGTCACTATTTGGAAATTTGACGTGAGCTACACGACATGCCGCTACAGCTGCGCAGTACATTATCGAGTGTGTATTGGTGAGATCTTCGCAGTCGTCAAAATAATTTGACAACTGCAAATCCAGAGCAACCACCAGCGCCTTATTCTTGTTATGCATGGGCAAACGAGGTAAGCGCGGCCTAAGTTCTAACGACATGTTTCGATATTCCCGAATAGCACACTCCAAAGCACTCCTCAATTCGTTATTGCACTGGCTACTTACTTGTGTAACCGTGTCAGTACTCTCTTCGTCAGCGTGGTTGGTAAGATGGTTGGACGGTGGTACTATTACTGGTACCACAGTCTGCGACGAAGGGGCAATGGCATGGCTACCCATTTCCGTTCGGAGGCGATCAAGTACAGTGTCGTCCAACATATGATTACGCTGGATAACCCGCACCTGATCCGACAGTCGTTGTGCCGAAACGTTGACGGCTGGCTCAAGCACCTGAAACAATGAGAGCAACCGAACACGGTGCGCGGTCAGGTTGTTTCCTTCCTCTGTAGCCCCATAGTATGAGCGCATGACGTTCTCATTGATGGATTGTGTCCATCGCATGCGCTGCACACTTCCGCCGGGAGCTGGGACCCTATCAGAGGCCGGTGGGCCTCGAGATCCTAAGCCACTCGGCGGCCGGCGTCCTCTCCGTCGACGCGCAGGTGGTGGTGACGTGGGCGGAGAGAAGTACTCGTCGCTGGAGCTCGACGCAACTGCCACGGCCGGTGTCACAGCATTCACGGTGGGGCTGGATGCCGGCGGCAGCGAGGCGGAGCTGAGCGACGAGGCCGGAGGTGGTAGGCAAGGCGAGCTGCAGCTCTTGTCAACATTTTTGGTGTTTTTTCAGCTTCAAGTTTTCATGGTTTCCGATAAATTATTTGGTCGTTATAGTATGATGATGTATAGATGGTTATATAATAGTTAATTTTTTTCGTTTTATTTTCATTATTTCGGGTTGTTTTGAGATTTTTTTGATTATTTATCGTAAAAATGTGACGAGAAATTATTATTATTATTATTATAGTATAAAGAATAGGAGTAAAATTATGATTACATATTTCATTTTTAATGGCCTCATAGTCATTGTTATATTGGAGTCTGGTGTTTTTTGAAGGGATCTCGCTGATTTGATGAAGATGATCAGTAATATGGGTACCACAATAATCCGTCAAGGAGATTTAGTTTTATCATAACATGGTCCAGACAATTATTTCAGCTTGTCGGAAGAGTGAGGGCCGGCAATAAGCCATAAGGCGCTACCAATGTTAAATAGTCATCTGAATGGCGATCAGTTTCAAGATATGGAACAGAACTCCTCATAGGATCAAAGCAGAAATGTCGTAAGAAATAAAATGGCTTTGTTTATACGTGTAGTCGATGACTGACTTTTCAGTCAGTCATCGACTACACGTGTGAACGTGAACGTAGAAGGGGAGAGGATATATCAAACTGATCTGATAAAGAAGCTGGAAGGTAGACACCGGAAGTCTGTAATAAATTAATGTAACCTAACCGAGTTTGGGTGCACTCTGGCTATAAGGTACCATCGAGCCAATCTAATGCTGATTAGCTGAGGGGTACTATTTATTTATGCTACGACAACTAAAAAGTGTAAAAAAAACATTTAAAAAAATACAACCGACTTTATTACATACAGACTTATATTTAAGTTGGTTGTATTTTTTTGTCACTGCTAAAGGGCTGAAAAGTTTATTTGACATCACTTCAAGCGCAGTATACATGAGGTATTAAGTTTTTTTATATTCTGGTTGTATCAGCAATCAGCATTAGCTATAAGCAGATTCGCTGTATGTAATGGCAGTTGGGAGTGAGAGGAGTGAGAGGAGTATGCCCTCCAGTGCAGACATCTCCTCTTACTTGGCTATATCTATTTATATAGCTGTAATGTCTTTTCGCTTTTTTAGCCATTTAGTGTAGCTTCTGGTTGCCAGGTTAGCAGCCAATTGGTTAGGATAATTTCCCAGCTTACCCAGGTATGTCGTAGCAGTTTGGAGAATTTCTTTCTTCACAGTACTCATTTCAAGATGGTGGTGTATTTTCGTGTTCGTGATAAACCATAGGAGATTGCACAGGTTTCTCAGTATCATATTTTGTATTAGTTGTAGTATAATTATATTAGAGTCACTGGCGCTGCCCCAGAGTTGTATACTATACATCCAGACAGGTTTCAAGACGCTTTTGTAGATTAGCAATTTGTTGTCGATAGATAGTTTGCTGTTATGGCCCAGAATCCAAGATAAGTGGTTATAGCGGAATTCAAGCTCTTATCTTTTTGTTTTGATATGGTGCCTCCATGTCAAGCGTCGATCCAGGTGTAAACCATGCCTCAGTGTAAAAGTAACATGCACAGACTTTGTAGAGCTACTAGCCTTTATCTCCATTTTTGGAGTCACTTGGTTACGTCTTTCAGATTTCTTTGCAGTTTCTGCGTTGCTATCAACAGGGTTTTTGTTGCTTGTCAAGATAGTAGTATCGTCGGCGGATGTGGCTGTAGTGACAATTTGTTCTCTTGGCAAGTGCAACGTGTATATGATGAACAATTCAGGTCAAAAGATAAACCCTTGTGGTACACCGGCCTCTATTAGGTAAAAGTCAGACGTAGACATAGTTTCCTTCAATAAGAAAAGTCTCGAGAGGTAAGACTTGAGCAACAAGTAGTAGCTGTGAGACAGGTTATTCTTGATTTTGCTAAGGAGGCCCTTATGCTAGACCCTGTCAAAAGCCTGTTGGACATCAAAGAAGTCAGAGGCAGAGCAATACTCTTTCTCCTCCAAAGACTTTCTGAGGTATTAATGATTAAAAAATAGTATGCTTATACTAATTAGATATTTCTTCCCCGAGTCAAATTCAATTCTTGATAAGAATATGTGGGAGGCTGAATGTGTGTATGAATTTGAATGTTTGTTTAGGTTAGGCTTACAGATATGAAAAGATTTATAAAGAGACAAATATGAAAACAGCAAGCAAAACATTATTACAAATATTTTAGGTAGATAACCAAGATTAATCATTAGTAATTTATTATGAAAGAGACTATCCAAGTCTGTTTCGTTTTTTTTTTTTATAATGACGTGCCACTCGCCATCCATTTTTCGTAGCAGAACTTGTTTGTTTTGTTTGTAAAACCGTTAGCAAAATAAAGATATTTTGATTTAAATTATATTTCATTCGAGTACCCAAGTCAGTACCCACATCTACCAAGAACTATATATATTATATATCTATAATAACTTATGTCAGATCGTGATGAAGACCCGATGGTTCGCATCTCGTTCACCCACGATGTGACATCAGAATTGAAGAACACTCCTGCTGAAAAATCTGAAGAAGTATTACAGAATAGAGCCATGATGTGTGCGACGAGAATTTACTTCATACGCTGCTGGCTAGTCAAAACCAAAATATGATGTCCCTGATAGAAGGCCGACGTACCAAGCATATTTATTTGCCTGAATTTGACCTGGATAAGCCGAATGTAGATGTACGTACCTGGTATACTACAGCCGATATGTGCCTCGATAAACATCTTGGGCAAGGAAACCAATGTCAGACTTGACAAATTGAATGTTGACTTCAGAGTCAAGTTCTACGAGAGCAGCGTTCGGACATTATCAGTTTCCGATGCCATGAAGCAACAATGGAGGTACCGGCGCGGCTTGAGGCCCGAGCAGTTTTGGACAAGCGCCTGTGACAACGGTGCGCAACGAGACCCGTTTTGAAGTTTATTGTGTTAGCAATTCTAGCGGTATGCTGATGAACCTATTGAGTCATATCCATTTTATTATGATTCTGAAGTTCATTGCTCACTCACCAAAGATTGTGTTGATTGTGTGAGGTTATGATTTACGATTATCATACCCTCAGATAAAATTTGTAGAGTACCATGGCCGACACCTGACAAATTTACAATGTTATTTACACGCTTACCACTAAGTGTATAAAATTGTAGGAACTTCTCAGGAATTTTGGAATTTAAAAAATCAGGATCGTAGTTTGCAGTGTACCAGTTTAATTTTTCCAGTCATGACATTCAAAACCATGGAGGTCGTTAATAGTTAACGCCTGATAAAAATGTTATAGCTAAAACTTATAAGTAATTTAATTATTGCAAACTTAAATAACTAGTAGTGCAGACTGACTCTGAAAGACTCCTTTTGCGACTGAATAATAATAAAGTTTAGCGCATCTTGTAATTTCTGAGTACTAAAATAAGATGTATTTTTTGTTGAACGTCCTTTGCAAGTATTAATAAAACGGAAAACATAACAAATAGAACGCTGTAATCGATTCAAATTGGAAAATCGATTAAACTTGATTATTCCGTTAAATCCTCGTAAATCTTCAGTAGCATGATGATCTTGGGCTAAATTATCTAAATTAGTAGTTTTAATGTCTGGTAAGGTTTTTGTATTTATAGCAGTGGGTGGCCATGTAGTACTATCGTGTTTTAAGAAGCATGGGCCAAACCACCACAAATCCAATAATTGCATAGCGGTAGGTTCCACTCCGCGAGTTATTAAATCGGCTGGATTGTCGTGGGTCGACACATGTCTCCAGGTACATGTACCGGATGTTTCTAACACTTCGGCAACTCGGTTACGAACGAAAGTGTTTAATTTTATTGGCAACATTTTCAATCAACCCAACACTATCATGGAATCGGTCCAAAAAACAATACTAGACGGTTTAATGTGAAGAGAATTTGCAACCTTTTGATATAAGCTTACGCCAAGCACAGCAGCACCGAGCTCCAATCGCGGTATAGTTAGAGGTTTTATAGGAGTGACACGACTTTTGGCTGTCAATAATTGCACGTCGACGTCACCCTGCTCATTGATACTGCGAATATACAAACAAGCGCCATATGCTTGCTCCGAAGCGTCGGTAAAAATGTGAAATTCGAACTGTTTGTAAGCGTCACAGAGAACGCGACGTGAAACCCGTAAATTGTGAATGCAAGGTTGATTATGTTTGATTTGATTATGTTTGCCCATATTGTTGCAATATCAGATGATAACTGATCGTCCCATTTTAAATTATCTAGCCAAAGTTTTTGAAGCAACATCTTCATACTTACGACACACGGTGCTAACAACCCTAAAGGATCGATATTCGTGCAATTACTGCTGACATGCCACGCTTAGTGGAAAGCTTTATAGGGAAAATAAGATCATCTGTGTCTGTTCGCCAACTAAGACCTAGTGTTTTACTACAGACATCACCTTCCTTGTGGAACTCGAAACAAGATTCGTCAGGCGGTTCTGAAATTAAAGTGGGCTCGTTCGATTTCCACTTCCTTAATGGCATGCAAGCAGAAGCAAGAGCATCAGTCACCTTATGACGCAACATGAGAGCTTCCTCATACACGTCTTCACCGGTCAACAGGTCGTCTTCATAAAAATCATGAAGTATGACTTCAGCGACCCTTTGATCCTGGCATTCCAGACCTATTTGTTTGATGCACCTAGTCGCGAGAAAAGGTGCACTACCCGTACCGTATGTTACTGTATTTAATTGATACGTTTTCAGAGTACTAGTAACATCATCACGCCAAATTATTTGCTGCAGGTGCCTATCTGAAGGATCTACAGACACCTGCCTGTACATTTTCTCTACGTCAGCAGAGAGGACGTACTTATGAGTTCTAAATCTCAGAAGGATTGCAGTCAAATCGTCCTGAACGGTAGGCCTCACCATCTGTATTGCATTTAAAGAAAGTCCAGAGGTAGTGGGTGCACTAGCATTAAATACAACCCGTAATTTGGTTGTGCTACTACTTTCGCGCAGGATTCCGTGATGAGGAATAAAATATGACCGCAAATCTTCATTAATATGACACTCCGACATATGGCCTAAAGAAATGTACTCAGTCATAAAGTCTTTGTACATTTTATCAAGCGGAGGTTGGCTGAGGTTTCTGCGCTCTATTGACAGAAAGCATCGTTTTGCACGATGATATGAATCGCCTAAACTCTCCGGAGATTCCTTCAACGGAATCTTAACACTAAAACGGCCATCTGACAAACGCGTTGTGTTCTGTATAAAGTTCCTCACACATATTCTCCTCAGTCGAATAAGTCGATGCATCATGGCGAACTTCCTCCAGCTGCCAGAAACGCGTCAATTGGTTTTGGATGTCATCTAACTCATTCGAACTGGAAGAACTTTCGTAAGAATCGTTAACGAAATTACATTTAATAGAAGAAAGTTGAGATGAATTAATATTATAATTATAGCCGCCGTTAATCGGGCCACAAACTAGCCAACCTAGTCTAGTTTGATGAACTGTTGGTTTCCCATCACCTAATAAAATCTTATCAGATCCTAATAAACTCCAGAATACGTCAGCTCCTATAATCATATCAATAGAAACCGGTGTGTGGAAATATGGATCAGCTAAACGAATATTTGAGGGTATATTTACATGTACCTGTCTAGCGGGAACATTATCAGTAATTGTAGGTAAGACAAAACAAGTTAAATCATTTGAGTACGATTCGTGTAACGATTTAATGTGCACACGACACATTTTATTAACATGAGACAGAGAAATGTATATACCTTGTATCGATCTTTCGGTGTTTAAATAAGGCAACTTTAACTTGTTATATAAATTCTCCGTCATTAGACATGCCGAACTGACCTGAATCAAGAAGCGCTCGAGCGATGTGTTCCTTATTATTTACGTCATAACATCTGATTAGTGCAGTTGACAACAAAATTTTACTTGTGCTAGTCGTATGCGAGTGTGCGGAGATATTGGCTGAAAGCGCAACGTGATTGTTTGTGTCGGTAGTGGAGGATGACTCACTGCTAGTCTTATTAGTCTTCCCAGCTGATTTGCTCGAAACGGGTTTTGGTTTATAATCTGCGTTGTGAATAAGCGTATGGTGTTTGCGCTTACATATTTTGCATCCCGATTTCTTGCAATTACTGGGATAGTGACCGTGACGCAAACAGTTATAACATACCTTATAACTAGGTAGTAATGACATTATTTCGTTGACATTCAGTGATAGAAATTGTGGGCATGAATTGAGGTTATGATCACCTTTACACTTAGGACAGTTTTGTGATGAGGAACTACTGGTGTTGTCTGTCGTTAGAAATGATTTTATTTTTGTGTTGTGTTTTACGTTAATTGTGGAATGACGAGACTTTTCCAGTGTTTCTATCAAATCAGCGCGATTCCGCATAAATTCGATGAACTGATCAAAAGTGATTCTTTTCGATTTATCAATACGCCCTTTGTATTCTTCCATTCTCGGAATGTTTTTGTGTCTAGTTTTTGTCTAATAATGTAAATAAGTAGTGTGTCCCAATTGTGAACAGGTTCACCTAATGTTTTTAATGCTCGGATATTTTTGTTTACGTTATCTACGATGCCCTTTAATGCAGTTGAGGACTCCTTGGTGATTGATTCGATATTGAACAACGCTGTAACGTGATTGTCAATCAATATTCTTTCGTTATCGAATCGCTCACAAAGAAGTTCCCGTGCTATATTGTAGTTTCGAGCTGAAAACTCGATAGACTGAATGACAATAGCAGCAGACTCGGTTAATGATGACCTCAAATAATGGAATTTATTTACCTCGTCTATATCGTCATTGCCGTGAATGAGACTAGTGAAAGTATCTCGAAATTCGAGCCAGTAATCATACGAGCCTGTAAATTTAGGTAACTGTATGGTGGGCAGCAACTTGACGAACTGACGCTTACTACTAATGGTAGACTTTGCTTCCTCTTGCTCAGATTTTGAGAAGTTATTTAGTAACACTTTAGCTTGAGCCATCAAACCATAGTATTGCAATTCAATTGTAGTTCGTTCGAGTACCTCAGAATCAACGTCACACATACATTCTAACTTTAATTGAACTTCGTTAAATTCGTCATACAGATTATCTAATTTGTTGACTCGCAACTGCAACTCCATTACCTGAGACGGGTTTACCGAAGAATCTTGAAATTTATTTAAAATGTTTCAAAGACGCTTAGTCTTCCCTTATAACTGCTTCGCTTCTTTTTGAGATCTTTAATATCAGTCATTTTGAAAGGAGGATGTCGTAGACCTGAAATTATATAGTTACAATGTTAAATAACGAACTGTATGTAACAAAAATACCTAGCGTAATAATTGATGAGACTAAGCAATTATTAATTAAATTTACAATGTTGACCTTTGGTCACTGCTTATTATAATGAACTACCGTAGTTAAGTAGGTAGGTAAGGTTTACTATTCTAAAGGAATAATGTAACAACTAAATTAATTATTAATCGATATTTTAAAAAGGTTTACAAAGCAATAATTAATTAGAAAGGTTAAATTAAGAAATAATATTTGAAAATTGAAAAATTAAATAGCTAACTAATGTAGGTTAACACTAACACTACTGTACTGTATTTTAAGCACTGGTTAACTATAATTTACAAACATAATTTTACCTAACACTTTGCAAATAATACCTTGTAAATAAATTGTATAAAAATATGTAAATAATTTGTAAATATGTATAAATGATGTTACTAACCTTATTTAAGTTCTTATAATCGCTTCTTAATACCTATATTTTATATTATCTGATTTAATAATAATGAGTGTTGGGTGAATTTAATTAATATTATAATGCTTTGGCTTTAACACTTATAGTTTTATTTCACTCAATCTTGATCTTCACTTCACTTTTCTTCCAAAACGTGTTCGTCACCTCGTCACTCCGGTAATTTTCAATATAATTTCCAAAATATCCAATATTCAGCTTATTCCACTTTGCTAGTTGTAGATAATATAATATCCGGCTCGAAGGACCATGGATAAAATTGTAGGAACTTCTCAGGAATTTTGGAAATTAAAAAATCAGGATCGTAGCTTGCAGTGTACCAGTTTAATTTTGCCAGTCATGACATTCAGAAATCATGGAGGTCGTTAATAGTTAACACCTGATAAAAATGTTATAGCTAAAACTTATAAATAAATTAATTATTGCAAACTTAAATGACTAGTGGTGCAGACTGATGACGAATTGACGTGATGCGTCAACAAAATACTTATATACTATACATACTATACTATATATACTTAATACTAAAAATAAATACATAATGTATATACATATTCTTAGAGAAATTGACAGCTAAGAAGGCGATGACGTCACGCGGCAGTGATGACGCTGTCAAGTCTTAGAGGATTTGACAGCTGAGAAGGCGATGACATACGGGAAAGCGATGACGCTGTCAAGTAGAGGGGGCAACACACCATGAGTGGTGTGCGGACTTGCCTCTGCCTTTTTTCCTTGGGAGCTCGGATGCGACGGACGTGTTTTAGGCTTCATAATTTTGAATTACTTTGTTGTAACGGTTTTTGATTGTTTGTCATTTTAAATTATTAAAATACTTGTAGGTTGTTCTGAGTTTTCTTTTTAAAAACTTAAATACGCTTCTGATCCATAAGAATATATAATTAACACACTAGAGAGGAAAGATAGTGCACTTTTACTTTCGATTTGAAGAGCGAAATTGTTTGCAAATCACGAATGCTAGGCAGAAGAGAGTCCCACAACCTTACTGCATGGACAGAGAAAGAGTAGGAGTAGTAGCTGGATTTATGAGGAGGGGATTTAAGTAGGGATCTTAAGTGTGATCTGCACGGAGCGTCGCAAGGGCAACCGTAAAAGAAACGGTCCCGCAGGTAGGAAGGGTAAGATGGGTTATGTAGGATGTTGAAAAGGAGACATAAAATCCGAGTGTTTCTGCGAAGACGGATAGGGAACCACTTGAGTTCCTTGCGAAGATAAGAGACGTGATCATACTTTCGTAGACCAAAAATAAACCGAATGCATAAGTTTTGCAGTCGCTCAAGCTTGTTTAATAGCTCCTCAGTAGCATCCAAGTAGCAGGCGTCGGCATAATCTATAATCGGCTGAATGAGTGATTGGGCCAAAGAGATCTTCGTTTTCAAAGGCAAGAGAGCCTGGAGGCGTTTGAGCGAATGAAAAGAAAAGTTTACCTTTCGACTGACCTCATTGACCTGCGCACGACACGAAAGATTGGAATCAATAATAACACCCAGATCTTTTGCATTTTTGATGTAGTCGATACGGACACCATCGAGAACTAAAAGCTGCAGAGAAGAAACTACTGCTGCATTGCGAACGAACCTACTGCCTATGATCATGGCCTGCGATTTAGTTGGGTTGATCTGCAGATCAAATGACTTAGCCCAAACACTGACACAAGCCAGATCATAATTCATGGCAGCAATAGCAGAATCCGCGTCAGCCACGCTAAAATGTCGATAAAGCTGCAAGTCGTCTGCGTAAAGATGGAAACTAGAAGAGATTACTCTGGTAACAAAGTTAATGAAGATAGAAAAAAGAAGAGCAGAGAGAACGCTACCCTGAGGAACACCCTCAGTGAGACTACACCAGTCAGAGAACAACTCTTCAAGGCGGACACACTGAGAACGACCCCGAAGATATGAATTGAACCAGGCTAAAACGGAAGAAGAGAAATTGATAGATCCACTGAGTTAAAGGCGCTACTAAAGTCAAGTAATACAAGGACAGTAAGGGATTTGTTTTCCATAGCCCAGCGGATATCATCAGTTACTTTTAAAAGCGCAGTAAGAGTACTGTGACCCGCGCGAAAACCTGATTGGGAAGGAGAAATTATCGAGTTTGTCGGTGAGAAAAGAGATGCGTTTATGAACTAAGTGCTCAAGACTTCAGAAAGAATTGGGAGAATAGAAATAGGTCTAAAATGGGTTAATGATGTGGGATTGTTAATTTTAGGTAAAGGAATAATATAAGCCTGTTTCCAGACTGACGGAAAGGAGCATGAGGTAAAAGAGTGATTGAAGATATGCGTGAGAACAGGAAGTAATGAAGGAAGGATGAGAGTAATCATTCTAGAGCATAACTTGTCATAGCCAACCGCAAAAGAAGTAATGGCGAGAAGAGATTTCTTAACGTCATTCTCAGTTACATTGCTAAAGTCAAACTGGGGATACTGTCGCAAAGGCAAACTGGAAAGATAATTCAGAGTCGTATCTTTGATACAAGGATCAAGAGAAAAGGAAAGGCGAGAGAAACGCTTGTTGAGATCATCGAGGTTCACATCCTTACACTGGTTGGTTGGTGATTTGTCTATGCCAACCGACTTAAGAAATTTCCATATGTCGGAAGAACTACGATTATAGAGTTGTTCGTGGAAATAACGTCTCTTAGCAACTTGATACAGACGCCTGCAGCAGTTACGTAGCTAAACGAAATAAGAAAGGTTCAGCTCAGAAGGTCTACGCTTACACCTGCTCTTAGCTCTATCTCTGTGAGCCATTAGCTTTTTAATTTGAAGAGTTACCCAAGGTGCTGGATTATGTTTTACCTTAACACGTCGCAATGCGGCATGCTGGTCAAACAACTTGAGGACGGTTGTATTAAAAAAACTCACCTTTTCATTGATGTCATCACTTTCAACCAGAGGGGACCAGTAGACATAGTTGGCATCGCGCTGCAATGCCTCCAGGTCAATGCCCTTGAAGTTACGAAGATTTAAGTACTGGGGCTTTTTTTTGTACCTGGGACTCGTTCTCGACAGCCGATGGGATTTCGAGGAGCACTTCCGACGTCTGGCTCCCAAACTAAATCGGACTGGGCTGCCCTCAGGCGGCTTCTGCCCAACCTTGGGGGTCCAGACGCCTCCTGCCGGAGGCTCTACGCGGGGATCGTTCGGTCCATGGCCCTTTATGGCGCACCGGTGTGGGCGCCGGCGCTGCGGAAGCAGCCAGTGGCCCGGCTGAACGCGTGCCAGAGGGTCATGGCCATACGGATGGTGCGAGGATACCGGACGATTTCCCGCGAAGCGGCGAGCCTCCTTGCTGGCCAGGCCCAGCACTGGGTCGCAACAGTCGCTGTCGCCATTTCGACAGTCGGAAGTGCTCCTCGAAATCCCATCGGCTGTCGAGAACGAGTCCCAAGTACAAAAAAAAAAAGCCCCAGTACTTAAATCTTCGTAACTTCAAGAGCATTGACCTGGAGGCATTGCAGCGCGATGCCAACGATGTCTACTGGTCCCCTCTGGTTGAAAGGGGTTCCTTCTATTTGGCAGAATCTTGATACTCCGATTTTTATTTGGCATAACTCACATGGCATAATCTTATTTAATCGAATATTTTTAAGGCATAAAAATTATTTAGCATAACTTTTGTTTGGCAGAATATTTACGTGTCCGAATTTACAATGGCATACTTTTATCTTAGCAGAATTTTGTTTCGCATAATTACCTTTGCCATAATTAATATTATGCATAATTTTGTTTAGCATAACATTTATTTAGAGATACGATTATTTGGTATGGGTGCATATTTGAACATCAAAAATTAAAATAGATGTATCTTCTTGTAAAAATTAGTGTTCAAAACATCAAAAACTTATAATATATGGAATAAAACTGATAATTTAAATAAAGTAAATTTATGCTGTCGAATGGTTAGATAACCTACGTGCAATGTATTTAAAATCGAATGGTCAGCAAAAGTGACATAGAATGTTCTAAATATAGCATGTATTGGTAGCATTTTCAATATTAAATTAAATTTGTGTCATAAAAAGTCAATACGTTGTGCTGCAAAATTTTGTGACAGAAACGAATCGCTGCGAAACCAACTTTACGCAGTCTTGTCTGCCCTACCCCTAGAGTGTAATTTAAACCCGCGTAGGCGCGGAGGGGTAGGGCGGCCCGCGAGCTGAGGAGCAGGTGGTTTGAAGGCCCGGCACCGCGGCTGAGGCTGGCCGGCGAAGCCGGCCAGCAAGCCGAAGCTGCGGTGGTGAGCGTTAAAACCATCTGTGACGATAGGCTCGCGTGGCGCCGCCCAAACCCCGCAGCGCCGGAGCCGTGACAGAAACAATGCTTGCTGCATGTTGCATGCCTGCTTGCATGCTGCATGCCTGCTGCATGCTGCATGCCTGCTTGCATGCTGCATGCATGCTGCATGTTACATGCCTGCTTGCATGCTACATGCATGCTGCATGCATGCTGCATGCATGCCTGCTTGCATGCTGCATGCATGCTGCATGTTGCATGCCTGCTTGCATGTTGTATGCCTGTTTGCATGCTACATGCATCCAAGCCGACAATATTTTTGTAATTAGCATTTAGGTTAGCGTTTTGATATTAGTAGTAATATCATGGTGTATTCTTGTTTGCATGTTTGAATGCTTCTTACAAGGAACTAAAAACAACTTATTTTCACAATCAACTGTTTTATCGATATAAAATGTATGCCAAAAGACGATTCTGACTGTGAATTTTCTGCGATATGATGGTTCTGCTTTTTAATTATTATGGATATAAACATTATGCCTAAAGATGATTCTGACTAACAAAATTATGAGTTTTGAATGTATGACAACTGAGTGTATGCGAAATGATTTTCTGCGAAATGAAGTTTATGCTATCCGTTGTTATGCAAAACAATATTATGACGTAAAAAGTTCTGCTATAAAAGGTAGACCCGGTTGAAAGTGATGACATCAATGAAAAGGTGAGTTTTTTTAATACAACCGTCTTCAAGTTGTTTGACCAGCATGCCGCATTGCGACGTGTTAAGGTAAAACATAATCCAGCACCTTGGGTAACTCTTCAAATTAAAGAGCTAATGGCTAACAGAGATAGAGCTAAGAGCAGGTGTAAGCTTAGACCTTCTGAGCTGAACCTTTCTTATTTCGTTTAGCTACGTAACTGCTGCAGGCGTCTGTATCAAGTTGCTAAGAGACGTTATTTCCACGAACAACTCTATAATCGTAGTTCTTCCTACATATGGAAATTTCTTAAGTCGGTTGGCATAGACAAATCACCAACCAACCAGTGTAAGGATGTGAACCTCGATGATCTCAACAAGCGTTTCTCTCGCCTTTCCTTTTCTCTTGATCCTTGTATCAAAGATACGACTCTCAATTATCTTTCCAGTTTGCCTTTGCGACAGTATCCCCAGTTTGACTTTAGCAATGTAACTGAGAATGACGTTAAGAAATCTCTTCTCGCCATTACTTCTTTTGCCGTTGGCTATGACAAGTTATGCTCTAGAATGATTACTCTCATCCTTCCTTCATTATTTCCTGTTCTCACGCATATCTTCAATCACTCTTTTACCTCATGCTCCTTTCCGTCAGTCTGGAAACAGGCTTATATTATTCCTTTACCTAAAATTAACAATCCCACATCATTAACCCATTTTAGACCTATTTCTATTCTCCCATTTCTTTCTGGAGTTCTTGAGCACTTAGTTCATAAACAGCTATCTCTTTTCTCACCGTCAAACTCGATAATTTCTCCTTCTCAATCAGGTTTTCGCGCGGGTCACAGTACTCTTACTGCGCTTTTAAAAGTAACTGATGATATCCGCTGGGCTATGGAAAACAAGTCCCTTACTGTCCTTGTATTACTTGACTTTAGTAGCGCCTTTAACTCAGTGGATCTATCAATTTCTCTTCTTCCGTTTTAGCCTGGTTCAATTCATATCTTCGGGGTCGTTCTCAGTGTGTCCGCCTTGAAGAGTTGTTCTCTGACTGGTGTAGTCTCACTGAGGGTGTTCCTCAGGGTAGCGTTCTCTCTGCTCTTCTTTTTTCTATCTTCAATAACTTTGTTACCAGGGTAATCTCTTCTAGTTTCCATCTTTACGCAGACGACTTGCAGCTTTATCGACATTTTAGCGTGGCTGACGCGGATTCTGCTATTGCTGCCATGAATTATGATCTGGCTTGTGTCAGTGTTTGGGCTAAGTCATTTGGTCTGCAGATCAACCCAACTAAATCGCAGGCCATGATCATAGGCAGTAGGTTCGTTCGCAATGCAGCAGTAGTTTCTTCTCTGCAGCCTTTAGTTCTCGATGGTGTCCGTATCTACTACACCAAAAATGCAAAAGATCTGGGTGTTATTATTGATTCCAGTCTTTCATGGCGTGCGCAGGTCAATGAGGTCAGTCGAAAGGTAAACTTTTCTTTTCATTCGCTCAAACGCCTCCAGGCTCTCTTGCCTTTGAAAACGAAGATCTCTTTGGCCCAATCACTTATTCAGCCGATTATAGATTATGCCGACGCCTGCTACTTGGATGCTACTGAGGAGCTATTAAACAAGCTTGAGCGACTGCAAAACTTATGCATTCGGTTTATTTTTGGTCTACGAAAGTATGATCATTTTTCAAGTCAGCCACGTAGTCCGCTATCAATTCACCGGCCATTTGCCGCCTTTGATGAAATCTATATCTTTCTGCTAAGATTGAGGGTGTTCGTTGCAAATGTGCTCGCAGTAAATCCACCGCGACTGTGTATGATAAATTTGACGGCTTCTTAGGACTTGCTAATGTAGACAACAATTCGTAAGCTTGTTCCCCGAGTCTCGCGATTAAAGTTGGTAACTTTAAATCGTCCGTTATGTTGTTCACTATGAAGTACATTACGAGCCGCTCGACATACTCGTATATGCTGACCAGTTACCGGTTTTTACGTCGAAATCTTTGATTTTGCCTACTAACATTGTAATGATTGTCCATGTCTACACAACATAATCTAAAACTATTCTGCACCGAACAGTTTCTTTATTTTTTTAACCGACTTCTAAAAAAGGAGGAGGTTCTCAATTCGGATGTTTGTATTTTTTTTTTATGTTTGTTCGCGCATAACTTCGTCGCTTGCCAACCGATTTGAAAAATTCTTTTTTTGTTAGAAAGGGTATACTTCCCAAACAGTCCCATAGTCACCAAGTCAGGATCTCATGATAGAATCTTGGCGAAATCGAGGGAACTCCTCAAATATTATAGGCAACTGCATAGTGATTTTGGTATTTTCATCGAGAAATTAAGTATTTACAGTCAAAAAGCAACTGATGAAGAAGACCAGAAATGGTCAACGGAACTTCATACTCGCATAGATATCACAATGAAGATAGTTAAGTGACTAGTTACGCGAAGTTCTGAATAGTTACGTTGAAAATGGTATCACCAAATTGATTTGATGATGATGATGGAACCAGAAGGTAGGCACTGGTGGGCACGCCACAATTATGGTGGTAAGTCCCCTCTTTGAGGCGTGGTTGGAAAGACCTCACGGCGTCCTCACATTCCGCATGACGCAGGTTCTCACCGGACACGGTAAGTTCGGGAGGTTCCTGCACCGGATTCGTGCGGAAACGACGTCCGGGTGTCGCCACTGTGTGGCCCACCCGGAGGACACGGTAGAGCACACGGTGGAGGTGTGCCCCGCTTGGGCAGAGCAACGCCGTGTCCTCGTGGGGGCAATCGGCGGCGGCGATCTCTCGCGCCGGGCCTTGGTTCAGGCCATGCTCCGGAGCGAGGAGGAGTGGCAGGCGGTCGCCTCCTTCTGCGAAGCAGTAATGCTAGCTAAGGAGGCGGCCGATCGCGTGAGGCAACGGTCCTTACGCTCCAACCGCCGCCGGGATTCCGATCCCGATTTCCGGCCACCGTAGGCGCGGGCTTGCAGACGGCGAGCAATGGGTGGCTCGCCGTCCGACCGTCCGGTAACCGTCCGGACCGAGCCCAAGTCGTCGACGACGCGTTTTGTTCCACGCGCGCCTCAAGGAGATGTCAGCAAATCGTAGGGGCCCAGCAGGGTCGAAGCCTACTGGGGCCACGGGTAGTGTGAAAGCGGAACCCGGGGCCCTGGGACGAAGGCAACGAAGGAACAGGAGTGGGTTTTTAGTCAGTAAGAGTCTGACACTATCTCCCGCTCCGCCCAAGAGCGGGGATGTCATTAGGATGATTTTCCCAACCAATAAAAAAAAAAAAAAAAAAAGGTAGGCACTGGAACTCCGTAATTAATCAATATAACCTAGCCGTATTTGGATTTATTAGAATTGAAAGAAAGAAAGAAAGAAAAATAATTTATTTGGTACAGCACAATGCACAACAATAATATTAGATAACACTAAACACTAAAAAATAAAATAAAGTAAAAATATATAAAAAAAACAAACAGTAGCAAAAAAAATATAGTTGCATGCCTTACGGCTGCACCAAAATAGGTCCAGTTCAGCATAAATGCCAGGCAACTAGTGCCTGACACTGGTTTTCAACTGAACCTGTGGTTGTGACGCAACGGACGCAAAACAGTTTTGGATTGTAATATATATGTGTCGGTGATGTATACTTAAATAATATAAACCATTAAAATAGTATTATGTTAATTATAATAAATACGTGTAAGATAGTGTGTTTGTAAAAAAAATAGTAGACGAGCAAAACAAAAGTGTAACAAGAGACAATAAAATAAAGACACAAAATGTGGGTAGATCAATCTCGAACGAGTCAGGATGCAATCTGTGCATTTACTCACTCCCACAATGTTGCGTTGTGTGCAGCTGTACGCGACGGAGCGATTATTGAGCGAGGTTTTTTAAGTTGATCTATTCTTGCTGCGAGTTGCATTGAAGGTGTAATAGGAAAAAAAATATATATATACATGGTTGAAAGTAGAGTGGGTGTATAAAGTTTTTTACAAATAAAATAGGACTACAAGTACGGAAGGTAAGTGCAAAATTAATAATTAGAATAATCATCATCAATTGTCATGAGATGCACTTTGGCTATAAGGTCCTATCGAACTGATCTGATGATGGAGCCGGAAGGTGGAAGGTAGACACAAGAACTTCATAATAAAACACTGTAACCTAGAAGTGTTTGGGTTAATTGGAATTATCATAAGAAATAGGCACTCTGTTTATAAGTGTATCGCAACTAAAAAGTGTGAAATAAAAAACTTTTTACAAAAAAAGAATAACCGACTTCAGTAAAAAAATAGACTAAAAGGATCAAAATAACTTTAATTTCGGAAGTCGGTGTTAAATAAGATACAAATAATACAGAGAAACACCGACTTCCGAAATTAAAGTTATTTTGATCCTTTTAGTCTTTTTTTTTTACTGAAATCGGTTATTCTTTTTTTGTAAAAAGTTTTTATTCCTCAACTTTAACCAAGCGTACATATTAAACTGGTGGCAGTTACAAACACAATTGAGCGCTAGCTTAAAACTTCCCACATAAACAACAATTTTGATCGTTTTAGTGTTTTGTGTTTTTTTTTGTAGTGAAGTCGGTTATTTATTTTTTTGTAAAAAGTTTTTTCCTACAGAATTTCTTAATTTGTTGAACCCGCCTGGACTACCTCTAATTAACCGAATTCTAAAAACGGAGGAGGTTCTCAATTCGGATATTTGTGTTTTTTTATGTTTGTTCGCGCTTAACTTCGTCGCTTGGCAACCGATTTGAAAAATTCTTTTTTTGTTGGAAATGGTATACTTCCCAAATGGTCCGATAGTCACGAAGTTGGGATCTGATGATGGAATCTTGGCGAAATCGAGGGAACAACTCGATCCGAGATGATTTTGGTATTTTCATCGAGAACTTAAACATTTACAGTCAAAAAGTAACATTTGATGAAGTGGAACTGATGAAGAAGATCAGAAATGGTCAACGGAACTTCATACTCGCATAGATATAATAATGAAGATAGTTAAGCGACTATGACAATAGAAATAAATGAATGGTTCTGAATAGTTACGTTGAAAGTGATATCATCGAAGTGATCTGGTGATGATGATGGAGCCGGAAGGTAGGCATGTAACCTAGGCGTGTTTGGACTTATTAGAATTGTCATGAGATGCACTTTGGCTATAAGGTACTTTGGCGAATAGCGGATGGCAAAGAAAACACAGTAATTGCAGAATATAAGGAATATATTTATTGTCGATTTGTGGCTATTTACATTCACATTTTGGGTGTCGCAAGTAGTGATGGTATTACATTTACTTTTGCCAAGTATAACTGAAATTAATAAAATATATTTGAATATCGCGCTACCCGAGGATTGCGAGGCAGTTACTTGCGAAACTATAAATATTGGTGGCGGCCGCGGTGACGCGGTCAGTGTGTAGCCCGTGCGCCTGGTGAGCGCACCGCTACAGTACGATCGAACTGATCTGATTATGGAGCCAGAAGGTAGGCACAGTAATTCCGTAATTAATCAATGTATCCTAGCCATGTTTTAGCTTATTAGAATTGTCATGAAATCCACTCTGGCTATAAGGTACTATCGAACTGATCTGATCATGGAGCCGGAAGGTGGAAGGTATAATAAAACAATAAATAAATATAAGGAAGGTATAAATTACATACGTCTTTGGAAACATATTAAAAACGTCACTTATATGACAAAACGACGTGAATCTAATTCGAGTTTACTGCTCACTAATTCTTCACCACTCTTGTCAACTAACCATTTTAACAATTACTTTGTAAATGTCGAGAAGACTCTTGCTGAACAGATTTCAAAACATTGCTATGTTCAACCTTTTTCCCCAAATATGTGTGATAATTGTCCCCTAAAATCTTTTGACTTGCTAGACACTGACGAAGACGAAATTACTCGAATAATATGTGCTCTCAAGGATGACTGCGCGGTGTGCTAGGATAATATTAGCAGTAAGATCCTTAAACAATTTAAACATATCCTGGTACCTCTGAAGGTATTTTCCCTAAATGCTTGAAAAAAAGCAGTTGTAGTCCCTATCTTTAAATCCGGAAACAAAGAATTAGTTAATAATGATAGGCCAATATCGTTACTTCCATCTATATCTAAAATACTAGAGAAAATTGTTAACAGCAGACTAGTTAACTATTTAGAAAAAAAATATTTTCAATCATCTTCGCAATTTGGTTTTCGTGCCAAGCTATTTACAGTCGACGCGGTGCACAGCTTGGTTTTCTTTAGCAAGTTCCACGAAGACATGATCGTGGAACTTGCTAAAGAAAACCAGACCCTAGGGGTCTTCCTTGACCTTGCAAAGGCTTTCGATACGGTATCGGTTTCTATACTCCTAAATAAGTTAGAGGCCATGGGAATTAGGGGAACGCCGCTAAAACTTTTAGGCGACTATTTAGACGATCGATACCAATGTGTTAGAATTGACGATATCACAAGCGATGACCAAAAAAACACTATTTTTGGTGTTCCCCAGGGAAGCATTCTGGGCCCAACCCTTTTCTTGATTCATACTAATGATTTGTGTAATTTGAACATTAAACAAGGCGAATTTACTAACATTAAATGCTGACAAGACTAAATATATTCACTTTTCCATGTGCGACCTTCAATCTAACACTACTAATTCTCATCTTTATGCATACAAATGTGGATTTCGCCCAGTCAGTACATGTAATTGTCCTTTTATCCATAAAACATGCGATATTAAATATCTTAGGGTTATTACTTTACAAAACACTCTCCTTTAAACCACATTTTGAAAATTTTGTTAAAAGAGTGCGAAAATTAATTTATATTTTTTTAAAATTGCGAGCAATTGCAGACTCAAAATTGATTACTCAAGTTTATCTGGCACACGGACAATCTGTAATTCAATACTGTAATACCTCGTGGGATGGAGCACCAAAAACTTATTTGTTACCTCTTGAAAGAGCTCAGAGAGCCATTTTAAAAGTAGCCAATTTCCATCCATTCCTCTATCCCACGGATTTGCTATACAAGTCCTGTAACGTACTGACTGTTCGCCAGCTTTTCATCATGCGTCTGGTATTAAAACAGCACGCCATGCTTCCCTTCTGACCTGAAATTGAATACTTACAATCCAATACTTTTTCAAAATATGTCTTTGTAAAAAAGTATTTCACATTTTTAGGCCCATTCTTGTACCATAGATTAAATAGAAAATTAGGTTTGTATAAATTAGATTATTATGGCTGTAAAAAGATTATTGTGCAATACTTACTCAGCATCTCTTACGGAGAGACAGAAGATCTCCTTTTAGTTTGTAAATAAATCATGCTTTGCTTTTAGTATATTAAGTTTAGGTTATATATTATAGTGAATTTAATGATTGGTAATTTATTATTTCTTAGGTTTCTTAGTACTTTTTAGCCTAACATACAGGTCCAACCAAGTTCAGGCAAAAATGAAATGTAAGCGATATAATTGTTATTATGTATCTTAATTTAAATGTGCCGCTTTTATTAAATGAACGATACTCTATTCTATATTCTATTATAATGTAACCTAGCAGTGTTTGGGTTAATTAAAATTATCATGAGAAATAGGCACTCTGAACTCTTATAAGTGTATCACAACTAAAAAGTGTGAAATTTAAAAAACTTTTTACAAAAAAAATAACCGACTTCACTAAAAAAAAAACACTAAAGGATCAAAATAACTTTAATTTCGGAAGTCGGTGTTAAATAAGATATAAATAATACAGACAAACACCGACTTCCGTAATTAAAGTTATTTTGATCCTTTTAGTGTTTTTTTTTTTTTTAGTGAAGTCGGCTATTTTTAGATTGCACAATACTCACTGAAAGTGGTACTAGAGAAGATGTATTCTGAATTCAAATGGATGCCCATTTTCCAGAGAAGAGGTTTGCGTACACTGACTACACTTTTCTCTCTGCTCAACTCTCCCACCCCTTCTTCTTATCTTATATCACACTTTCAGTATCTATATCCTTCCCATGCTAAGAATCTGCGTTCTTCTAACAATGTTCTACTGCTTAGTCCTTCTCAAACTTCTGATTTTGTTAATTCTTCCTCATAATTCTTCCTTTAATTCTTCCTTTAATTCTTCTTTCATATGCAGTCCATACTTCTGTGAAATGCGCTTCCTCTTGACATCAGGACGGCCACCACTCAGTATGCATTTCAGTGGAAGTTGCGGCTTTATTTTCTATTCATGTTTATTTTATATGTACATTTGATACCATGTTTTTTTATTAATCTTTTCTTTTTTTTATGCACCTACCATGTTTTCTCTTCACTACCCTTGGTTGACTGCTAGAGAATGCCTAAGACATTAAGTCCACCTTTGTACCTTTTGTTGCATGAAGTTTTAATAAATAAATAAATAACTGCCTCCTTTCACTTATCCGGTATAATGATGTTTCAGGTTTTTTCCCTAAAATAAAAGTCTAACTCATTCCACCAATTTTTTCTGGAACCAACGCGTTGCCATTTGCTGCTATATAAGATAAGGTCATACATAATAATTCTTATAATACCATCGAATTTACCATTCCAATATAAACGCCTACAATTGCCGCTACAGATATCTTTTTCAATGACCATTAATTAATCGCAGGGTCAAACTTTCAACGTTGCATTCTTAGATTTGAGCGTTAAATGTTTTTCACATGGGCAATATGTCGCTCTTTCAAGAATAACCTCAAAAGAAAACATGTTTGTATTGTCTAATGACAAAAAAGCTATGAACGTTGTGTATAAAGACATTCTGTAGTATATTTAGTACTAGAGTCCCGCCCTGGTGCAATGCTGATCAATACCACATCAAAATCCGTTGCGTAGTTTTAAAGATTTAAGCGTACATAGGGACGACAGCGGGAAGAGACTTTGTTTTTAACTGACTTCAAAAAGAAGGAGGTTCTATGTTCGGGCACTTTTTAGTGGTGGCACCATAACTAAAAAATGTAAAATAAAAACCTTTTGGTAAAACTTTACTATCCCCTCCCGAATCTAGGAAACGCATACTTTTAAAGATATTCAAGATTGAAATTTTGAGGCATTTTAGGGCAGATTTGAGGATTTTAGGAAGAGAGTCACCCTCAACCCCTTGGATCATCCCCCCACAGTAGCAATAACCCTAACTTTACCTCCTACAGTAGCAATTGTATACATTATATATTTAAAATTAAAAAAAAATGTTTTGTCGGGGAGCGCTCTACCATTAAAATAAATTAATTTATATTCATTAAATAAATAAATAATTACTACATATTAATAGGTCATTAAGTTTGAATGTGTTTCTAGATAACAATAAAATTATTCGTATAGATAGGGGGCACAGGTTACACAATTCCGAATATTCATTTACAAAAAAACACTCAATATTAATATAGTCCACTCACCACTTCGTTAAAATTTTATTTAAATCTGAGCATATTAGGTTAATGCATGCATGTCGTCAATTATTATTAAGTACTACTGGCCACTCGATGGTGACAACATGGCCAGAGCCTGTTATCGTCAGTGCGTTTGGTGTCAGCGACTAAAGTCAAACCTAATCAAATGGGTAATCTCCCACTGAACAGACTCTCACCAGCTGACTTAACTTTTCAAAGCATAGGAGTTGACTACGCAGGCCCCATAACTGCGGCTAGTCAAGGTCATGAATATGGATTGGTGAAGGTATATATTTTTATTTTCGTGTGCTTCACCACCATGGCCATTCATTTAGAGTTGGTTGGTGACTTGACAATAGCAATAATTATTTACAGGCTTTACGCAGGTTCTTGTCTCGGAGAGGAAAACCATTAAATATTTATTCTGATAACAGAACTTCATTTGTAGGAGCCTACAATAGAATATCTGATTTGAACGCAACGGTGACTCCTTAATTGATAGTGCAGCTCAAGACGGTATAAATTTCCACTGTATACCCGCATATGCTCTACATTTTGGTGATCTTTGGAAGGCGGGTGTTAAATCGAACAAATTTCATTTGTTCTGAGTGTTGGGCAATTGTCACTTAACATACGAGGAACTTAATTCCGTTTTGGTACAAATTGAGGGCATCTTAAATTCTCGACCGCTCACACCGCTATCGTCAAGCCCAGAAGACCCCTCTCTCTCCTGGTCATTTTTTTAATCGGCCGACCTATCACGTCTCTACCTGCGAAGGATATCCGGGACCACTCCACCCCTCACTTGACGCGCCATCAACGTATCGATCAGCTGCAGTAGCATTTTTGGACGAAATGGAGCAAGAAGTACGTCCCCGAAATTCAGCAGCGTGTTAAATGGCGGACCGGCAACGACAGCCTAAACCTGGCTTCGCTCATTGTTATCAAGGAGGATAACCAGCCACCCTCGAAGTGGAAGTTGAAAGTTGTGGAAGTTGTCTAACCCAAAGATGTAACGCATCAAAGCAACCTGTTTTAAAAAACGACAATTTCAAAATTAAAGACCTCCATGATTTTCGAATGTCATGACTGGAAAATTAAACTGGTACACTGCAGGCTACGATCCTGATGTTTTAATTTCCGAAATTCCTAATAAGTTCCTACAATTTTATACATGGTTGTAGTTTCGAGCTGAAAACTCAATTGACTGGTACACTACAAGCTACAAACATGATTTTTTAATTTCCAAAATTTCTGAGGAGTTCCTACAATTTTATACACAGGGCGTTTCTGAACCACTGTAGGCGCAGGCTTGCGGATGACGAGAAATGGGTAACTCCTTGCCGTCGTTTATCTATCCGGTAAGGACCAGGCCAGTAAACGACGTGTAGTGTTGAAATTCTAAATTCTTAATATTTTTATTTCACATGTGCAAACGTGAACACTTATAATGTAATAACATTAATAGCTAGTGCACAGTTTTAATTGGCAGTTTCCTATGGAGAAGAACTTGTTATCACATGTCTAATAATCATTATGGCGTTTAAAAATATGAAAAACAATACGTAGGCACTCGTATTTTATGGTATCTAAGTTTTGGGCAATTAACAGTATGTCATATGTCTTTTAGGGCAAACAAAACATTCGGGCAAATGACATTCAGTTAAATGAAATTCGGGAATATGATGATTATGGTATATAATCTTCGGGTAAACAATAGACAACCGAGCGCGAGATAGGGTCAGACTTTTACTGACTAAAAACCCACTCCTGTTCCTTCGTTGCCTTCGTCCCAGGGTTTCGTTTAGAATGATAGCAAAATCGTAGCAGAGTCGATACTCTGCTGCGATTTTGATACCTGCTATGGATCGGATTTTAGAAAAAGACATTCCGAAAATCCTGGTAAACAAAGGGCAACTGAAGAACATAGATGGATTTTAAGTCGCCCTTTTGCTCCACTCTAGAGTGTGATTTCTCAAGTCAAAACTTAGAGTACGGATATACTATTCGTCTATTTAATTACGATTATTTAATTGTATGAGTTCAGAGATTAATTAATCCTATTTATTGATTCAAGTTTTGCATGCAAATGAAACATTGTTATTTTTTTTTATTCGGATTTCAATTAGGCATTTGTCTGTATAAAATTTGCGCAGTTAATAAAACTGCCGAGCAGAAACCTTATTTCAGAAGTGATCAGAAGTTCATTCGTTACGGTTGTGATCTTCCATTTTCGCAATTTGATGTAAGTTTTTTTTTTAATTTTATATAAACTAGTACTTGTCTGCGATCCCACCTGATGGTAAACAGTGATACAATCGTTGATGGTGAGGCGCACTAGTTTGTTAAGAGCCTATTTATTCACTCTAACCTTGAAGACACCCAAGAAGAAATTATAATCGGATATGAAGACCTCAGCAGGGAAATTGTTTCAGTCCTTTGATGTGCACAGTATAAACGACGAGGCGAAACTAAGCGTTTCGCCTCGTCGTCCGGACCGTAGAGGTTTCAACTTAATGATAATGAAAATAAAAAAAAAATACCAAGATATAGTGAACGCGTTTTTACATAAGCATCAGGTTCTTTATGCCATGAAATATGAATAAAGCAATTATGATTTATTCGAGCAATTATGAATAAAGCAATTATGATAAGTCAATAGAAAGGGAACACCCGAAGTGTTGCGCTATTTTGTCAAGATCAATTTGAGAACTGACATTTCGAGGTGAACTTCTTGTTTCAATGTCTGCAACTATGTTATCTGAAGAATGTAAGTACACATACGTATCCACATAATTGGCATAAACCTTAATTTTACACGTTCCTCGCCATTTTCTAAATTCTATTAAAATATCGGTTAAATGGGTAAATTGTATGCGACGATATGCCAATGTACGATACTGCCTTTGTATTGTCAACACGTAAGAAAAATTCGTAATTTTTTTTAAATATTCTGTAAGCCTAAGAAAAATTACAAATTTCTCCAAATAATTGACTTATGGAATTTTGTCATGCTGACTCCAAGGTCCACTAGCAATCACATCACCACAGTCGGCGCCCATCCCGTTGTTGAGGCTTCACTAAATATGTCCAAAGAATATGTGTCAAACTTAATATTATATTTGATTAATTTATCACATTAAGTCTCAGTCTAAGATTGAGGACAACTCAATTGGTTAGGTCATAAACTTATCGTAGTTTTTTGTTATCCTTGAGGTGCAGATATTTACACCATCGAGTCCGTAGTCCGCAGGGCAGGCCGTGGCCTGACCTCGCGAAAGAACCGAGCAAAATCTCTTCTTTGAGTTCCATAGTTTATGCTAATTATAGGGAAGAAAAATTTGTTACTTCTTTGTAATGAATGAACTCAAAAACTGCAGGACTGATTTTAAAAAAATCTGTCACCATTAAAATTCTAAGTATCTATTTTATACGCATATTATGTATTTCTGTGTCAATGTTCATCATTTTGTCAACTGGTAATCTAATTTCAACAGGATAGAACCTTTTTCTGTGTTGATGATGAATCTTAACGATTTTAATAAAATGTGTATTTCAAATTTTGTAAACAGTCAGTATACGACTGGCCAAACAAAAAACAAATTATCTAAATGAAATGTAGAGATATTTTTGTTTTGTTTCTAAATGACTTTGCCCCACAATAGATACCAAGAATTACTCGTGTATGGTAGGCTCATGAACATGTAAATTCACATCAAGACATCACAATGCTTATATGATATTCTATTTAAGACATCCAGACTCGGAATAACTATCTGTAGGCCAAGCAAATATATTTCGTGCAGGAATCAAACATGTGGCATGCATACAAACAATCGCTCAGTTACTGCACCAGTGCACCACTAGTGCCGTCAGTTATCTAAGCAATGAGAACATATTTGTGAACATGTTTGTTTAAGCAGTACGGTAACACGTTAAACGTGCACTGATTAGGAACGTAAATATTTTTTAAATGAGCAATAATTAGCCTTTTTTCAAACTAATTGATAACATAAAACAGTAGTTTGAATAAAGTTTTTAATAAAGTTAAAAAGTTTCAGTTAGTATTTATTTAACTGTTTTATATTTAATATGAAACGTAATATAGATTTTCATTATGTTATGATTAAATATGTTAAGCTACTATTATATATTTAACCATTGTAAGAACTTTTATAACCATTTTATCCGCAAATAAATCTTTGATCTTTGACTGTGACTTTAACATTGTATACTGTTCGGTTTAGGAACAAGAAATACGCTGGATATGGTTTGTCCCCCCCATGGTTGACGTAGGGACACTGCCCCAGTACTAATAAGATTTTGTAGTTGATAATTTATCGACCTTGTATTCGGATTGCAAATAGTCTTTGATGGAACGGTTATTTGTATAACCGGGGCAGAACATATGATTTTATAATCACAAATACAAGATAGTATAACTGCGGCTTATTAGTCAATAAACACCACTGTTCATAGAAGTAACACGAAAGGCTACCCGCGGAGCTTACTGGTTCTAACGTGGGTGACGGCTGTATCGTCATGCATAACAACAAGTAACGGCTGACGTGACAATGTCTTGGAAGGATAATTATGCGGCATCCTCGTCTACTGCGCATATCTCGCGGGCAGTTCACACCACCACCGCAAGAGGGGTGGTTACATGTTTGAAATTAGACTATTACTAATGTGATTTTTTCAATTCATGTGTAGATACTTTTCTAAGTTTACCTAGGACATAACAGCCACTTTGTGCCTCGGAAAGCACGTAAACACATTTGTTCCGGTTGTCATTCCTAGATATTTGACAGTCGTTACAGGTGGTCAGATGCCAGAAGGTCTGACCAATCAGTCTATCTAAGGAGTATCGAGTTGCCCAGTGACTGGGCTGTAGAGGTCTAATAGGCAGTTCCTCGATAAATGATAAATGATATTTATTTTGTAAGTAGGTTAAAAAAACACTTTTACACGTCAATTTTTTTTTGTCATTTTAAACTAGATGAGGCCGGTGTTTCCTAACTGACTACCCTGAGAAGAAACACCGAAACAAACTCAGGGGTCAAAGTCTCTTTTAAAGTCCATACAGTTAATATGTAATGGTCAAATCACATGAAAACAGTGCAGATTTGTCTGAGATGGTTTGAGTGGACCTGTCCAGTCAGTGCAAGCATTTGTCAGTATTCGCAAAGCTCAACCCAGGACTACTAAGGAGCTCAACGACTTGACGAACAATACCAATACATTTGGGTAGGCCGCAGAATATACTCAAATAGCCAGACATACGTTAAAATTACTAAAAAGGAAAAAAAAAAGGCAATCAACATTGTTCTCACGTTCACAATAATAAAAGTAAACATATAATTTACAAAATGTAATTTACTTAATAAAGTAAATATTGATGTCAAAAATAAAAATAAATAAAGTCAAATTGCAAAATAAAAATAATCTACAATATCAAATTGTAAAATAATAATAATAAGTAAGTTGACAAAGTAAGTAGCCAGTGCAACGACCGACTGAGGAGCGCACTGGAGGATGCGCTCCGTGAGTATAGATCGACTCCGACTGAGCTCCCGTGGGCCCCGTTTACCTCGGTTGCCTATGCACAAAAAAACTACGGCACTAGTGTGTGCTCTGGACTCGATGCTTAAAAATGTTTTTGAGAGCAGCGAGGGCCTCCTTGATACGCACTCCATCCTGTACTGTGGGGCTATTGCGGCATGTCGTATTGCTAATGTAAAGTTCCCAAGTCATGGTGTAGCTACTCGACCAAAACCTGCCGTTCCAGCCTGGCAGTGCAGGATCGAGAGGCGTATTGATGAGGCCAGAGCACTCATTGGCAAACTATGCTGCTTCAGGGAGGGCAATACAAGACCACGTGTGATTCGTTTCGTGAGACGAGCGTTTTCGGGGACTGGAATAAATCCCCGAGAATACACGTCGCGTGTGACGGAGCGCATCGACTTCCTGAAGCAGAACGTTTGTGCATGGGCCAGTCGTATCCGGCGGTATAAGCGACGGGTCGATCGGTACTCACAGAATCGCATGTTCCAGAGCGGTGAGAGGTGGGTGTACAGAGCTTGGGAACGACCTGAACAAAATGTGACCGACGGGCTTCGTCCAGACAGTGTTGCCACGAATACATTCTGGCGCAGCATCTGGTCGGAGCCCGTATGTCAAAATGAGGGTGGCTGGATGCGTGATGTTGAGCGCGTGTGCGAGGCTATACCAGATATGGAAAAAATTTTTATCCAGCCATTAGATGTGACCAGAGCAGTTCGTTCATTACCAAACTGGAAGTCTCCAGGACCGGACGGACTGCACAACTTCTGGCTTAAATGGTATAGCAGCTCACACGCGATTCTGGCATCTCAATTCCAGTCATCCTTAGAGTCTGGGTCGCTGCCTCAGGTTTTAACAACTAGTTTCACCCACTTGCTCCATAAGACGGGTAGTCCCGCGGAACCCAAGAATTATAGACCGATTACATGTTTATCGACGGTCTATAAACTTCTTACATCCATCCTGAGAGTGAAAATTAATCTACACATTGAGAACAATTCAATTATGTCTGCCTCTCAGAATGGATGTAGGAACGGGTCCCGCGGCACTAAGGAGCTACTCGTCATAGACATGGCCATACGCCAACAGGTTCGTCGATCCCGCAAGGATCTTTCGACATGTTGGATAGATTATAAGAAGGCCTACGACTCTATTCCACATACATGGCTCATGAGGGGTGCAGCTGGAGTTGTATAAAATAGATGCAACTCTATGCACCTTCCTTGAGTCATATATGAGGCAATGGAAAACAGTCCTTCGCTATCCAGGATGTCGACCGATCCAGGGAAATGATGAACCAATATGGATTAAACGGGGAATATTTCAGGGCGACAGTTTGAGTCCACTTTGGTTTTGCTTAGCCCTGAATCCTCTAAGCACGTTGTTGGAGGATTCAGGTCTGGGTTATCGGTTGAGAGGAGGTGGTCAGGTCGTATCTCACCTGCTTTACATGGATGATCTGAAACTGTTTGCCCACAACAATTTGCAACTGATGGAACTACTGAAGGTAACTGAAACTTTCAGTAGTGCCATCAGGATGGAATTTGGTGTGGACAAATGTGCAGTCATGCATGTAAGGCGAGGGGAGATTATGGAATCCGAGGGAATTCAACTCTCGGATTCCATACATCTTAGAAGCCTCTCCTCGACCGAAACTTATAAGTATTTGGATATGTCGGAAGCGTTAGGCATTAACGTCACCGACATGAAGCAAACGTTGAAGGAGCGCTTCTTTGGTCGCCTGAAGAAGGTGTTAAATAGCCTTCTATCAGGCGGAAATAAGGTGCGCGCCTTCAATGGTTGGGTCATGCCGGTTTTAATGTACTCTTTCGGCATACTCAAATGGACTCAGACTGAACTAGATGTGGTCGCAGTGGACAAAGAACTCACCCCGTTATCCATGGCTAAAGAGTAATGGCGCAAACCTGTAGTACTTACTACTGATGACCGCAAGGAAGTATGGAAAGGCAAGGAGCTCCATGGATGCTTTTATCGGGCTCTCCACGAGCCGGATGTAGATTTCTTGGCGTCCCCACGGACGCCAAGAAATCTGGCTACGTTTCAGCAACCTTTTTGGGGAAACTGAAGGTTTTGTCTGTGCGATTACGGATGAAGTCATCTTGACGAATAACTACCGGAAATATATAATGAAGGATTGGACGGTTGACGTGTGTCGGACATGCCACCGTCCGGGTGAATCCATCAGGCATATTATCTCTGGTTGTTCTCGTTTGGCTAACGGCGAGTATTTGCACAGACATAACAAAGTAGCCAGGATTATTCACCAGCAACTTGCTTTGAAATACAACCTAGTGGATTCTGAGGTACCGTATTACAAGTATGTGCCTGACCCAGTTCTCGAAAATGACTTTGTCACGTTGTACTGGGATCGGTCTATCATTACTGACCGGACTATTGTAGCCAATAAGCCGGATATAGTGGTGATAGACCGATTAGCGCGCCGCGCAATGATAGTCGACGTCACCATCCCGCATGACGAGAATCTCGTGAAAGCTGATAAAGAGAAACAAATCAAATATCTCGACTTAGCACACGAGGTTGTCGACATGTGGAATGTAGACTCGGCTATCATTGTGCCGATTGTCATGACCGCCAATAGCCAAAAGCTTCGACGACCATCTGTCGAAGCTGTCGTTAAGCAGTTGGATCAAGGGCCTGATACAGAAGGCAGTACTCCTCGATACGGCTCGCATTGTGAGGAGGTTCCTGTCTCTGGAGCCCTAACCACCGGTAGCTTGGACCCTGCTCCCGACACCGGCGGACCACTATTTTTTATATTTTTAAATGTTTTTGTTTTTATATGATCTTGTTAAAAAATATTTAAAAATATAATTTATATGTATGTTAAACCAATAAAGAAAATAATAATAAAGAGCACAATTGAAAATAAAAACAAAAGAGAAAAATAAGACAACAGTTGTAGTGCGTACTTGAGCAGGTCAATCCCAAGCCTTTTCGTCCTCAACATAGTCCTTTATAGAGTAAAAAGCCTTTTAACAAAGATTTCGCTTTACAAATGTTTTGAATTTATTAAGGCTTAGTTGTTGAATATGACTAGGAAGTTTATTATAGAAGTGTATACATTGGCATCTAAATGAGCCCCCTATTTTTTTTTAGCCTGGTTGTAGGAACCACAAATTTGTGTTTGTTCCTAGTATTAAAATTATGGATATATATCACTATATTTTTTAAACATGTTTATATTTTTATGTGCATACAAAATATTCTCGTAAATATACTGTGAAGGTACAGTCATAATATTGATATCTTTAAATTTATCTCTGAGGGAGTATCTGGGACTTAATCTATAAATCGAACGAATAGCCCTTTTTGCAATACAAAAATTGTCTGGATATCGGCGGCATTTCCCCAAAGTAGAATACCGTACGACATAACACTATGGAAATAGCTAAAGTAAACTAAACGGGCTGTCTCTACATCAGTTAAATTTCGAATTTGTCTAACAGCGTATGCTGCAGAGCTAAGTTTTTTCGATAATTTGTCGATATGTGGGCCCCACTGAAGCTTAGAATCCAGAGTTATGCCCAAGAACACTGTATTATCTTCAGGACTCAACTCTTTACCCTTTATTAGCACACTAGTTTCTACTTGCCTAACATGACACGGGTATTTAGCCGTATCCAGTTAGACTGGAAGCCTACCTCAAGTTAATTGGGAAAAAGCAAGGCAGATGATGATATAAAACAACGCGGTATTGACCACATTGAGAGAGGACAAGTCACAATAATGTTAGTACTTACCAGTTTACCTTATGTTCCCTTAGTACTTACCAGTTTACCTTATGTTCCCTTGTCTTGCTTTGCTAGAGTTTTTATTTAAGAAACTCGAATCTCTGGATTGAGGGTAGGCAGTTTTAAAAAACTTGCAGTTCACCAGTACCAAATATTTGTGTTTTAACTCCCTGTGGTTCTCTTTAAAAAAGGCAGAGGTCACAATATAATTTCATCTAATTATCAAATTCTTTTATTTATTTATTAATTTAAACTTCATGTACAGTGGTGGTACATAGGCGGACTTAATGCCACAAAGCATTCTCTACCAGTCAACCATTGGGTTAAAAAGATAACACTGTGGTAGGTGTGGTGTGTGTGTGTGTAGGTATATATTCTTTTGAATTTTTCTGCCATACATATCATTTAGTTGAGATGGGGTCTTCATCCAACATTTGCAAATCCCAAATCTGGATCTAATTCGGGAACGTCTTGGTGAGAAAAAGGGGCCGGCTCCGGTTCACTCGTCCTCTTTAGAGGTCCGATAGTAGACTCCACGGCAGGCATATTAGATACTTGCGAAGTGGGTAGTATCGCGGCGGTAGGGGCTCGGCTGCAGTATAATATGCACTTGGGCCATAGTGTTATCGGTGGCTAGCGACTGTGTGATGACCGGGACTGGGGCCACCTCTTCATCACTATATTCCACTGGTGCTAATCGCCAGTACGAGCACCGGGTTTGTTGACCTGTGTCGCCGTGATATGTGGCACAATCGTCATCGATTGTGAACATTATTTGGTGGGAAGTGAGACTCCTTGTGAGAAACACGCAATCCCAATAAATGGTTATTCATTTCTCTGACATTTGCGAATCCCAAATCTGGATCTAATTCGGGAGCGTCTTGGTAAGAAAAAGTGGCCTCCGCTTCACTTGTCCTCTTTAGAGGTGCGGTAGTAGACTCCACGGCAGGCACATTAGATACTTGCGAAGGGGGTAGTATTAAACTCTGACACGCCATTCCACTCTGCCTTAGGGTGGGAGAAGTAATTGGATGATATCCCAATTCCAAAAAATAATAATAATATAAAGGTCTTCTCGTTCTTTTCTTTTTTCTGTTTAGGGTACCGTACCTTAAAAGGAAAAAGATAAATACTTGTAGAATCACTTTTTTATCCGTCTGTCTGTCAAGACCATTTATCTCGGGAACGCGTTTACGTATCGAGTTGAAATTAAAACTATTATCCAAGTCTGCGGTCCCTTGAAGCTGTGAAAAAATTTAACTTCTAAGTTAATGAAATAAAACAGATACGGCCGTCTATGTCGCATAATACGTATATTTCGTCACTCTTGAGGGAATTAAAATTCATAGGGTACATCCCGTTGACCCATAGAAATATATATTTATGCGTCACCACCCGTCCACCCAAAATCCTAAAATTCGCATAAAGCCAGGATTCTAGGCCAAGGTCAAGGTCTAAGCAAGGTCTAATAGCACAAGTATAGGAATGAATCTGAAAGCAGTTTTGTTGTTTAGTTATTTGATAAAAAACTTTTTTTGCGTTCTGGAATAATCTTCAAGACTCTATTTAGGCATTGAACCATTTACATAGTTAAGTTTACGCACGAGTCCGACTTGCACATGCACAATTTTTTAATCCTCGATTTACCTCTTTGTTTCAATCTCATTTAGTTGTTTTACACATTTCTTTAAAATGTCTGAATCACTTAAATCTGCACTATTTAAACACTCTTCAATTTTAACAAAATGCGTAACGTGAGTATTCACTACGTTTGTTTCATTTAAGAAACAAACCAATATACGTGCCCAACTTTAGTATACCATCTATGTATCTTACAAAAAAAAACACCAACCGCTTAACAAAAGTAGCACTAAAAGATTTGGAGAACAGGAGACGTTATGACCAGTTGAAGAGTTAAGTTTAAAACTATTTATAGCCTTTTTTTTCTGTCTAGAAAGTAATCAGAGATCTACAATGACACCTACACCCCAAGAACACGTGTCGCCTTTGGAGGTAACTGATCCAGCTGAGTCACTGCTCCCTACAGAAGTAGACAGCTCAGCGTTAGATGACGAAAGGATCGTCATTTCTGGAGTGTCAGGCCTCTACCCGCAGTCGCACAACGTGAAGCAACTCTCCGATATTCTTTACAACAAGGTACCTTATTTGTGAACCCTATTTATTCATAATGAAGGAAAGATTAACAAAAATTACATCTACAAATAATAAATTTAGTAAATAACCCGATTTTATTAGGTACGGATTATATAAAATCTGAAAGTGAAAGTAAGCAATAGATTTACTCTTTGGCTTTGGTAACAATATTTTTTTAATAAATTATGAATTCTTCTCTACATTCCAGTGTGAATTTGTGACACTGATTCTTACAAGAATACCTACTGAAATATTTATTCTTTTAACAGGAGAATCCGATGACATCAGAGGGTCTTAGATGGAATTACAAGCATCCTGAATTGGGCTTAACCTCCGACTTTGCTCCTGAGTTGGACTTGTTTGACGCTCAGTTCTTTTCTGTGTACTACCGCCTCGGAAACTACATGGATCCGATATCGCGGAAGGCACTTGAGCAGACTTATCAGGCCATTTATGATGCGGGTAAGTTTTGGTTTAATAAAACATTCCAAATAATACCAAAAAGTTAAAAGAGGACTATAATCACTTTCATTTAACAATATTGTTACATACTATTTAAATATACTCTACTAAATATTGATTGATTTTGTTTTATTATAATTAATAGCTCTTGTCCAACATTGTGAAGTGAACGTTGACAAAATCACAAAGTAAACATGATACGCTATAACCAGGTGCGGTAAAGAAGGGTGTCACGTATGGCTCCGTCATGTCCAAGGCGAAACAGGCGGTGTTGCCCCACCTTGGCGAGCTCGGAGCTTCTGGGAGCTTCCGTATGAGGCGCACCGCAACCGGGGCCCGATTACTGGAGGCCCCTAGTGCAGATAGTGGCTCTGCCGCGGACGCCCTGACTGAAAGGATCAGGGCGTCCCTAGATGTCGAGGAGGTTCGAGTGTTCAGGCCCACTAAGTGCATAGACATGCCCAAGTGCATAGACATGCACATCATGGGCCTGGACGACTCCGTCAGGGTGGAAGAGGTGGTGGCCGTCATCGTCAGTATGGGAAAGTGTACCTCCACTTAAATGAGGGCGGGCACCATACGCACTAATAGCACGGGCATGCGAGCCGTTACGGTGAGCTGCCCCGTGTCGGTGGCAAAGGCCATTACAGGCGAGGGCCGAAGGCTTTTATTGGACTGGGTTTCCGCCCAGGTGAAGATGCTGGAGCACAGACCTCTGTGGTGCTACCGCTGCTACGTAGGGCACCACGTGGGGGCCTACTGCGCCGCGGAGGTGGACCGCAATGACCACTGCTACCAGTGCGGTCAGGCCGGTCACAAGGCCGTCGAATGCCGTGCACCGCCGCACTGCTACCCATGTACGGCGGCAAGCAAGCCGGCCGATCCCCGGGGTGGGAGCAGGTCTTGCGACCCCCCGCCAAGGCCAAGGGCAAGGCCAGGAAACTCATCCCCGCTGATATCCTCACCGCCACAACCGCCTCCTTGGCTGCCATCGCTATCGCCACCGCACCCGTCGCAACAGGGCCGTCACGGGGGGCTCGGGAGGAGACTGTAATGGACTGTGAATAACGACCATTACGTCTCCTCCAGGCGAACATCAACCACTACGCCCCCGCTTAGAATCTGTTACTCCAGAGCATGGCACAGTGGTCGATTAACATCGCCGTTGTCTCCGAGCCGTACTATGTCATGCCCAGAGGAGACTGGGTTCAGGACCTGAATGGCCCGGTGACTCTAATTTCGTCGGCCGCCGCTGGTACGCCGACCCTCGAGGCTGTCACGAGGGGACGGAGTTGCGTGGCAGCAGAGATCGGAGACATTGCAGTGGTCCCCGAACCGTTTACCTGTCCCCGACCAGATCTCTCAGCGATCTCCACAACTCCCTAATGGAGCTGAAAGCCGTCGTCGCTGGGTTTGGTTCCCTCCTGTGGTCGTGTGCGGGGACTTCAATGCCAAGAACTTGGCTTGGGGTTCCCGGTTCACAAACCAGCGGGGTCGGATGGCAGAGGACTGGGCTCTGGAGACAGGCCTGGTCGTCCTTAATCGGGGTTTTGTCCCCAAGTGTGTGGATGCGGGGTGACTCAGTGGTGGACATCTCGTTTGCCAGCCCCGCTCTGTCGCCACATGTCGTCGAGTGGCGCGTTATGAAGGGAGTGGAAACGTAATCAGACCACCAGTACATCCGGTCTGACGTCTCCACCCAAACCTCGACCGCGCTGGTCCGACAGAACCCTTGTGGTCTATTGTGGGTTCTGAGGCAGATGGACCTAGAAGCAGCGACAGTACAGGCCTGGGTGCAAGCACCGGACAGGCCTGTCGACATCGACGTCGAGGCAGAGTGGTTCCGGGAGTTCATGCCACAAATCTGCGACGTGGCAATGCCCCGAGTCCGTCCAGGACGTGCCCGGCGCCATATGTACTGGTGGTTGCCGGAGATTGCGGTACTGCTCAACGCATGCAATACCGCGCGACGCCGGTATGCCAGATACCGCATGCGCCGCATCCGCCCGCCGGATGCGGAGGACAGGAGAGGCGGAGCTGAACGAGGGATATAGAGAGGCAAAGTGCACCCTCCGAGCGGAGATAAGGCGGGCCAAACTCGAGTCCCGCAACGTGTGGCTGGGGACTCTGAATGGGGACCCATGGGGACATCCCTACCAGGTGGTGTGGTACAAACTCCGCCCCTGGGCTCCCCCGCTGACGCATTCTCCGGCGCTATTTTATGGAGAGTGTAGTGAGCACTCTTTTCCCTGCATGAGAGGAACGCTCTCTCCCACCCATGGCTTCGCCACCAACGGTCTTCAACGCGGACCACGATAGCGACGTCGAAGACAACGCTCCTGAGGTGACCGAGGTAGAGATGAGAGCGGCGGTACGAAGGCTGAGTGCCAAAAATACCGCCCCAGGACCCGATGGCTTGCCTGGGTAGGCCTGGGTCCTGGCTATGGATGCTCTCGAGCCCCGACTTAGAGGGTTCTTTAGCGCATGCATGGAGAAGGGCCAGTTCCCACTTCGCTGGAAGACGGGGACTGGTCCTCATCGCAAAGCCGGGGCTTCCTGCGCACTCTCCGTCCGCGTATAGGCCACTGTGCTGCTCGACGAGGTGGGCAAGGTTTTTGAAAGAGTAATTGTAGATCGCCTTGTCGCGCACCTAACACGGATGGGGCCGGAACTGGCGGACAGCCAGTTCGGCTTTCGCAGGAGGCGCTCCACAGTGGACGCCATCATGCTTGTGTGAGCTCTCATGACGGGGGATGTGGTGGCCCAGGGCAGGTGTGTCGTGGTGGTGTCTTTGGATATTGCCAACGCCTTCAACTCCCTGCCTTGGAGTAGCATTAGGAGGTCACTCCGGTATCACCGGACGCCAGACTACCTCTGTCGTGTGGTCGAGGCTTACCTGTCAGTCAGGTAAATCATCTACCCTGGTCACCAGGGACAGTGGGAACGTCGAGAGATGTCGTACGGTGTTCCGCAGGGATTGGTACAAGGGCCGCCCTTGTGGAACATCGGATACGACTACGTGCTGCGCGGCGATCTTCCTGACGGGGTCAGCGTATTCTGCACCGTCCGGATGATGCTACCACAAATGCATTCTGGCGCAGCATTTGGTCGTGATTATTATTTATTATTTATTTATCTTTTTTCCAAAAAGGTTAGTAAGTTATAAGATAAGCTCCACAAAACCGTTGCAATGGTTTGACTGTGGGGTCGGTAAGTCTCTAGACATACGAGCACATGTGAGTAGCTGTGCCAGAAATGACAAAAGTTTTCGTTCGTTACCTAATTGGAAGTCTCCAGGTACGGACAGACTGCACAACTTTTGGTTAAAATGGTACAGCAGCTCACACGCGCTTCTGGCATCGCAATTCCAGTCATCTTTAGAATTTGGGTCGCTGCCTCAGTTTCTAATAATTGGTATCACCCACCTGCTCCATAAGACAGGTGGTCCCATGGAACCCAAGAATAGGCCAGTTACATGTTTATCGACGGTCTATAAACTTCTTATATCCAATCTGAGAGCAATAATTAATGTCTATATTGAGAAAAATTTGATTATGTCTGCCTCTCAAAATGAATGTAGGAATGGGACCCGTAGTACAAAGGAGATACTTTTAATTGACATGGCCATAAGCCAACAGTTTCGTCGATCCCGCCAGGATCTGTTGACATGCTGGATAGATTATAAAAAGACCTATGACTCTATTCCACATACATGGCTCATGAGGGTGTTGTAGTTGTATAAAATAGATATAACTCTACGCAACACCTTGAGTCATGTATGAGGCAATAGAGAACAGTCCTTCGCTATCCAAAATGTCGACCGATCCAGGGGAATGATGAAACAATATGGATTAAACGGTGAATATTTCACGGCCACAGTTAGAGTCCACTTTGGTTTTGCTAAGCCCTGAATCCTCTAAGCACGTTGTTTGAGAATTCAGGTCTGGGCTATCGGTTGGTCAGGTCCTATCTGACCTGTTTTGCATGGATGATCTGATGAAAGTTTTTGCCCAAAATAATTTACAACTGATGAAACTGCTGAAGGTAACTGAAACTTTCAGTAGTGCCATCAGGATGGAATTTGGTGTGGACAAATGTGCAATCATGCATGTAAAGCGAGGGGTGATTGTGAAATCCGATGGAATTCAACTCTCGGATTTCATACACCATAAACTGGCATTAACGTTGCTGACATTTATTTGTTATTATTTAGGTAAAACCAACAGCTTCTGAGTACAGCATTTTACAGGCAAGGATAACAATTGGCCTAAGTCTTACTCAGTCGCCAATTACAGATCAACTAGCATTCACAAAATAAGGAGTGATATTAATAAATTAAAATTGCAATAGAACAAAAACAAAGCAAATTATCAATACTAATACATGAACAAAATCAAAATCATAAAGCAAACGTTGAAGGAACATTTCTTTGGCCGCCTGATGAAGGTTCACAACCTTCTGCCAGGCGGAAATAGGGTAGGGCCGTAGGATAGGGCCTTTAACGGTTGGGTCAAACCAGTCTTAATGTACTCTTTTGGAATACTCAAATGGACTCAGACCGAGCTAAACGCTCTGGATAAGCGGGTCCATACATTGCTGACCGCAAATCAGATGCATCACCCACGATCATGATGAGACTCTACATCCCGCGAAAGTGTGGAGGTCGGGCTTTTTTGTACGCAAAGACTCTGCAGAACCGCGAGGTATGCAGCCTCAGAGAATACTTTCTAAAAACCGACGTGGGTATGCACAGCGATGTGACCGCAATGAACAAGGGGTGAGTCCCTTGTTCATTGCGGTCACATCGCTGTCCTTGTGGACGAAGTTATCTTAACGAATGACAACCGGAGACATATTATGACGGACGGTTGATGTGCGTTGAGCATGCCATCGTCTGTGACAGTCCATCGGACATATTATCTCTGGTAGTTCTCGTCTGGCTAACGGCGAGTACTTGCACGGGTATAACCAAGTAGCCAGGATTATTCACCAGCAACTTGCTTCAAAATACAACCTAGTGGTTTTGGAGGTGCCCGACCAATTTCTCGAAAATGACCATGTCACGTTGCACTGTGATCGGTCTATCATCACTGACAGGACTATTGTAGCCAAAAAGTCCGATATAGTGGTGATAGAACGATTAGCGTACCGTGTAATGATAGTCGCCGTCACCATTCAACATGCCAAGATCTCGTGAAAGCTGAGAAAAAGAAACAAATCAATCTTAAACAAATATCTTGACTTAGCACACGAGGTTATCGACATGTGGAATGTGAACTCGGCTATCATTGTGCTGATAATCATGACCACCAATGGTCTTATAGCCAAAAGATTCGAAGATCATCTGTCGTGCGCGGTTTGATCAAGGCCCTGATACAGAAGCTCGATACGGCTCGCATTGTGAGGAGGTTCCTGTATCTGGAGCCCTTACCACTGGTAGCTCGGACCCTGTTCCCGACACCGGCGGACAACTATTTTTATGTTTTCAAATGTTCATTATATGTTTTTTAAAGAAATATTTAAAAATTTCAATGATGTATATATAAAAAAAAGGAATCAAAATAAACAATAATAATTTATATTCTTTTTGTCTATATATTTGTAATGAATAGATTCTCAATGTATGTTGTAATTTAATCGGATTCTCTGACATTAATTTGATTATATTATTATATCTAAGTGATCGAGATCTTTTTTATGAAGTACTGTACACGTTTATAAGTGACAACATCACCACATATTTTTCTTTATTTGTACAATGTCTTTATGTATTAATGAAGTGAATAAGGTGTTGGTGTGTCAATTAATACATAAATTAAACACTATTTCCTTGGTGTGGTTTCTAGAGCACGAACGCTGCGGCATTGAAATTATATTTTGTTTCAGGTGTGAGTCCCGCGCAGCTTAATGGAAAGAAAGTTGCTGTATTTTTTGGATCATCTTTCTCTAATTCTGAAAACATTTGCCTCGGGGAAACAGTGTCCAAACATGGCCTGGGTTTATTAGGGTCAGTTCCACTTCCATCACAATAGCTTAAAACGATTGATGAAGGGTTGTGATCATGTTTATTAATTAGTTGTGCGTTGACGTTTTGTAATACAGTGCTTAGTGTATACTAAGTTAAGTCATAGATTAAATAATGCTGTGAAGTGTACGTTCTTTTTACGTTTCGAGAGCGTCCAGCCCAAGAAACTAAATGAATATCCATATTTTGTGATATCACTAGACTACTCCTACTACTATACTATTTTAATTATTTTCCTAGTATCAAGTGATACGGTATCTGGGACGGGCCCCACAGTAGACGCCATTATGCGCGTGCGAGCCCTCACGACTGGGGATGCGGTGTCCCGGGGCAGGGTCGTCTTAGCGTGGTCTGTTACGCAGACGACACGCTAGTTCTGGCGTAGGGAGAATCGTACCAGGCGGCGGTTGAACTAGTAACACGCGCCGGGCTTTGTTACAGGCCATGGTCATCGGACATCGACTCAATTTTTTTATTGCAGAAAAGAGTTAAAGAATAAGTACTGTTTGGATACGGAATCTTAACACATTTTATTCCTTGCATTTTCCTCGCAGTGTTTTCGTAAACGTTAATTAATACGCGTGAAAATTTTGCTCTCGATACTAGCTCCAATACGCCATCACGCCTCGCATTTAATCATACTTTAAATTAAACAAAACTTATGTACTTATAAGTACATAAAGCAAAACGTATGTACTTTTTGTTACAGCTCGAGCAAAACCATGTTCGCGAATCGCATCTCGTACTGGTTGAACGTTAAGGGTCCCTCACTAGGAATCGATGAACTTGACTGCAGTTCTACCGCTGCTTTGGAAGCTGCGTACTCAACCCTGATACGTGGAGAATGCGAAGCAGCCATTGTAGGAGGAGGAAACTTAATTCTGCAACCGAATTCCTGTGTACATCATGGAAGGTACACTAATCTAAAATTATTTAGCTATATTACAATTTCGATGTACAAAGAAGTATGTACATATTATGTTCTATCGGTGTATTAGTGTTCAAACAAACTACTTAAACCATGTCATTCCTTGTAAAATTCAGTGTTAGCATGAATTGAGTTGTTCAACAGTCTAGCTGTTGAACAACACTATTCTTGTCTTGGGCAATTGGAAGCTTCTAGTGTTTCGCTTTACAAAACCCAGCATTTGCGCCGACTTTTTTACGACATCGTTGATGTGTGGCTTAAAGCTGAGTCTATCATCGACCAGAATACCTAAATCCCGTATTTCACATACTTTTAATAATAATAATAATCGTTTATTTGCTTAGACAGTAGGTAAATAAAATAAAGTGTTTGCAAAGAGTTGTGATCCTGATGCAATCTACTGTGATTTAATTGGTTTGCACTTGTACTGACGAAGTAACCAGTTAACAATCAGTTTTTTATTTGATTTCAGACTTTCTGCTACAGTTTCAAAAGACGGAAATACAAAATCATTTTCGCAAGACGCCGATGGTTATGTTTTATCCGATACAGTCGGTATTGTGTTATTGCAGAAAGCAAAAGACGCTAAAAGGTAAAAATAAACTTATCACTAAAACCAAAAGTTAAAATTTACTAATATTTTTTATAGACTGCGCCCATTACTAACATCTGGGTATTTGTATTTGTTTATTAAAATAGTTTTATAAGCTAATAAGATACTAACAAATGAATTTAATTCAGAAATGAAAAGATTATTATTATGTATCTGTATATCTCGGAACCCTGAGGTTCCGAACCTTTGGAAGGCGTACGAGAAACCGAAACCAATTGGCAGAGACTCTTCAGTTACTTTTGATGGAATGTGATACCAACTGACGATTATCCCTATACGCGCTTTGCTTAGTGCACCCAAGAACAGCCTCCGGTTGGTGAAAAGCTATTGCGACATAATGGAAAACAAAGACAATAAGGCTATTGTTTTTTGAATCTTAAGTGGACTGGTTATCAGGAACTATGTTAAAACTATGGCCCTTGCCTGAACAATGTTATCAAAATTCTTAAAATAGTACATCGAAACACGGCGCGTCTTCAAGAAAGCGCCGTTCGCCATTGAAGACGCGCCGCGCCGAGCTTATTTCCATCTGATACAAGGCTGTTAAGTGCCTCTTCAGGTGACCAAAGAAGCACTTCTTCATCAATTGCTTCATGTCCGTCGCATTAGAATCTAACTCTTCTGATATACTCCAATACTTATAGGTTTTGATTGGAGAGATATTTCAGGCTTATGAGAACCGAGAGTTCAGTACCCACGGATTCACTTCCTACACAAAACTCTGTTCTGATGGGCACCACTAAAAGAATTTATCAGTTGTTGATTGTTTGGAGTAAAAAATATCCATGTAGAAGAAATAAAATATAACCTTACTACCTTTCTTAAACCGATAGCCTAGATCTGAATTCTCTAGTAATGTGCTTAGTTAGAAAATTTAAAGCTAAATAAAACCACAGCGGACTCAAACTATCACCTTGAAAAATACCTCTCTCGACTTTTATAGGACCGCTGTTCCTCTAGATAGTGACATCCAGGATAGCAAAAGGCCGTCCTCCATTGCCCCATACACGAAATCAGAAAGATGCGTAGCATTGCATCAATTGCGTATAGTTTGAGTACCCTCATGACCTATGCATGAGGCATCGAGTCCAAAGCCTCAAAATATCAATAGATCCTTTCGAGAAATGCCGAAAATGTTGGCTAATGAGAATGACCAAGTTGATGAAGAGCAGCACCGTAATAGCGCAGGATGCTTATAAGAAGCAGACACGCTAGAGTTATTGTTATTTGACTGGTCTGTTGGTCTAGTGGTTAGTAGCCCTGACTGCTATGCCGGAGGTCGTGGGTTCGATTCCCACCCAGGACAAATGTTTCTGTGATGAGCACGATAATTTATTCTTTGTCTGGGTATAATTTATCTACATATGTATGTATTTAGAAATAATAAGTATGTTTATTAGTTGTCTAGTACCCATAACACAAGCTCTGCTTAGCTTGGGACTAGACGGCGTTATGTGATAGTTGTGGAATATTATAATTATATTATTGCGGAATATTATTATTGTCTACTATCAAAATGACCAGTCCCAACCAACAATGAACAGTGCATGTCCAGTGATGACATATGGCACTGAAACATGGTCGATTACAATGGGTCTCATCATAAGGCTTACAGTCACCAAAAGGGCAATGGAAAGGGCTATGCTCGGAGTTTACTTGTAGCTACGCTTGAAGGAGGCCTATGTCAAACAGTGGACGTCTTTCGGCTGAAATTATGAAATGATGTTTCCCGAAAGGATCTGTTGACATGTTGGATAGACTATAAGAAGGCTTACGACTCTGTTCCTCATACATGGTTCATGGGGTTGCTAGAATTGTACAAAATTGACTATGCACCTTTCATGTATGAGGCAATGGAGGATGGTCCTTCGCTATCCAGAATGTCGACATATCCAGAGGAACAGCGAACTAGTGAGGATCGAGCTGGGTATATTCCAGGGTAATAGGTTAAGTCCACTTTGGTTTTGCCTAGCCCTGAATCCTCTAACAACACTGCTGGAGAATTCAGGCCTAGGCTATCGGTTGAAAAGAGGTGGTCAGGTTATATCTCACCTCTTTTACATGGATGATTTGAAAGTCTTTGCCCCCAACAGTCTTCAACTGATGGAGGTACTAAAGGTACCAGAAACCTTCAGTAGTGCCATAAGGATGGAATTTGGTTTGGAAAAATGTGCGGTCATACATGTAAAGCGAGGGGAGATTGTGGATTCCGTGGGTATTCAACTCTCAGACTCCATAAACCTGAGATCCATCTCTCTAACTGAAACCTATAAGTATTTGGGTATGTCGGAAGCTTTAGGTATCAATGCCACTGACATAAAGCAATTGTTGAGGGAGTGCTTCTTTGGACGCCTGAGGAAGGTATTCAATAGCCTTCTTTTAGGCGGAACAAGGTGAGCGCCTTCAACAGTTGGGTTATGCCGGTATTGATGTACTCTTTTGGCGTAATCAAATGAACTCAAACTGAATTGGACGCCTGGATAGGTGGGCTCGTACACTGCTCACTTAAAACCGAATGCATGACCCACAATCGTCGGTGATGAGATTGTATATCCGGCGGAAGTGTGGGGGTCGAAGCTTTTTAAATGTTAAGACCCTGCACAATTGCAAGGTATGCAGTCTCAGGGAATATTTTCTAGCCACCGCCGACGTGAGTGGCAGTGGACAAGGGACTCACCCCGCTTTCCTTGGCTAAAGAGAACTGGCGTAAGCTTGTAGTGCTAAACACTAACGTTCGCAAGGAACGGCATGGTTGACATCTGTCAGGCATGTCATCGACCGAATGAACCAATCCACCACATTATCTCTGGTTTTTCTCGTCTAGCTAATGGGGAATACTTGCATAAACACAACCTTTCAGCCAGGATTATGCATCAGCAACTTGCTCTGAAGTAGTCTCTTGTGTAATCAGAGGTGCCGTACTACAGATATGTGCCCGACCCAGTTCTCGATAATGGCGATATCACATTATTTATTTATTTAATCATAGGAGAATTATACTGGGATCAGTTCATCATCACTGACAGAACTATTGTAGCCAATAAGCCTGATACAGTGGCAGTGGCCGAAGCGAGAGGCGTGCAATGATTGTTGGCTTATCCGTTCCACATGACGAGAACCTCGTAAAGCCGAGAAAAATAAACAAATCAAGTATATTGACTTGGCTTGTGAGGTTGTGTCGACATGTGGAATATGGACTCAACGATCATTGCACCGATAGTCGTGTCGGGTAAAGGCTTAATAGCAAAGAGCATCGACCTATACCTTAGGAGGCTCGCGTTAGGCGGTTGGATCAAGGGCTTGATTCAGAAAGCGGTACTCCTGGACACGGCTTGTATTGATGGGAGGTTTCTTTCTCTGGAGCCTTGACCGTCGATAGCTTGGACCCTGTGTTCCTGATACCAGTGGGATACTATTTTTTATATTTTTCAATGTATTTTTTTGTAATTAGTATTTACAATTAATAAACGAGATAATAATAATGGTAAAACACCTGCGCGACGACGGGGAAGAGGCCGACTTCAAGACTGGAAGTGTGCAGCGCATGCGTTGGACACAATCAATGAATGAAAATGCCATGCGCGCATACTTTGGGGCTACAGAGGGAGGAAACAACCTGACCGCGTACCGTGCTTGGTTGCTCTCTTTGTTTCAGGTGCTTGAGCCAGCCGTCAACGTTTCGGCCCAACGACTGTCAGATCAGGTGCGGGTCATCCAGCGTAATCATAGGTTGGACGATACTGTACATGATAGCCTCCGAACGGAAATGGGTAGCCATGCCATTGCCTCTTCGTCGCAGGCGGTGGTAAAATCACAGGTATCACCGTCCAACTATCTTTCAAACCATGCTGATGAAGAGATTACTGGCATGGTTACACATGTAAGTACCCAGTGCAACAACGAATTGAGGAGTGCTTTCGAGTGTGCTATTCGGGAGTATCGCAACATGCAGCTCGAACTTAGGCCGCGTTTACCTCGTTTGCCCATGCATAATAAGAATAAGGTTGCTCTGGATTTGCAGTTGTCAAACTATTTTGACAACTGTGAAGATCTCACTGATACACACTCGATAATGTACTGCGCGGCTGTAGCGGCATGTCGTGTAGCTCACGTCAAATTTCCAAACTGTGACGTAGCTACACGACCGACAACAGGCGTGCCGGCTTGGTATTGCAGGATCGAGCGTCGTATTGGTGGGGCCAGAGCACTCATCGGCAAACTCATCTGCTTCAGGGAGGGCAACACTCGCCCAAGAGTGATGCGCTTTGTGAGGCGGGCGTTTTCGGGGACTGACTTCAGCTCCCGAGACTATATGTCCCGTGTCACAGAGCGCATCGACTTCCTGAAGCAGAAAGTGTATGCATAAGCAAACCGTATCCGCATCTATAAGCGGCGGGTGGAGCGATACACCCAGATCGCACATTCCGGAGTAATGAAAGGTGGGTTTATAGGGCTTGGGTGCGACCGGACCAAGGTGTGAGGCTGACGCGCGCCTCCCGGATGATGACGCCATGAGTTCATTCTGGCGCAGCATCTGGTCGGAGCCTGTCAGTCACACCGAGGGTGACTGGACTCGGGAGGTCGAGCGTGCGTGCGATCCAATACCACACGAGATAACTGGTACCTATACTGCCATTTGCCAAACTGGAAATCTCCAGGGCCGGATGGACTACACAATTTCTGGATACGCCACGCCATAAGTGCAAACCAAACCAAACCAAACCATAAGTGCAAACCATAAGTGGTTTACAAGATCACATACTCGCGTGGCATATCAGTTTCAGTCTGCCTTAGAGTCAGGGTCGCTGCCCCAGTTCCTAACAACAGGAATAACCTACCTGCTCCATAAGTCAGGTAATACTGCGGCACCTAAAAATTATAGACCGATCACGTGTTTGCCGACGGTCTATAAAGTTCTTACATCCTTACTGAGTGTCAATATTAATAGTCATATTGACAAAAAAATTATCATGTCGCCTTCTCAGAATGGATGTAGGAACGGGTGCCGTGGCACTAAGGAGCTGCTCCTCATTGATAAAACCATCAGCCAACAGGTTCGACGTTCCCGAAAGGATCTGTCAACATGTTGGATATACTATAAGAAGGCCTATGACTCTGTTCTTCATACATGCAAGGTGCTTTAAATTTATAAAATTGATGCAACACTTCGCACCTTCCTGATGTCGTGTATTAGGCAATGGATTACGGTCCTCCACTATCCAGGATGTCGACATATCCAGAGGAATACCGAACCTGTAAGGACCAATCGAGGTATATTCCAGGGTGATAGTTTGAGTCCGCTTTGGTTTTGCCTAGCCTTGAATCCTCTAAGCGCACTGCTGGAGAATTCAGGTCTAGGCTATCGATTGAAGAGAGGTGGTCAGGTAATATCTCACCTACTTTACATGGATGACCTGAAACTTTTTGCCCCCAACAATCTGCAACTGATGGAGCTACTGAAGGTAACAGAAACCTTCAGTAGTGCCATCAGGATGGAGTTTGGTGTGAACAAATGTACGGTCATGCAAGTAAAGAGGAGGTTGTAGAATCAGTGGGTACTCAACTTACGGATTCCATAATCCTGAGATCCCTTTCTCCAACCGAAACCTATAAGTATTTGGGTATGTCGGTAGCTCACGGACATGAAGCAGTTGTTGAAGGAGCGTTTCTTTGGACGCCTAAAGAAGGTATTCAGTAGCCTTCTTTCAGGTGGAAACAAGGTGCGCATCCTCAACGGTTAGGTCATGCCGGTATTGATGTACTCTTTCGGCTTACTCAAATGGACTCAAACGGAACTTGACGCCCTGGGTTCGTACACTGCTGACTGCATACCGAATGCACCACCCACGATCGCCGGTGATGAGACTGTATATCCCGCGAAGTGTGGGGGTCGAGGTTTCTTAAATGCTAAGACCCTACACAACCGCGAGGTATGCAGTCTCAGGGAATATTTCCTAGCTACCGACGTGGGTACGCATCGAGATGTAGTGGCAGTGGACAAGGGATTCACCCCGCTCTCCCTGGCTAACGAGAACTGGCGCAAACCGTAGTGCTTGACACTAACGATCGCAGGGAAGTATGGCAGAGCAAGTAACTTCAAGGACGCTTTTTCCGGGCCCTTCACGGGCCCGATGTAGACCAATTGGCGTCCGTAGCCTGGCTGCGTTTCGGTGACCTCTTTTGGGAAACCGAAAGTTTTGTCTGTACAATTATGGACGAAGTTATCATGACGAATAACTACCGGAGATTTATTATGAAGGACGGCACGCTTGACATCTGTCGGGCATGTCACCGTCTGGGAGAATCAATTCGTCACATAATCTCTGGTTGTTCTCGTCTAGCTAACGGAGAGTACTTGCATAGGCACAACCTAGTAGCCAGAATTATCCATCAGCAACTTGCTCTGAAATACTCTCTTGTGGAATCGGAAGAACCTTAATACAGTTATGAGCCCGACCTAATTCTTGATAATGGTCATATCAATATAATATGATAGTCGTGTCGGGCAATGGCTTATTAGCCAAGAGCCTCGACAAACACCTTAGGAGGCTCGCGTTAGGCGGCTGGATCAGGGGCTTGATTCAGAAAGCGGTACTCCTAGACACGGCGCGTAATGTTACCTTTCTCTGGAGCCCTGACCGCCGGTAGCTTGGACCCGCTTCCTGATACCGGTGGGATACTATTTTTTATGTTTTTAAATGTGTTTTTATGTATCATTTTGTTTAAGAAAAATATTTAAAAATGTAATTAATATGTGTTTACAGTGAATAAAGGAAATGGTAATAAAATATGTACCGATCTCAATAATAATTCATAATGAAAATCCACAATAACATACGAAAATGAAAATGACGACCACGAAAAAATTTACAATGATGGAACGAAATATAATAATAATAACTGGCGACACCCGATGTCAACGGAAGTGTTTTTCATTCAGTGTTTTAAATTTTGAAATATTTATTTTTGGGCTCATTTTTACCCAAATTTCCTACTATAACTAGAAAGTTACACACAATAAAAACTCACCAAAACCGTCAATAATTATCTGAACATCATCAAGAATGAAAAAACAAATGTTGATGAGAGCAGCTGCCAGACGCGCACGCCTTACACCCCTGGACTCGTCGTTCAGCTCCGCCTCACCGCCGCCGAACCTCGGATCACCAGTGTCACCAGCTGCAGTTGCGTCGAGTTCTAGCGACGAGTAGTCGCTGCCGGTAGTTGTGTGCAGCGCATAAGATGGACTCAGTCTATGAATGAGAACGTCATGCGCGCATATTATGGGTCTACAGAGGGAGGAACTAACCTCACTGCGTACCGTCTTAGGATGCTGTCTCTGTACCAGGACCTGGAACCAACCGTTGACGTATCGGCGCAACGATTGTCGGATCAGGTGCGGATTATCCAGCGCAACCACAGGTTGGACGACGCCGCACTTGATCGGCTGCGCTCAGAGGTACTGAGCAACCCTATTGTCTCGACACCAACACAGTTACAGACCGCGGTACCATCGGCTTCTGTCACGACCGCTCCGTGGTACAATCATGTTGAGGATGAGGCAGATAATAAGGTTGACAAAGTGAGTAGCTTTCAGCCCGAGAGCTTTCAGCTCGAACTCCACAATCGTTTCGAGTGCCTAGGAAGCTCCGTGGACGAATATAACGATGGGTTCGTGGAAACTGTCCATACGGTCGGGTCTAAGTTTTTCAAGACTCACCGTACAAATAAGAACAAAAGGTTCTCTGATCCGACTCTCGAGTTAATGAAGAAGATGCGTGAGATGATTCTGCAGTCTTCAGACGATGCGTGCATGTACCGGCAGCTCAATAGACAAATCTCGAAGTCTCTGAAACGAGACCTTCGCCGCTTTAATACCGCAAGGATTAAGGATGCAATTGAGCGGAATAAGGGCTCTAAAGTATTTGCACGAGATCTGTCTATTGGGCAAAGCCAGCTCACGAAACTGAAGACCGACGATGGCAGAGTCATATCCGCCAAATCGGAGCTTCTGGGAGAGATCGAGACTTTTTATGGACAATTGTACACGTCAATTACCAAACCCACTGTGAATCTAGCAAACGACCCAAGAGCTAGATTGACTCGACACTATACCGAAGAAGCCGTATTTCGAAAAGGCTTCAGCACCGTGGACCACATACATACGCTGCGGCAGGTTATACAGAAGACTGAGGAGTATAATCAGGCTCTCTGCTTAGCGTTTGTGTACTACGAGAAAGCCTTTGATTCGATTGAGACTTGGGCTGCACTGCAGTCTCTCCAACGGTACCAAATTGACTATCGGTACATCGAAGTGCTGAAGTGTTTGTACAAAAACGCCACCATGTCAGTCCGACTACAAGACTAGACTTCGAAACCTATCTTCTTGCAGCGGAGCGTGAGGCAGGGAGACGTTATTTCTCCGAAACTGTTCACGGCAGCAATGGAGGATGTCTTCAAGGTTCTGGAGTGGAGAGGGCTAGGCATTAATATCAATGGCGAGTACATCACTCACCTTCGGTTTGCCGACGACATAGTAGTCATGGCTGAGACTACGGAGGAGCTCAGTACAATGCTTGGTGACCTCAGTAGAGGTTCCCAAAGAGTGGGACTTAAAATGAACATGGACAAAACCAAAGTCATGGTAAACAGCCATGTAGCACCTACTCCTATCAAGATCAGGGACTCTACACACGAAGTTGTGGACGACTACGTTTATCTGGGACAGACAATCCAGTTGGGTAGGTCTAACTTTGAGAAAGAGGTCAATCGTCGAATCCGACTCGGCTGTGCAGCTTCGGGAAGCTGTGCGGTATCTTCTCGTCCAACATGCCACAGTGTCTCAAGACGAAAGTCTATGACCAGTGCGTGTTGCCAGTGATGACATAAGGTACTGAAACATGGTCGCTTACAATGGGCCTCATCAGAAGGCTTACCTTAGTCACCCAAAGGGCAATGGAAAGGGCTATGCTCGGAGTTTCCTTGCGTGATCGCATAAAGAATGAGGATATCCGCAGGAGAACCAAGGTCGCCGACATAGCCCGAAGAATCGCCAAACTAAAGTGGCAGTGGGCAGGGCACATTGCTCGTAGAACGGACGGTCGATGGGGCCGAAAGGTTCTAGAATGGCGACCGCGCACCGGAAAAAGCAGCGTTGGAAGGCCTACCACAAGGTGGACCGACGACCTGGTGAGAGTCGCGGGAGTGCGGTGGATGCGAGACGCACAGGATCGGTCGTTGTGGCGTCACTTGGGGGAGGCCTATGTCCAGCAGTGGACTTCTTTCGGCTGAAATGATGATGGTGATGATGAAAGTGAGTAGCCAGTGCAACGACCGACTGAGAAACGCACTGGAGGATGCACTTCGCGAGTATAGATTGACTCCGACTGAGCCCCCGTTTACCTCGGTTGCCTATGCACAAAAAAATATAGCACTAGTGTATGCTCTGGACTCGCCGCTTAAATTTTTTTTTTTTTTGAGAGCTGCAAGGGCCTTCTTGATACGCACTCCATCCTCTACTGTGGGACTATTGCGGCATGTCGTATTGCTAATGAAAAGTTCAGATTCGTCGATCCTACAAGTCGATGTCGAAATGTTGGATAGATTATAAGAAGGCCTACGACTTTGTTCCACATACATGGCTCATGAGGGTGCTGGAGTTGTATAAAATAGATGCAACTCTATGCACCTTCCTTGAGTCATGTATGAGGCAATGTAAAACAGTTCTTCGCTATCCAGAATGTCGACCAATCAATGGGAAATGATGAATCAATATGGATTAAACGGGGAATATTTCAGGGTGACAGTTTGAGTCCACTTTGGTTTTGTTTAGCCCTGAATCCTCTAAGCACGTTGTTGGAGGATTCAGGTCTAGGCTATCGGTTGAGAAGAGGTGGTCAGTTCCTATCTCACCTGCTTTACATGTATGATCTGAAACTGTTTGCCTACAACAATTTGCAACTGATAGAACTACTGAAGGTAACTGAAACTTTCAGTAGTGCCATCAGGATGGAATTTGGTGTGGACAAATGTGCAGCCATGCATGTTAGGCGAAGGGAGATTATAGAATCCGAGGGAATTCAACTCTCGGATTCCATACATCTTGAACCCTCTCCTCGACCGAAACTTATAAGTATTTGTGTATCTCGGAAGCGTTAGGCATTAACGTCGCCGACCTGAAGCAAACGTTGAAGGAGCGCTTCTTTGGTCGCCTGAAGAAGGTGTTAAATAGCCTTCTGTTAGGCGGAAATCAGGTGCGCGCCTTCAACGGTTGAGTCATGCCGATTTTAATGTACTCTTTCGGCATACTCAAATTGACTCAGACCGAACTAGAACGCTCTGGGTAGGCGGGTCCGTAAATTGCTGACCACAAATCAAATGCATCACCCACGATCATCGATAATGAGACTGTATATCCCGCGAAAGTGTGGAGGTCGAGGCTTTTTAAACGCGAAGACTCTGCACAATCGCAATGTATGCAGTCTCAGGGAATATTTTCTAGCCGCCGCCGACGTGGGTATGCATCGGGATGTGGTGGCAGTGGACAAGGGACTCACCCCGCTTTCCTTGGCTAAAGAGAACTGGCGTAAGCTTGTAGTGCGAGGTGTACCTGTAGTACTTACTACTGATGACCGCAAGGAAGTATGGATAGGCAAGGAGCTCCATGGATGCCTTTATCGGGCTCTCCACGAGCCAGATGTAGATTTCTTGGCGTCCGTGGCCTGGCTACGTTTTAACAACCTTTTCGGGGAAACTGAAGGTCTTGTCTGTGCGATTATAGACGAAGTCATCTTGACAAATAACTAACGGAAATATATATTGAAGGGTGGGTCGGTTGACGTGTGTCGGGCATGCCACCGTCCAGGTGAGCCCATCAGACATATTATCTCTGGTTGTTCTCGTTTGGTTAACGGCGAGTATTTACTCAGACATAACCAAGAAACCAGGATTATTCTCCAGCAACTTGCTTTAAAGTACAACCTGACTGAAAGTACACCAACAAAGTGGAATCTGAGGTACCGTATTACAAGTATGTGCCCGACCCAGTTCTCGAAAATGACCATGTCACGTTAACACTGACCGGACTATTTTAGCCAATAAGCCGGATATAGTGGCGATAGACCGATTAGCACAATGATAGTCGACGTCACCATCCCGCATGACGAGAATCTCGTAAAAGCTGAGAAAGAGAAACAAATCTAATATCTCGACTTCGCACACAAGGTTGTCGACATGTGGAATGTAGACTCGGTTATCCCTATATTCGGCTATATGTGCCAATTGTCGCGACCGCCAATGGCCTTATAGCCAAAAGCTTCGACGACCATCTGTCGAAGCTGTCGTTACGCAGTTGGATCAAGGGCCTGATACAGAAGGCAGAACTCCTCGATACGGCTCGCATTGTGAGGAAGTTCCTGTCTCTGGAGCCCTAACCACCTGTAGCTTGGACCCTGCTCCCGACACCGGCGGACTACTATTTTTTTATATTTTTATGTTTTTTTTATATGATTTTGTTAAAATAATATTTAAAAATGTAATTTATATGTACATTCAATAAATAAAGTGAATAATAATAATAATATTCCACAACTATCACACAACGCAGTCTAGTCCCAAGCTAAGCAGAGCTTGTATTATGACAACTGATAAACATACTTATACATTTCTAAATACATACATATTATTGATAAATTTTACCCAGACGCTGAACAAATGATCGTGCTCATCACACAAACATTTGTTCTGGGTGGGATTCCAACCCGCGACCTCCGGCATAGCAGTCAGGGCGACTAACCCTGGGTCTTCTCATGTTGCTAACGGAGACTATTTGCATAGACATAACCTTTTAGCCAGGATCATTCACCAATAACTTGCTTTTAAATACAATCTTGTGGTTTCAGAAATACCGTACTATAGGTATGTGCCTGACACAGTTCTCGAGAATGGCAGCGTCACATTATATTGGGATCGATCTATAATCACTGACAGGACTATTATTGCCAATAAGCCAGGCATAGTGATGATAGATTGACTAGAGCGTCCCACAATGATTGTTGATATAGCAGTTCCTCATGACGAGAATCTCGTGAAGCTGAGGAAGATAAACTAACTAAATATCTTGACTTGGGTCCCGAGGTTGTCGACATCTGGGAGGTGGACACATTAGTAATTATGCCTATCGGCACAATTACTACTGTCACTGTCACTGTCATGACGACCAATGGCTTAATCGCCAAGAGCCTCGATCAACATCTGAGGAGGCTCTCGTTAGGCAGTTGGATCAAGTGCTTGATTCAGAAGGCAGTACTCCTGGACACGGCGCGTATTGTTAAGAGATTCTTCTCTCAAGAGCCCTGACCACCGATAGCTTGAACCCTGTTCCCGATCCGGTATGCGACTATTTTTTATAATTTTAAATGTTTTTATTTTTAATTTAAATAATATATTTTATATGATTTAATCATTAATAAATGATATAATAATAAAGCCTTTTATTTGGACACAAGATAAACAAATACTTTCCTTATACTAATACAACATTTTTACATAATTAACTTATTCACGTATTTGGTTCTTCTTTATTTTTTGTAAATCCGTTTGCCAGTTGGCAAAGGGCTCCTCCAACCTATTTCATTCTGATCTTTTAGCAAATAAGCCATTATTTCTCGTTAAAGTAAAGGATAAAAAATGGTTATTGTGGGTTATCCCTAAGAGATAGACATAATTATACCATCGCGGACTTTTTGAAGGTGTACAATACTGTAGTACATTATTTTGATCTGTTTCGTAGGTTTCAGCCAGTGTTTGCAATGTAAGCGCAAAAACTGTATTTTATTTACAACATTAAATTAGAATCTTTTAAAATTACCAGTATTCCTCTAATATATGATACATCTATAAATACATAGAAAACTTCCTTTTGAATCACTCTATTAGAAAAAAAAGAAACTGCAACAAAATCCGTTGCGTAGGTTTGAAGATCTAAGCATACATAGGGACAGACAGCGGGAAGCGACTTTGTTTTATACTATGTAGTGATAATATACAATATTTTTTTTATAGAGTTTACGCTGAACTTTTACATGTAAAAAATGAATTCACTTCGTTATTAAGTGATAAAATGGGACCCAAATTTGGATACAGTCGGAATCCTCAGACTACGGCTGACTTCATTAGACAGTTCTATAAGGAAGTACAAGTGTCGCCCCAGGCAGTTGAGTACGTGGAAGCATATGGTACAGGTGAGAATAAAATGTAGTTTTTCAGTATCAATAGAGTTCATATTTTTTTAATGTACATGTAACATAATAAACAAACATCTTGAATGTAGTATGTTCAGAATAATCTGCCGAATCGATATTTTTCTTATGGCGCGATGACATCACGCGCGAACAAGGCGCATTCACTTGAGGATAAGGAGGTTAAAATCCTTAAATAATTTTTGAATATTTTAATATATAATATATTATCTATAATAGTAATCATCATCATTTCAACTGAAAGACGTCCACCGTTGGGCATAGGCCTCCCGGTCGATATATAAATTTAATATATAAATAATAATTTAATATGTAAATATATAAATTAAATTAAAAAAAAATTGTAACTGACATTCCCCGCTCTTAGGCGGAGCGTTAGGGTGTATCAGACTTTTACTGTCTAAAAACCCACTCTTGTTCCTTTGTTGCCTTTCATACCAGGGCTGAGTCTTCCTTTCAAAAGCAGACCATTGGCCCCAATAGGCTTCGACCCTGCTGGGCCCCTACTGTTTGCTCACATCTCCTTGAGGCGCGCGTGGAACAGTACGCGCCGTCGACGACTTGGGCTCGGTCCGGACGGTTACCGGACAATCGGTCGGCGAGCTACCCATTGCTCGCCGTCTGCAAGCCCGCGACTACGGGGACCGGAAATTGGGATCGGGATAAAGGTGGCTGGGGCGTAAGGGCCACGCCCTCGCGCGTGCACGTGCGGGCCCCCTCCTTTGCTAACATTATTGCTGCTTCTCGCTTTGGACCTGTACCAAGACCCGGCGCGAGAAATCGCTGTCGCCAATCTCCCCCACGAGGATACGGCGGTGCTCTGCCAAAGCATAGAACACCTCTACCGTGTACTCCACCATGTCCTCCGGGCGATCCACACAGTTGTGATACCCAGGCGTTGCTTCCACAAGAATCCGGTGCAGGAACTTCCTGAACTGACCATGTTCGGTGAGAACCTGTGTCGTGCGGAAGGTGATGACGCCGTGTTGTCTTTCCAGCCACTCCTCAAAAAGGGGACCTACCGCCATAATTATGGCGTTCCCAGCACTGGGTTGTGATAGTCTCTGTCGCCATTCTACCATGAGATCCCGCCAGAAACCTTTAGGTACTGGAGTCACTTGCGTCAATTTTCAGCCCTCCGGATACGAACATTTCTTCAAAAAATTTTTTTAATAAATATTAGAGCGGTCGAGCCAACACAGAACTAAAAACTTTTAACAATAATGTTTCATATGGCTTCTAATAGTTCGGAAATTTATATTGAAGAGCAATGTTCACACAAAAAACTTATCATATAATTAATTACACTTCATTTGTGCAGTCATATTTCTCACTGTGATATTTTCACTTTATTGCCAATTTTGCACATTTTTATTATTAAAGTCATGCGTTTTAGTTTATTTTTCATTTGGAATACTTTTTTATATAGAAATAAACAGTTTTAATATTTATTAAATATAAAAAACCTCAGAGCTGATGTTAATGTGACAATGTAGATGTCTTAACTTTAAAATAATCTCGTCTGTTGGTGATTGAGCTTAAGTTAAATATATTTTTGCCCATGGTTCTTTCAATGCTTGAATTATAATTGCAACTTCATTTATTAATAAAATTGTGGTGAATAAGGATGTTGTGAATAAGAACTGTGCAGGCTTTTTAGAAATAATAAAAGTTTCAGTAGCCCGCTTAAGGATCGTTGTGATTTTGCAGGCGTGCCTGATGCTGACAAATCTGAGCTAGAAACACTTGAAGAAGTCTACTGTAAAAATAGACAAGACCCCCTACTGGTCGGTAGCGTGACATCCAATATTGGTTTGACAGAAGCAGCATCTGGCATAGCTGCCCTCACTAAGGTTAGTAGAGAATAGAATAAACTTAACTTACTTTGTTGATCACCAAAATAGTAGGAGACATAACTTTTACACAAACCTTAAATGGATAGAAATGTTAGTTTATTTTTTTGAGTAGCTAAATCATTCATTAAAACAACTTTAAAAAAAAACAACTGACTTCAATGTAAAAAAACACTGAAAAGTGCAAAATAACTTTAATTTCGGAAACCGGTGTTTCTATAATATTTATTTCAGTGTTTTTTTTTTACATTGAAGTTGGTTGTATTTTTTTTTTGTATTTTTTTTATGTTACTCTTTTTAGATATGGTACCACCACTAAAAAGTACCCCACAGCGATGCTTACATACCTTATAGCCAGAGGAGTGCATCTCACGAAAATTCTAATAATACCAAACACGGTTAGATTAAATTAATTTATTATAGAATTCCGGTGCCTAATATAATATAATTTTCAAGACCACAGTCTTGAAAATTATAATGGTATTCTCCAAAACTAATAATCTTCAAGTGGAAATCGTTAAACCACCTTTCAAAGACACTAACATTCTTTTGATCTATGTTGACAAAGAGTTTATAATTAGTGCTATCTACAGACATCAACAATTTTCTAACTTTGCTTGAGAAAATTATAATTTCATTCAAGTCAAACTATCTATAATAATATATAAAATAACTGTATCATTTTGGGTGACGTTAATATTGATACAAGCTCTGGCTTCAGCGACAATCGTACAAGCGATTATCTGGACACTATTGGGCACTACGATTACATTCCCGGTCATCTTTACCCTACACGTGGCCGGGCATCCTTAGACCATGCTATGCTAAAAACCAAAAAAACTGTCAATATCATAATATGTGACTCGAAAATCACTGATATTTTTTTTTATAGTTTATCGCATAATACGAGTAATAACTCTAGGGTAAGGATAGACTACTTTAACTTATTCTAAGCAATTACTGATCTCGATTGGAGTCATATCTGCAGCTACTGCAATGTAACCGAAGTCATCACATAATTCGCAAGTAACGCTCCGCCATTGTCACGTTCCTTTTTAATGTATACGTTTGTTTCTTTTTAAATAAAACGATAACGTAACAAAAAAGCTGCTATATTTTAAAATTTTATAATAAAAAAAGAATAAGAGGGTAGAAGAAGGTAAGGCCCGGTCAAAGGTCGAACTACGTAGGAGGCCGTTGATACCGCACTCTCCTGCTTGGTTCACTTGGTAGCGTCGGTGATGACTTCGTAGTCTGTCCAGCAGGGTATGTTGTACAATTAATTTTGTGTGAACTGAGTGTAGACGTCGTATGCAGCGACAGGTTGGAATTAGATCAAAAACCTGACGACTTTAAAGCTAGACCCCCTATTATGTCGCTAATGGTATTCTAATATGCTTCCTCTGTGCTCGAAGTTCACACGTTAGAAAATAAGGAATATGTTCGCTGTGGCCAAAATCGGCTAGATATCATCATTATTGCTGTAAATAATAAATGTTTCGCATTGCGTGAGCATTTGGTCTATCTGTATTAAAAATTCTTAATTCACAGGTGTTGCTAGGCTATCACACTGGTAAACTAGCTGCCAACTTACACTGCAACAACCCACGTCAAGACGTAGTTGCACTGCGCGAGGGGCGCATGCGCATCGTTACGGAACACCAGGCCTTCAGCCGCTCATATGTTGCGATCAATGGCATGTCTCTCAGCGGCGTTAACTCGCACGTCCTTTTGCATGGAAGATACAAGCCCAAGGTAATTTTACTTTAGTAGGTCTTACGTTAGTTAATTTATACCCGGTATATCTGTTCAGGATGCCAATTAGAGTGGGAATCTCTTCCAGAGAACATATTGTGAGGATGATGAGTGGGTTGTAAATAGAGGTTTATTTTTATATAATTTTCTATCTATATGATAGAAACTTGTATTCCTCATAACGTACTGTTAGGATGGCGATCCGTGGGTCCTTTTTAAAAAAACACTTGTTACTGCTAAAAGAATATTTAATGAACAGAGGTTACACTAAGACACACTGGTTACACAACAACTGAACTCTCGACACGGAATGTACAATATGTACTACGAAATGGCTATAACTGTCTGTCTGAGCACATGGAAATGCCCTTTTATAATATTGGTAACAATATGGAAGCGGCGGGGTTTATATCATAGTCAGCATTTGATGCGTTACAAAGTCCGTTTATAACATCTCCCCCCTTTAGACTGAGCTTTATTTAATTTATTTTAATTAAAAATAAGCGAAGGAAAATGAATATTAAATTAGTAAAGAAAACTCAGTTACGTTACAGAGTGTGACTTAACTAATTACAAAGTATGCTTAAATTTTAAAACTTAGTTATGATACTATAATTATTTATTAATTATTGAACCCAAAAATAGAAATTGAAACTTATATTTAAAATGAAAATAATATTAAAAGTTACTGATATTTCTATTGGTTTTCTTTAAACCAAACAAGGCTTGATTTTTACCAATTTCTATATTTGGAAGACTTTTTACAGATTTGTTATCATTTTCTAAATCATCAGAAATTTCAGTAAGTTCTATGGACGAGTGAACATTATTGTTTTTCCTCGTTTTCTTAGTATTATAGCATTGGTTATAAATCTGAATACAACAAGAGGAATTTCTAAAACTAAAACATTTGTTATACAGTTTATAAATAATAAAAAGAATGATTGCTGATATTATAACATAAGTCAGCCCAGAATAATAATTACCGTATTTAACAATATGGGACTGATTTTCACTATTGTGAATTTCGGTTTCTAAATTTTCCAATTTGTGTGAAGCCAATTTCAATGACTCTAAATCAATATTTGATAAGCTAATTGGATTGATAGAATGAGTACTTTCATTCAGAATATTATACTTGCAACAATCATCCAAGGTCAAATCAAAATTCAGAATTATCTGACTCGGTACAGTAGATTTATACACATTTGAGGGATGGAATTGCAATGTTTGAAAATATGCTACACAATTATTTTCTAAAGATAAAATTCCTGTTCCATGTAAAATATAATCAGTAATGTTATTGTTACATTTCAAAGTTAATTTATTAGGTTTAGATTGTACATAAATATATCTGTTGTTATTTAACTTTTGCCAAACATTTATATCACCATAAATAACTTTGGAGTCACAAATTTCAGGAAGTGATAAGGTGACTTCGGTTAATAACTTAGATTCGCATGAGGGATTGTTAATCGTTGACAATATTGATGGTGAAGGACATAAAATATAATCACTATTGACATGCTTACATTCACTTATGCTATCTAATAAGACGTAAGATAATCTGTCATCCGTTACTGCTACATATAACTTTGAAGGACGAATTAAAACATAAGTTAAATATTGATTTGTATCGCGTGGAGTAGGTAGCGGCAAATTCTTGTAAAGGTTGAACTTAATAGGATATATTAATGGTACTTGTATGATAAACATTAGTTTGTTATTATAATAATATACAGTTAGTTTGGATAAGTCGATTATAGTGTGAATGTTTTGCAATGTTAGCGAAACCGGGAACTCGGTGGTTCTCTTTAGTTGACTGTTATTCGATAACTCGTTGTATAATTTCTTGGGAGTTATGACGTATGGGTGTAAAATATTAGCTTTAGCGAATAAAATTGAGTTAAGTATTGTGTCCAAAATATTGGAAATTGACAGTAATGACCCTTCAATAATATTAAACATAGAATTGATTTTTTCTAAATTCAATATGTTGTTATTTATCTTAGAACTACTTGCAAATATATAATTAAGTTTTTCAATCTGCCTATTGAGTAAAATTTCATTATTATTTAATTTTTGAATAGAAACATTAAAACTATTTATCGTAGAGCGTACAACATGTATGTTATCTTTCATTAAAGAATAAATATGATGCTCATTTTGTTGACAAGTGCTAACAGCTTCGTCGTATTTTCTAGCGTCGTCAGCATCTAATGTACCAAAAAAGAATTTTAAAATTTCGCCTCCAAATTCAAGAGCGCGTTTTTGACGATTATCGGAAATAAGATGCGACAGGGATTCCAACTTAAGATTATTAGAATTAATAAGTATTTCTAAGGGGTTAATAGTATCCTTACACTCTAAATTAATGTTAGGTAAATTACGAGTTTTTTCGCAAAAATTTGATATATTTTCAATAGACTTTTCTATATTTTCCATATAAGGTCTAATAGGAATCATGTCTACATATGTGATAACATTCCAGTTATCGTTTTGGAAATAGACTATTGATGTTGGATCAAAATAGATTCCTGCACTATGTTCTATTATTTCAATTGGCTCGGACAAACTTGAACACACGAAACATCTGAAACAAATATTCACGCTGGTTTAATTTCGTTAACATGATATTTTACATGTTTTCTATTGACGCATAGAGTGACATTATTTTTACCATGTGTTTTTAAAATCTTAAATGGTCCCTTCCACACAGGGGACAGAGCCTTACGGAGCCTGTGATGGTGTTTTAAATAAACTAAATCACCGGTTTTATATGTTTTTTCTCGGGCTGTCGAATCATAATATGTTTTTGAGGATTCTTTGCTTTTATTCATATTTTCAATAGCTTTTTCGCGGGAGTATCTCATCCTATATTGTAAAGCACGAATGTATTCCTGATAGGTAACGTTATCATTCGACTCGTAAACACTACTGGGAATTGATGGCTTATAACCGTATAGAAGTTCGAAAGGCGAGAATTCGGTAGTGCAATGAGGGGTTGTATTATATGACAGAATCGCTGTTGCTAGATAGCAATGCCAGTCGTTTTGATTTTCGTTAACAAAAGACCTTAAGTACTCCTTAAGAGTAGCATGGCTTCGTTCTAGTGCGCCATTTGTTTGAGGATGATATGGAGTAGAAAATAGATTTTTTATTTTAAGTATTTCAGTTAACTGCCTAAATAACTCTGACGTAAAGGTTGTACCTTGATCCGTCAATAACATTTTGGGAAAACCAAATAACGAAAAGAAATGTACGAGGCTGCGTGCAACTTCATCAGTCGTACAGGTTATCATAAGATAGGCACATGAAAATTTTGTTAAATCATCCTGAAGCGTTAAAATATATTTGAATTTCTGTAGGCCTGCCTCGGGTAAAGGACCAACGATATCGAGGGCTAGTCTTTCAAAGGGCCTGGTACTCGTTGATGTTATTACCATAGGTGCTTTATTTGATGCTCTTAAAGGTTTATTTACTTGGCATAATTTACAGTCTTTAACAAATCGTTCAATATCTGAACGCATTCCTTTCCAATAGTATGAGGCTTTGATTCTACTTAACATGCGTTTAACGCCTGGATGACCCGCTATAGTCGTCCCGTGATTTTCTTTAAGGATGTTACCGATCTCGGCAGGAGTTGGATAAAGTATTTGATTTTTATAAATATGGATCTCAATTTTAGTGCCATGAAAAATGTAAGAGATTATATTATATATTTTAACGTAAACTAGTTTAGAAAATGGTTCAGAAAAATCAGGCAAAGCTAACTCTTTTTCGTAATCGTTTTTAGAAATAATATCATCACGTAATTTTAGTAGTAAGTTATAAATAGTTTTATAAGTTGTTTCATCGAAATGATGAACTTTAGTGTATAAGAAATAAAGTATCTTATTGTTTTTACAGACAACCGTTTGTGAGGTGTAAGGTTCGCGTTCGCCTGCGCGATATTCCTGTGGGTTGTCAAGCATCGCTAATAATTGCTCTGTATGCGGCATTGAGTTATCTAGATCTAAAGAAACTGGACAGGCAATACACTTTTGTTTTGCTTTGTGTAAACTCTCGCTATGTTCTACGATTTTTGTGTCGCAAACTGAAATGGTTTTTGTGAATTGTTTTTTAAAGTATTCCTCATACGTAGTCGAGTTGATGTCGGAACATGGGGTAGTCACAGCATTGACTGGATAACGCGATAACGCATCAGCGTTACTATTAACTCGGCCGGGTTTATACACAATCTCATACTCGTATTCTTCAAGTTTTAGTCGCCATCTTAACAAACGGCCACCCGGGTCCTTAGCGTTAAATAACCACGTTAAAGGGCGATGATCGGTCACGATTTTAAATTTATAACCGTAAAGATAGGGCCTAAATGTGTTAACGGCGAAAAGTATTGCGAGGAGCTCCTTTTCAGTTGTTGAATAATTACCTTCTTGTTTATTTAAGGTGCGAGATGCATATGCTATGGGCTTATCTTTGCCTATCTCACCCTGTGACAAAACTGCTCCGACGGCATAATTTGAAGAATCCGTCGTCACAATAAAAGGTTGGGAAAAATCTGGATATTGTAATAAAGGAGCTGAGATGAGCTTTTCTTTAAGCATGCTGAAAGCTTGCTCTTGTTCATGAGACCAATGAAAATTAACATCTTTTTTTAGTAGAGATGTGAGAGGTTTAGTTATAAAAGAGAAATTCTCGATAAAGCGACGATAATAACCCGTTAATCCAAGAAAAGATTTTACATCTTTGGGGGTTTTCGGTGTGGGGAATTGAGATATAGCCTTTACCTTATCTGGATTAGGCGAAACACCGTTATCCGTAATAATATGCCCTAAATAAGCCACTTCTCGTCTTAAAAATTCACATTTATCGGGCTGTAATTTTAAGTTTGCCTCTCTAAGTTTAGAAAATACAGATTCCAATTTCTGTATGTGAGTTTCAAGGTTATGTGAGTAAATTATACAATCATCAAGATATATGTAACAATGAAGACCTTGAAGTCCTGAGAGAACAATATTCATCATTCTTTGAAATGTCGCCGGAGCATTTTTGAGCCCGAACGGCATTCTTGTAAATTCAAATTGACCTGATATACTGTTGGTCGTTACGCTGAAGGCTGTTTTTTCTGTATCTTTAGGATCTAATAAGACTTGGTGGAAACCTGAAGATAAATCAAGAGTACTAAAATATTTTGAATGACCTAATTGATCCAAGATGTCGGTTATAAGAGGAAGAGGATAAACCTCGGATACAGTAACGTCGTTTAAGCGTCGATAGTCAATTACAATCCGCCACTTTTGTTTACCTGATGCATCTATTTTTTTCGGAACCACCCACACAGGCGCATTCCAAGGAGAAGTTGAGGGGCGAATAATGTTTTGATCGAGCATTTTTGTGATTTGTTTTTCGACTTCGTTTTTATGCACTTCAGGGAAACGATACGATTTGACGTGAATTGGGGGTGCATCCCCAGTATTAATTGAATGTTTAATTACGTCTGTATGAGTTAAATTTTCCCCATCAAGATGAAATATATCCGTATATTTGGAAATACAGTTCATCAAAGCCTTATGTTCTTGCGGATTTAAATGAGAACACCTTATTTGTTCAAGAACTCTTTTATACCGGTCAGTTTTTGAGAAATCTAATTGGTGAATAAATTCTTTATGAGTGTTATCTAATTTAGAAGGCAGTTGGTCAAGTGGAGTTAACTTGACTTCGTAGTTATCAATTGGGACTTCATGTTCCGTGGTGTTTAGAATAGAGACATTAACTCTATTATTAGGTTTTAAGCTCACTATGCAGTTTGCTAAGAAAACACCGTCACGAATTTCATGATCTAAGATCAAACCTTCTTTTAGATTAGTAATCTCAGAGAGATTGGAAACTGGACACTCAATGACAGTTTCTGATCGCGGGGGTATAACATATGATGGCTTACTAAGAGAAATAGGTATTTTGTAATCTTCTAAATTAAGAGTATTGGTAGAGTAATGAATATCTATTTTAAAATGTTGGATAAAATTACTACCGATAATACCATCGTAATTTAAGTTGACCGCATCGTTAATAGTATGAAATAAATACTCGAACATTATCTTATTTTTTGATGAAATGCCATATTCAAAAATTAGTTTAACGGTCCCAAGGGATTCGCAATATGATTCATTATCGCTTAAACCTCTAAGTTTTATAATTTCGGGACCCAACACTGGTTTATTACGTAAACTTGAAAGTTTAACAATAGAAACTGAAGAACCAGTGTCAATTAGAAAGCATAAAGGCTTGTTATTATAATTTGTTTTAAGATAGACGTGAGGTAAAGAAACTTTATAATTTATATTAAGCGTTTGCTCACGTGTTAGAGAAAATGTGGAAACACATTGTTTAGAATTTTGCGTGTCATTTTTATGATTTGAAGGTTCCGGTAGACACGAAACCGAAACCTTATTTAATTTAAATTATCGGAATTATTAATGTCTACTTGATGCACATTAGAGCGATTATCATTGTTATTCGGTGCACTTGCACTTGGTGGTGTAGAATTACTAGCCTGTGAGTTCTTTGCCTTAAGTTTCCGACACTCGCTTATCAAATGACCGCGTTTTTTGCAATATTTGCATGATTTCTCGGGGTCAAACTTGGAAGTAGTAGTATTATGAGAATTATCTGATGAATTTACATGATACAAATTTGGAGAAGACCGCTTATTTTTGTAACATTCGGATGCGATATGACCACTTTTGTTACAATGTGTGCATTGTTTATTAGAACGCGTAGTTAATTTAGATAAATTAAATATTTTTTCCTCTTCAATGGCATGCGTTATTGCTTCGGATAATGATTTAGGATTCCTACACCGCACTATATGCGAAAAATTGGAGTTCAACCCTAACAAGAAGGTATTGAGGGCGAGATCTTCCATAGCGGCTAATCGACCTATAAGTTCTTTATCATTATCGCAGCTATAATGGATGTCAGATTGCAATCTTGTTAAACATGATTCGATACGTACAGCATACTGCATCGCGTCTTCAGAAGGCAATTGCTTGCACTGTTGTAAATTAACTAATAAATGTGTGGAGTGTTTTTTCTCCCCAAAAGTAGTTTTAAGGAACTGTTTGATATCAGCCCAATTGTCAAATTTCTTTAAGCAAGCGGCTAACTGAGCTTTGCCTTCTAATTGCGAGATGATGTATTTACATAAAAAGTTCTGTTGTTCTGTAGTTGCTAAAGATATCGCACTCTCGCAGTTTGTTAAAAATGCGGGTAAATACTCGCGATCCCCGTTATAGGGCTTAATGAATTTAGTGAGAACATTGAGGGTAATTTTGTCCGACATTTTAGTTTTATGCTTTACTGGAATGTTCTCTGATTCTGAACTGGATGAAGATGCGATTTCCTCTGATTTTTCTTTCTTTAAAGACATTAAAATAACAATATGATTATTATTTAGAGCACTTACAGAACATCAGATAAAAACAAAGCATGCACAAAAAAATCTAAATTAGTTTTGTTTTAATTAAATACGAGTGATTTGGATATTTGGGAAACGGCACTTCACTTCACTAAAGCACTTTTACAATATTTGAAAAACTCACATTAGCAGATGTACAGCAGTCGCACACGTGAACATTCTGGAAAGGTGACGTCACGAAGCACGCGGCGCCAGCGCCTGGCGACCCAGAGAGTCGTATTGCAGGCAGTTCCTGCACGTGGTGCGCTCAAAACACGTGGCTGATGATGGATGGAGAGACAGCCACAAATCCCATGCGTGAGATGTTGATGCAGTTCAGAGATCTTGTGTTGACCTGGTGATGCGGGCTCACACTCGAAAGTGGAGGCTGACCGTCGACCACGTGGTAGCAGATGTGTTCGGGTGTGAAGCGGGCTCACGCTACACAGCGGAGGCTTATCGTCGATCACAGCAGCAGCAGCGCGGACTTAGGCGTTTTTAGGAAGCCTAAGATTTACCGTCGACCACGACACTTGCAAAGGACCATCGACCACGGACCAAACAACAATGGTGCAGACACGTGGAAATATTCGCGACGCCTACACCTAATGGATCCCAGTACTTAACGATTTTCCTGGGATCCCACTTCTGACACCAGTTTGTTAGGATGGCGATCCGTGGGTCCTTTTTAAAAAAACACTTGTTACTGCTAAAAGAATATTTAATGAACAGAGGTTACACTAAGACACACTGGTTACACAACAACTGAACTCTCGACACGGAATGTACAATATGTACTACGAAATGGCTATAACTGTCTGTCTGAGCACATGGAAATGCCCTTTTATAATATTGGTAACAATATGGAAGCGGCGGGGTTTATATCATAGTCAGCATTTGATGCGTTACAAAGTCCGTTTATAACAGTACGTCAGGCCGCTTGTACACACACGTTTTTATGCCGTAAAAATTTACAGTTTATTTGCCCGTGCGTAGTTGTTCACACACATTTTATCTCCATTACGATACATCCACCGTGGTTTGTGCACTTTTTTTCTCAACAAGCTTTCACAATGACATTAAAACATTTGTTTTATACAGCACTAACGAACGGTCATTAGTGCTGTATAAAACAAATGTACGGTATGTGTAGGTACGGACCTACATAAGGCGAATCAATAGTGGCTTTTCATGTCAAAAAACGAGTGTATACAAGCGGATTGAGTCTATGTACAAATCTTTGGTAAAGTTATGACTTTATCAGAGATTTGCTTGATTTGCTGGTAAGGTATTTGATAGAAATCTGGGTTTGTACTGCCAAATCAAATCTTGAAACTCTCCGCAAATGTTTCAATACAAAGTTATTAAAATATTATATGACCAAGACTATCTTTCACGCAAAGAATCTATTTACAATCTAGGCATTTTGTGAATTTCTTCAAGGCATTCGACTGTGTTCTTCGCAATATATATACTTACTTGTCACCTCTATTACTATTTTATCAGAAAGTTGGCCGTGTTCCTTATTTCTTCTTAATTTACGGTCAGGATACCGGATGTGATATCATGTGATATCAAGTAACAAGTGCTTCCCCACCGACCGTGTTCCCACGTTGTCGTCGTGGTGGGGCTTGCGTGTCTCTATGACCTTGAGGGCTATGCCGGTAGAGCTACTCATGCCGGAAGGCCTCAAGCGAGAGACCAGACCAAGAGGAACACACAGGCGGAGTCCAGACGGACCGCCAAGGAGGGTGCACTGTCCAGAAGCATCGGCACCAACAGCTGTTGGTGTTTTTGGACAGTAATTTTGAGAGAGTGGGTTCGCCTCGGGTACGCGTCTGCTTATCAGACGTGACTACGATGGCGAACGTGTTATTGGGGACCCCACCCCAATGTAAAAAAAAGGCAAAGCTGTGTTCAGCACCAATATGGACGCGTCTCCCAAAGAACTATTACCCCAGGAGGGTACCGCCTGCACCGCAGGCGGAGAATCCCTCCCCGAGCAGAGCTCGGGCTGCCCCTCGTATTCTGGGGGGGGCAAAGAGCGCGTCAGGTCCCAAAAGGACCTGTTACCGTCCTTCGTGGACGCAAGGAGCCAGGGTGGCTCACCCATCGGAAGCGCGGAGTCCCTGGGACCTGTTCCCAGCACGTCCGCTGCGCTGGTGGGTCCTGCAGAGGCCGGCAGGAGCTTCGGCCTCAGGGAGGTGAGCGGAGACGCGGCGTCGGACTCCGATGCCGCGTCTTCGCTTGGATCGGAGAGGATGGAGGTGGAGGAGTCCACCTCCAAGACCCAGTTCCTCAAGCGCCGCATGTTGGGGGATGGCCGGAGGACATCCTCCGACGACGACGAACTGGGCGTATCGGCCCGCAAAGTCTCCACCGCTGTGCGGGGTGCGGGCCGAAAGATGGGGAAGGGGAGCCGGCGCAACGCCGAGGAAGTGGCCCGGCGATCCCTCAAAGTCGCCAGGGAGGGGTGCCACCTCGGGGCACTCAGTGGCCTGGTCGGCCCTCCGCAACCGGAGCCTTCGGGCAGTGAGCCAGAAGGTTTGGAGGAGGCGCTGAACAGGTTCACGGAGATCGTGGCAGCTGCCATATCAGGCGTGGCCAAAAAAAGGGAGAGGGTTGCCAAGAGGCGATCCATCTCCCAGGCCATGACCTCGATAACGGAGGCACTAGGTATCGTCCTGGAGCCGTTCAAGCGATCCCTCAATAAGAGGATTGAACGGCTCGAGGCGGACCTGGCCGGTCTCCGTGGATCTGGCCCTGAGGTGGCGCAGGTGGCGCAAAAAGGGGGATGCAAGCAGGGGCAGAGTCGGTCCCAGCCCTTGCCCCGGGCGGAGAGCGAGTTGCTGACCCTGCTGCGGCAGGAGCTGGCCGCCTTCCGGCAGCAGCAACTGGAACAGCAGCAGCAGTTCCAGGAGCGGGTCCAGCGGCAATTCGCTGTCCTGGAGGGCATAGTGCTGCGCCCCCCGCTTGCGGCCTCCGGCGTGAAAAGGGCGGTGTCGTACGCCGCCGCCGCCGCGGCCACGGCTGCTGCGCCAAAGGCGGGCCCGTCGGGGCAACCAGCGCGTGGAACCCAGGTGTCGGAGCCGGCGAGGCCGGTCCCGGCGCCCAAGCAGCAGCAGCGGCAGGGGAAACCTGCTCCTCCCCCGAAAGGCAGAGCGGTGCCTGCCGCTAAATCGGCGGGGCCTTCCGCGGCGGCGGCGACTAGGCCGCGCCTGCCGCCTCCCTTGCCTGAAGAACCCTCGGCTGGCGCCGAATGGACGGTCGCCGGCGCCAGCAGGAAGGCGGGCAAGGCGGCCAGAGCGGCGAAGAAGCGCGAGCGGCGACAGCAGCGCAAGAAGCGGGCCATGGCAGCCAGGCTTCGCGCCCCAAATTCCGCAGCTGTAGTGATCACACTACAGCCAGCTGCGGAAAAGAAGGGCGTGAGCTATGACAAGGTCATGGCGAAGGCGAAGCAGGCGGTGGTGGATCACCTCGACGAGTTCGGAGCCTCTGAAGGCTTCCGAATGAGGCGCACCGCAACCGGGGCCCGAATATTGGAGGTCCCTGGTGCGGACAGCGGCCCTGCCGCGGACGCCCTGGCCGCAAGGATCAGGGCGTCCCTGGACGTCGAGGAGGTCCGAGTGTCCAGGCCCACAAAGTGCATGGACATGCGCATCATGGGCCTGGATGACTCCGTTAGGGTGGAAGAGGTGGTGGCCGCCGTCGTCAGGGCGGGAGGATGCCAGGCCGATCAAGTGCGGGCTGGCACCATCCGTGCTGACAGCACGGGCATGCGGGCCGTTACGGTCAGCTGCCCCGTGTCGGCGGCCAAAGCCATCACGGCTGTAGGCCGTAGGCTCTTGGTGGGCTGGGTCTCCGCGCAGGTAAAACTGCTGGAGCCCAGACCTCTGCGGTGTTACCGCTGCCACGTGGGGCACCACGTGGGGGCCCATTGCGCCGCGGAGGTGGACCGCAGTGACCGCTGCTACCAGTGCGGTCAGGCCGGTCACAAGGCCGTCGAATGCCGTGCAACGCCGCACTGCTACGCATGTGCGGCGGCAGGCAAGCCGGCCGACCACCGGGCTGGGGGCAGGTCCTGCGACCCCCCCGCCAAGGCCAAGGGCAAGGTACGGAGGCCCATCCACCCGGACGTACTCGCCGCCGCAGCCGCCTCCTTGGCTGCCGCCGCTGTCGCCGCCGCACCCGCCGCGGCAGAGCCCTCACGGGGGGCTCGGGAGGAGACTGTAATGGACTGTCAATAACGACCCCATTACGTCTCCTCCAGGCGAACATCAACCACTGCGCCCCCGCTCAGGATCTGTTGCTCCAGAGCATGGCGCAGTGGTCGATCAATATCGCCGTGGTCTCCGAGCCGTACAATGTCCTGCCCAGGGGAGACTGGGTGCGGGACCTGGACGGCTCGGTGACCCTAATCTCGTCAGCCGCCGCCGGTACCCCGACCCTCGAGGCCGTCACGAGGGGACGGGGTTACGTGGCAGCACGGTTCGGGGACATTGCAGTGGTAGGTGTCTACCTGTCCCCGAGCAGATCTCTCGGCGATCTTCACATCTCCCTAATGGAGCTGAAAGCCGTCGTCGCTGGGTTTGGTTCCCTCCCCGTGGTCGTTTGCGGGGACTTCAATGCCAAGAACTTGGCTTGGGGTTCCCGGCTCACGAACCAGCGGGGTCGGATGGTGGAGGACTGGGCTCTGGAGACAGGCCTGGTCGTCCTAAACCGGGGTTCTGTCCCCACGTGTGTGCGGATGCGGGGTGACTCAGTGGTGGACATCTCGTTCGCCAGCCCCGCTCTGTCGCCGCGTGTCGTCGACTGGCGCGTTATGGAGGGGGTGGAGACGTTTTCAGACCACCGGTACATCCGGTTCGACGTCTCCGCCCAAACCTCGATTGCGCCAGTCCGACAGAACCCTTGTGGTCCGCGGTGGGCGCTGAGGCAGATGGACCGGGAGCTCCTCCTGGAAGCCGCGACGGTACAGGCCTGGGTGCAAGCACCGGACAGGCCTGTCGACATAGACGTCGAGGCAGAGTGGTTCCGGGAGGCCATGTCGCAAATTTGCGACGCGGCAATGCCCCGAGTCCCTCCAGGACGTGCTCAGCGCCAGGTATACTGGTGGTCGCCGGAGATTGCGGCACTGCGCAACGCGTGCAATGCCGCGCGACGCCGGTATGCCAGATACCGCAGGCGCCGCATCCGTCCACCGGATGCGGAGGCCAGAGAGGCGGAGCTGTACGAGGGATACAGAGCGGCAAAGCGCACCCTCCGAGCGGAGATAAGGCGGGCCAAACTTGAGGCCCGCAACGTGTGGCTGGGGACTCTGAACGGGGACCCATGGGGACGCCCGTACAAGTTGGTACGGGACAAACTCCGCCCCTGGGCTCCCCCGCTGACGCAGAGTCTCCGGCCCCAGCTCGTGGAGGGTGTGGTGAGCACTCTGTTCCCCACGCGAGGGGAACACTCTCCCCCGCCCATGGCTCCGCCACCAGCGGTGTCCGACGCGGACCACGATGGCGACGACGACGACAACGTTCCAGAGGTGACCGAGGTAGAGATGAGAGTGGCGGTACGAAGGCTGAGTGCCAAAAATACCGCCCCAGGACCCGACGGCTTGCCTGGGAAGGCATGGGTCCTGGCCATGGAGGCTCTCGGGCCTCGACTAAGAGGGCTCTTCAGCGCATGTATGGAGAGGGGCCAGTTCCCACTTCGCTGGAAGACGGGGAAACTGGTCCTTATCGCGAAGCCGGGGCGCCCCGCGGACTCTCCGTCCGCGTACCGGCCCATTGTGCTGCTCGACGAGGTGGGCAAGCTCTTTGAAAGAGTAATTGCAGACCGCCTCGTCGCACACCTAACACGGGTGGGGCCGGATCTGGCGGACGGCCAGTTCGGCTTTCGCAGGAGGCGCTCCATGGTGGACGCCATCATGTGCGTGCGAGCTCTCACGACGGGGGATGCAGTGGCCCAGGGCAGGTGTGTCGTGGCGGTGTCTCTGGACATCGCCAACGCCTTCAACTCCCTGCCTTGGAGTAGCATTGGGAGGGCACTCCGGTATCACCGGATGCCCGACTACCTCTGTCGTGTGGTCGAGGCGTACCTGTCAGACAGATACATAACCTACCCCGGTCACCAGGGGGTGTGGGAACGTCGAGAGATGTCGTGCGGTGTTCCGCAGGGATCGGTACTAGGGCCGCCCTTGTGGAACATCGGATACGATTACGTGCTGCGCGGCGACCTCCCTGACGGGGTCAGCGTGGTCTGCTACGCAGACGACACGCTGGTCCTGGCGCAGGGAGAGTCGTACCAGGCGGCGGTCGAACTAGCGACACGCGGGGTCGCGACAGTCGTTGGCAGGATCCAAGAGCTGGGACTCGAGGTGGCATTGCACAAGTCCGAGGCCATGTGCTTTCACGGCCCTCGGAACGCGCCACCACCGGGTTCCCGGCTAACGGTGGGAGGAGTCCACATCGGCGTCGGGTCAACGATGAAGTACCTGGGACTCGTTCTCGACAGCCGATGGGATTTCGACGAGCATTTCCGACGTCTGGCTCCCAAACTAAATCGGACTGGGGCTGCTCTCTCGCGGCTCCTGCCCAACCTTGGGGGTCCAGACGCCTCCTGCCGGAGGCTCTACGCGGGGATCGTTCGGTCCATGGCCCTTTATGGCGCGCCGGTGTGGGCGCCGGGGCTGCGGAAGCAGCCGGCGGCCCGGCTGAACGCGTGCCAGAGGGTCATGGCCATACGGATGGTGCGAGGATACCGGACGATCTCCCGCGAAGCGGCGAGCCTTCTTGCTTGCCAGCGACCATGGGAACTGGAGGCAACAGTCCTTGCACTCATGCACGAACGGCGCATGGAGATGCAACGCCGGGGCGAAACTCCGCTGCCGCAACAAGTCGCGGCATGGCGGACAGAGTTCCGGCGAGTTCTCATGGAGAAATGGCGACAGCGACTGTCGCGACCCCGTGCTGGGCACGCCACAATTATGGCAGTAAGTCCCCTCTTTGAGGCGTGGTTGGAAAGACCTCACGGCGTCCTCACATTCCGCATGACGCAGGTCCTCACCGGACACGGTAAGTTCGGGAGGTTCCTGCACCGGATTCGTGCGGAAACGACGCCCGGGTGTCGCCACTGTGTGGCCCACCCGGAGGACACGGTGGAGCACACGGTGGAGGTGTGCCCCGCTTGGGCAGAGCAACGCCGTGACCTCGTGAGGGCAATCGGCGGCGGTGATCTCTCGCGCCGGGCCTTGGTTCAGGCCATGCTCCGGAGCGAGGAGGAGTGGCAGGCGGTCGCCTCTTTCTGCGAAGCAGTAATGCTAGCTAAGGAGGCGGCCGATCGCGTGAGGCAACGGTCCTTACGCTCCAACCGCCGCCGGGATTCCGATCCCGATTTCCGGCCACCGTAGGCGCGGGCTTGCAGACGGCGAGCAATGGGTGGCTCGCCGTCTGACCGTCCGGTAACCGTCCGGACCAAGCCCAAGTCGTCGACGGCGCGTTTTGTTCCACGCGCGCCTCAAGGAGATGTCAGCAAATCATAGGGGCCCAGCAGGGTCGAAGCCTACTGGGGCCACGGGTAGTGTGAAAGCGGAACCCGGGGCCCTGGGACGAAGGCAACGAAGGAACAGGAGTGGGTTTTTAGTCAGTAAGAGTCTGACACTATCTCCCGCTCCGCCCAAGAGCGGGGATGTCATTAGGATGATTTTCCCACCCAATAAAAAAAAAAAAAAAAAAAAAAAAAAAGTAACAAGTGCTTGTATTACTAGTGCAATTATGTATACCTCAAGAAACGATGCTGGGCCCATTTTTGTTTCTCATTTATGCATGCTATATCATAAATTATAAAGAATACGGGCTGATATTGATCTTATTCGGTAGTTGACATAAGTACATGAAAAAATGATTGAATATTTTAGGACCTGTCGCGCTACCAATCTTCTATTCCACGCCTGGTCACATTATCAGGGCGTCAGGAGTCTGCTGTCAAGAAGATTTTTGATGAACTCAAGTCCCGACCCATCGATGCTGAGGAATTATCACTGTTGCATAATATTCATGCAAACAACATCTCTGGACATTTAGGCAGGGGATTCGCTATACTGGGTATGAACAAATTCTCATTGCAGAAACTAAATCCCTCATAGTCCAGGAGCCACCAATCCTGAAAGCTCCGTGATCACGGATTCTAATATTTTTAATAAAAAATAAAAGTTAATGTTTAGACAAACAAGATTTGCTTGGTCGGCGTGGATTTGATTAGCCGGAAATATTTTAATTAAATTATTTATTATTAAATTTTCCATAATTTTTTTCCGTCATCACGGAATTTGATCAAACTTATATAGAATTGTGTGAAATATTATGTTTAACAAGAAAAAATCCGGCCGACCAATGATTTTTAGCCGGAAAGGTCACGCATACCTATTTGAATGGTGTGATAAGGGGTAAAATTTATCCATTATCACGGAAATCTTTTTTTTTAAATTTAATTTACGCATTTTAATGTCACATTTATAATTATCTTGGTATGCGTGCTTACAAACTGCCGAAAGCATCGCGCATACCAAATTTTATTGTGTGAGTGAGGATCATACTGTTATAGATTTTACTTACTTGATGACATTTCTTTTAGAGTCTTTCTTCTACCTCGGTCTTTTCCTTAAGTTTTTAACTATTTATTATACTAATTAATATAGAAAAAAGGAAATACAGGAAAATTTTCATTTGGGTTGATTATACAATAAATGAAGGTTGATACAAAAAATATGTTCAATTTAAGTTTATTAATCAATAATCATCTACATCATTATCATCAAAATTATCATTTCTCTCTTCTTCTGATTCTTCGCTTGCTTCCTCATTCTGTTGGCAACTTAATATTTCCTCAACCTTTAACGGTGCCGATGGGCCAATGTACCACAATGGTCCGAGTTTACTGGATTCATTTACTTGCCATCCACATTCTGTTGGATCATATAATGTACAAATAGGTTCAGTAGCATTTTGCCACATTGCGTTTACAAAAATGGTGCGTAATATTTTTTGCGTTAAAGTTTTCCAGCATGGTGGAATAATATTTGAATTGAAATTTATCATACCTTTGTAAAATGTTTCTGTGTACTTGCAAAAATTTTTAAAAATAATTCAAATCTTGCTACATTAACATCATTATTTTTTACGTTATACATTTCATTTGTAAATCTTTGGACTAAATCTGTCTTTTCTTTATCATTTATGTCTTCCGGATTTGTCAAATGCTCGAACATGTTCTGATATTCTTCATTTTCTAACAGGAGGTTGTAGGCTTTAATTTTTCCTTTACGAACAAAAGCTGCTGTATAATCACAACCTGTAAAAGCATGGAAGCCCGGTAGAGCTCGACAGACTGATTAACCTAGCTTTTCTGCGAGTTGTGTACAATTTACGTAATTTATTTCGTTATTGGTTTTGGTTGTGATCCATACTTCTTGCTCTTTGAATTTATGTATGTTTCCGAGACAAATAATTAACACGTCAGTATCTAATGATTTTATGAGGATTTGTTGTTGAGGCGAACATTTGTTTAAGTGGAAAAAATTCTTGTATCAGATTCTTCATGGTGGCATTCGTAATTTTCATCTAGTAAAATGCTGTAGGACAACGTAGGTATGCTGTGACATTTTCGGAGTAAGAGAGAAAGACCTATGAAACTTTAACATAAATTCGATTTTACTCTTATCTCACTTACTCTTGGAGCAGTCTTATGGACTTCAAAAGAAACCGGAGCCCTATGCAGCCCTGTCGCAAAACAACCTCACTTTACGATATTGTGTATCTTTGAGGCAGGTAAATGTTAAATTCGTAAACAATAGAAAGAGACGAAGTCATGCAAGGTTTCAACTTGAACCAAAAATCTGTCTCACTCACTCTTTACAGAAATATAGAAACCGTTAAAAAGCAAAGAATTAAAATTTGGTATGCGCGATGCTTTCGGCAGTTTGTAAGCACGCATACCAAGATAATTATAAATGTGACATTAAAACGCGTAAATTAAAAAAAAAAAAAGGTTTCCGTGATAATGGATAAATTTTACCCCTTATCACACCATTCAAATAGGTATGCGTGACCTTTCCGGCTAAAAATCATTGG